>CM061142.1:414607990-415002990 GCA_030789695.1 Scilla litardierei
CATGCATTTTAAAGGCACTTAATGCATAGTATGCATCTTAAAAGACACATGAACTTGTGTTTATGATCATTAAAGATCTAGATCATGCTGGATGCTGTGGATCTTTCCAGTTAAGTTGCACGAAATATGTTTTCCAATTGATAGTATCTTTACTCAAATCCTATCAAGAGTGAGCGCATGCGTGGAAAGAATAAAAGAAAACTTCTACTGAAAGCAAGGTGTAGTTCACTAAATCCAAAATTGGAATAAGAAGAAAATTGAACTTGAACTAAGAACTGCTAAAAACCATTCAATACCCGAGAAATGCGAACCCAATGTTTGTTTGTCCAGTGAAAGCGAGGCCTTATTGCAGTCTTGTCAACCTCAATCTCCTCTTCATGGTGCTTGGACTTCACAACGTACCTCAAACCACCACAAAGCTCTGATACCACCCCAGCTACCCACCCACACTTATGAAATGCTTCCACCTCTTCCAGTACATCAAAAATGCTATCAAAGTTTGATGCAGGGGGAGGAGAGGGCCTAATGTACTGCAGATCAACAATCTCCTTCAAAGAGTCCCCATTACCACCACCATCATCAAGTTTTACAGTCTCGTACTCAACCAAGAAGTTGTTCTTCCCTATCACCTTCAACACAGTCCCAACATACCAAGCTGCTCCAAAGTTCTCTTTGTCCCGGCTCACCTCTATCCGACTTCCCACAACAAACGTAAGATCCTCTTCTTCTACCTACACAAAAATTTATGGGAAAAAGTAAAAAATTGGGTTTCTAATTACAATCATAGAAAATATAACATAGCAAGGTCTGGTGGTATTGCTTGATGAGATCGATTTCGTTAAAGCAAAAAAAATTAACGCATTAAGGCGAATTGACGCAACAGACTGGCAGCCAGGAACATGCAAGATTGACAAAGTTCTCATTAAAATCGCAACAAAAAGTGAAGTACCTGCTGATTTTGAACAGCAACCCATTTGCCCTTGACCCATTCGAGCTGCTCCCTCAGCTCCTCGCCCTTAAACTCAAGCTCCTCTCTCGACGAAGGGAAGCAAACCCTATAAAGCCCACCCTTTTGTTCAGGCACCTCGCTCACCACTCCCTTCCACCATCCGTCGTTATGGAACGCCTCAACGAGCTGATGCAGCTCGAATGGAGCTCCGGGGTCCGATCGAGGCGGCGGCCGGGGCCGGACGAAGGTGAAGTATACGGTATCCTCTAGGGGCTTCGGAGGGACATCATCGGATAGGAGGGCGGCGTAGGCGACGGTGTACCTGCGATATTTGGCGCGGCCTTGGACGACGGTTGCCTCGAACCATGCACCTCTGAATCCCTCCTCGCTGGATCGAACCTCGACCTCGGATCCCACCGGATGTGATGAGAAGACCATGAGAGAGATTTTGTTTTTGGATGGAGCTAGGGTTTCTGGGTAAGAGAGAGTGATAAAATTGAGAGTTCGGGGATTTCTTGGGGAAACGATGGTTCTGGTCACCGAAACATTTGGATACCGGACGTTGAATCAGGAAACCAGGTGAGCTTTTGTTTGGACAGAGAATCAGAGGTTAGTAGCTTACGTCCACTGGTCGGTGGTCGGATCTTGTTACGACACGCGCGTGGTGTGGGAGAGCGTTCGTTACTTTTGACTGTTGTGGCCGTGAGATTTGAGATCGGGAAATATGGGACGGTAAGAAATTGATAGGGTGAAACGAAAATAACTGATGTATTGCGTTCAACAGTGGCAGTATTTACCATGGTGGTAGGAACGAGGAAGCCCAAAACAGGCTACTTGCCGGGAGCAATTGCTCCACGGGGCGTCTCTTCCGCTCACCTACATCTCATCGGAACAGAGAGATGGGAAACAACAATCGGGCCTTTAGAAAGGCACCAGAGGTCCTAGTCCATCCAATAATAGACGAGCCACCCACAACATCCTAGAGAAGGTAATAGACTGGGTCAGTCAGGGCCCCAACTCCCTTGAATTTGCAGGTGGGAACGAGAGGAAGGAGGCGGAGGAAATCCCCAAACGTTCATCTGGCACTACTCACCTGCAAGGCGGAGATGGACAAACCCAACTTACCCTTCCCTCCAACCAGCGAACCCCACTAAAGGAGAACATCACATCCGCTCCTTTCCTGCCGAAGTTCAAATTAACCTCCCTCCTGACGTACAATTGCAAGGGCGACCCATGTGAGCACATCCGCAGACACCAAAACGTGATGCTACTTCACGGAGCTGACAAACCATACCTTTGCTGAGCTTTCCACACCACGCTCTCCAAAACGGCAGACGGATGGTACAACGGGTTACCTGATGACTGTGTCGGGTCGTTTGACGAGTTGTCTGACCTGTTTTGCAAGAAATTCGTTGTGGGACGACGCCCTAAAAGAAAGTCTTCATATCTCTTCTTTTTGAGACAGAAAGAGAAGGAATGGATCCGATCCATCATCTGGTGATTCAACGACGAAAGGTTAGAGGTGGAAGATACCCCAAATGTGGCTGTCATTGCGGTTTTTATCCAAGCAGTCCAAAACAAACACCTGCTGAGGGCCCTCCACCAATTTCCACCGAATAACCTCGTGGAGCCGTTCAACACGACCGATCGGTTCATAGTCTCGGAAGAGGCAATTGAATCTGTGGAGAACGACACTCCTACTCGTCGTGGAGAAGCAAAGCGAGAAAAGCAACCCCCAAGGAACCAATCGTCAAGAGTTTCGGGATAAGCGACGGAGGGAAAGGAGCCCTCGGAGTAAGGAACGCCCAACCCATGCCAGAGCAAATGCCCCCAAGGCAGAAATCCTAGCATACACTCTATGAGAAGAGCTCACCAATGAACCTGTTAAGAAAAACGGGTATGAGAAAATGGATGATCTCAAATTCTATAAGTATTACGACGACTACGGACACGACACTGACGATTGTTGGACACTGAAGAATGAAATCGACGCGCTAGTTACGCGTGATCATCCCAAAAATCCCGGTGACGACCAGCCATGCAAAAAAGGAACCTCGAAGCAAAAAGGCAAAGGGCCAATGTCGGGTCATCTGCCACCAAAGTGGTCAATTAGCAAGCTTCTAGACAAGAATCATATAAGAGCTAGGTGAAAACAGCCCCGAGCAAGATCAAAATGCATGTACGCTTCTTTCTTCTATGTTAAAGCATTTATTTCGCATTAATAAAGTCTGTTCTTTCCTTCGAAAATGTCTCTCTTGACCATGGCACTCATGAATTATGTGAGAATCATTACATCTGACGCTCAGTTAAACCAGAGGAGCATGCTACTCATGAGGATACGCTCATTAGTAGGAATTTAAATCAACCATGCTTATTTCAATTCATTTTGTCTCAATGAAAACAGATTTGGACCCAACCATGTCGTCAGCCGTAAGACGAAGGGGCCACCCCCTCGCCAATGAACGACGCACTTTGTCGTCAGCCGTAAGACGAAGGGGCCATCCATTCGCAACTGAACGATCCAACTTAGTCGTTAGCCGTAAGAAGAATGGGCCACCCCTTCGCAACTAAACGACCCAACTATGTCGTCAGCCATAAGACGAAAGGGCCACCCCCCTCGCAATTGAACCACTCAACCATGTCGTCAACCGTAAGACAAAAGGGCCACCCCTCGTAATTGAACCACTCAACCGTGTCGTCAGCCGTAAGACGAAGGGACCATCATCTTGCAACTGAACGACCTTATCGTGTCGTCAACCGTACGACGAAGGGGCCATCCCTTCGCAACTGCTCGACCCAACCGTGTCGTCAACCGTAAGACGAAGTGGCCACTCCCTCGCTATTGAACGACTCAACCGTGTCGTCAGCTGTAAGACAAAGGGCCAACCCCTCGCAACTGAATGACCCAATCGTGTCGTCATCCGTAAGACTAAGGGGCCATCCCTTCACAATTGAACAACCCAACTGTGTCATCAGTCGTAAGACGAAGGGACCACCCCCTCCCCACTGAACGATTCAACCGTGTCGTCAGCCGTAAAATGAAGGGGCCACCCCCTCGCAACTAAACGACACTACCGTGTCATCAGCCGTAAGACGAAGGGGCCATCACTTCGCAACCGAACGACCCAACCGTGTCGTCAGCCATAAGACGAAGGGGCCACCCCCTCGCCACTAAACGACTCAACCGTGTCGTCAGCCGTAAAACGAAGGGGTCACCACCTTGCAACTGAACGAATCTACTGTGTCGTCAGTCGTAAGACGAATGGGCCATCCCTTCGCAACTGAATGATCCAACTATGTCGACAGCCGTACGACGAAGGGGCCACCCCTCGCCACTGAACGACTCAACCGTGGCATCAGTCGTAAGATGAAGGGGGCCCCCTTTCGCAACTGAACGACCCAACTAAGTCGTCAGCCGTAAGATAAAGGGGCCCCCATTTCACAACTGAACGACCCTACCGTGTTGACAGCCGGAAGACGAAGGGGCCACCCCCTCGCAACTGAACGATCCTACTGAACAACCCTACCGTGTCGTCAGCCGTAAGACGAAGGGGCCACCCTCTCGCAACTGAACGACCCTATCGTGTTGTCAGCCGTAAGACAAAGGGGCCATCTCTTCGCAACTAAATGACCTTAACGTGTCATCGGCCGTAAGACGAAGGGGCCACCCACTCGCAACCGAACGACCCTACCGTGTCGTCAGCCGTAAGAGGAAGGGGGCACCAGCTCGCAACTGAACGACCCTACTGTGTCATCGACCGTAAGACGAAATGGCCACCCCCTCGCAACTGAACGAGCCTACCGTGTCGTCAGCCGTAAGATGAAGGGGCCACCCCCTTGCAACTGAACAACCATACTTCGTCGTCGGCTGTACAACGAAGGGGTCTGACGTGCGTTTATATTTCATATATTCACGCACGTTTTCTTTTGTGTTTCTCCATGTTTTTCCGCCGTCTCTTATTCGTTTTCGTGTATTTTCCCGTTTTCTTTCACTTTTCTTTGTTTTTCCATGATTGCAGGGGATTGACCACGTAGGGGACGTTTAACGATGATATCACAAGTCCCCGGCGCAACGGGAGGAGTCACACGTGACCCAGAGGGTCAAACGACGATGATTGCATCATTCAGCCCCTCACCCGATCGGTTGAACAAAGTCAACCGATCGGGTGATGCACGCGTGCACCACCCGGTCTCAGCTAGAGCTCAAGCGGATGTCACCCGACCGGTTCTCAGGCCGGTTCATTGCGGCCGTTTCTCTGTCTTTTCGAGCAAAATGCCAACCGATCGGGTGACTCTCACCCGATCGGTTCATCTGTAGATGATGATGAGGAGCCAAGACACGGGCATCCAACCGACCTCTTCACCCGATGGCGCCATGATCCAACCGGTCACTCCAAGAACTCAACCGACCGGTTCATCTGACCGGGTGAAGCTCCGCTGTTTTTCTGTTTACTATTTGTAACAGATCACCCGATCGGTTGACTTGTCAACCGATCGGGTGGCGCTTTTCCTGCGGGTTTGGACCCGAACCTTTAGGGTTTCGAAGTGGGGCTATAAATACTCGAAGTTGGCCGACTGAAAGGGGGGGCTCTTCTCAGTTTTTAGGGCTTTTGCCCCTTTCTCTTGTGAGCTTTAGGTTAGATTAGATTAGGTCTTTTTGTTAATAAATCTTGTATTGGATTGAAGATTCAAACTCAAGATAAGTATTTCTTTCTCTTGTTCTCCAATTTTTGTGTTGTATTTCTTTTGCTTCATGATGAATGTTTGTATGTCTTTTGTGTTGTTTATTTTTATGTTGTTCATCATGGAGTAGTATTGATGAACCCTAGTACGGGTTAGGGTAAGATTGATGCTTGGAAATTTACATTAGACTTGGTTGCATGGCACGTGTTCGATGAAATGCGTCAATGGGGATTTCTAGTAATCTGGGTCCAATTCGTACGACAACACACTAGATGTGTTGGGGATTGGGGTCCGGTGCTTGTCCTGTCAAGATCCGCTTTGATGTATTGCTAGAAATCACATTTGACCTATTTGGCCATTAGGGTTACGCGGGGGCGTTTCATTGTCATTGGCGGGAGAAAGACCGCCTCTGACCGTCGGGCCAAGGGGGAATAAACTTGGCGGTTGACTCCCTAGCCATAGCTCACGCCCCTAGCGTTGACATCGAGTCCTCGCGCGTGGGAACGGCTTGGACGAAATGTTGGGAGATATCATTGTGGCCTGAATGCTCCCGGTTGCGGAAGGTGTTAATGGACATGGGAATGCCCACCGTCCGGAACCGGGTAGGCCTAGCGTGCTTGGTACCGACCGGAATATCGGGCCATGGACGCTAGGTACCACCTTTTGGGGCAATGTCTCACCCTGGGTCAAGTCAAATGCCAAGTGTCATGAGTGCTCTAGCCCGTGTTAGCGGGGATTCATTTTGTGTCATTTTCATTTCTTTCTCTTTATTTCTACACTTCACCCACATTATCCGCGTAGCTAGCACACAACCTAGGCGAGGCTAGTAGTCACTCAAGCCATCCACCTCCCTGTGTTCGATATACCCGCACCCTACACTAACCGTGCACTTGCGGTAAAACGACACCGCGCCCATACCGTAAACGGGGCGCCGGTCAAGTTTTTGGCGCCGTTGCCGGGGAGGCGTTTGGTTTGATATTAGCTTAGCTTGGGTTCGTTAGACTACGCATAAAAACACAAAAAAAATTTCTTTTTCTTTTTTTAAATATATATATATATATATTCAATAACCAAGAAATTTTTCCCACACCATTATATTATCTTTTTGTTATTCTCTTGTACTATTGACGCTCCTCTCTAGTTTTCTTATTTTTGTTGTCCAGGTATCTTTGATATGGCCATGTGGAGATCAGATTTCGATGCTCAGATGAGAGGCTACAATCCCTATTCATTTTTGGTTTGTGAGACTTGTGGGATGGCGGGGCACGTGTATTATGATTGCCCATATACGCTTGAGAGCCTCCCCCTACACCAAGGCCATACATTTTCCCACAACCATTGCCCGAACACCTCCCATCCATTTCCTCAACCTTATATCCCTCCACCAACACAAGAAGAATCAAGCCTCGTGTCTCTCCTTGAAAGTGCCGTGTTTAACCAAGGCCAAATGCTACAAAACTTGATGGTACCAATCACCGAGCCGACACCGAGGGGAGGGGATGAAGGAGAGGATATACCCACTTTCATGGTTGAGACCACCATACCATCGGCCACCATAGACACATCTCAAGCCGATACCCCATTTTTCCATCACTACCACTTGGATGACGAAGCATTTTTTGATGATGATAGTGAGGATGGGGAGATTTACCTAGGATCTGTGGGAGAGACTTCTTGTCTTGATTTAGATACCCCACATGAGTCCTATAAGAGGACCGAGGAGTTTACAGAGCTTATGCAAAAGGGCGAGGAGGATGTGCGTGAGGACGAGGACACCACGACCACATATGAGGGGTCCGCTCCACATCCACCTCCAGAGCCATCTCTGTCACAGCTTCCTCCTTGGTCGGTGGTCAACCATGAGGATGTCATTCAGGACATCGGGCAGATAGAGGAGCATGAGCATATCATCGAGGAGGATGTGCATGAGGGCTTGGATACGATCGTCCACTTCATGGAGCCCGAGCCACATCTACCTCTACCGTCACGCTCCACTTCTTCTGCGGCTGAGCATCTACTTGAGCATATTGCCCCTATTCAGGGAGATTTTCATACTCACTCTCACTCCACATTTGAGTCTCGCTTTTCACGTCATATTTCCTTAGACTCATATATATTTGACACACCATATCTCTCACAGGACACAGGATCGACTTCCCTTGAGGTATGCTGCGGTGTGTCACCACCTGGAGAGCAACTTCACATGGAGAGCGGGGATTTGATCGTCGCTAGCACAGAGGATAGCATACCATTTCCAGGGAGTGTTCGCCACATTTCATATATTTTACCATCATTTACCGGCGACTATCTCTGGGATACTTTTATTTTGGGGAAAGATTTTTTGCCATGGACTAATGCACCTCGTCCTTTGCAGGTCGCAGGTGGACACCTACGAGGGATGCTTGGAGGTGCATTGCTTGGGTCCATTGGCACACGTGGCACAGCGCTTCTGGCGGAACCACAGAAGGAGCAGTTAGAGCAGCTACCTGTCCCACTTCAGGTCTTGGATCCGCCTATGCTCAGGTGTATCTAAATCCAGTAGTGTAAAAATTTATCGCTTTCTAGTTTAGATTTGAATAATCTCGTCTCCTCTCATTAGCGAGGGGAGCGTATTTAGGATTTGCTTTTGCATCTTAATAACCCTTCATGTCGTGCCCTTCTATCATTTCACCCCCACATCCTCTTCCGAGGAGAATGAGCACGCTGTCTCTCCTGCATTCTGATTTCTTTCTTTTCCGATTTTCCCCTAGCATATTTCTGCATCACATTGATCATATCATTTTGCTAGCATTGTCATGTTCAGCTTGGGGGAAATCGACTTTTGTGTGCATGTTTTCGTGTGTCGTTGTCGTGTGTTTGTGTCTTTGAGTCCTTTGTTACGTTTTATATCTTTTATTCTATATGTTTCTTTTTCTTTATTTTCCAGTTTTTTTCGTGTGTTTTTCGTGTTTTTCATTTTTTGTGTCGGTGCGTAACTCCCCCCCATTTTCATTGCCCTCCCGTATTCACTACTATTGCATTGAGGACAATGCAAGTTTCAGCTTGGGGGAGTCGCACTTCGTGCGTCATTTGTCTCTTTTTCTTCGTTATTTGAGTCGTTTTTCTTCGTGTTTTTCTTTTTCTTTTTCTTTTCTTCTTTTTATCTCTCTCTCCTAGAGATGACACCATATGATGAATTGCCACAAAATCACACACACACCTAGCATTGCATCGATAATCACATTCACTATCCCTAGGATATCGAGTCCTCTTGCATTTCATGCATCGTGGGTTCACTTTGCTTTTATGTGAGTCATGAGTCGTGACTAGCTAGGCGGAGTGCTTCTACTTTGTGATTTTGTTTTATATACCTATCCTTGGTTGACCCTTAGATTATCATGCTTCGATTTGAATATGCGGTATTTGCTTCTATTGTCTGCTTCTATATGCATGTTATATGTTTATATCGTATGTTTCAATTCGCATGTGTCGGGATTCCACAAACAAGGACTAGGATAACCCATTTAGCCTATGCTCTGATTAGCAAGAAATATCTCCTTTGTCCGAGTGTTTAGAATCCGATTTCATTTTTATTTTACTTGCTGCAAATCCCCTCGTCGTGTACCGTTCTCCCACTTGGGGGAGTACACATGTATATATCCCAATATCCAAAAATCC
The DNA here is from genome assembly GCA_030789695.1 of Scilla litardierei. NCBI lineage: Eukaryota > Viridiplantae > Streptophyta > Magnoliopsida > Asparagales > Asparagaceae > Scilla > Scilla litardierei. Next base: position 414,617,280 of record CM061142.1, read on the forward strand.
AAAAAAGGAGAAAAGAAAAGAAAAACCCAAAAAGAAAAGAAAAGAAAATTTTTGTATAGCCCAAAATCCAAAAAAAATACAAATACCCAAAACCCAAAAAAATTCCCGTGTGAATATTTTTTCCTACTTACCGAGAATAAAGGGAAGGCGAGAATTTGCACCGAGTGTTCTACTCCACATCATCTCAACCCCCATCGTTTTCGAAAACACTTGGCTAGGAACTTTTTGGCTATTATCTAGGCTATAGTGTGGTGATTTCCTTAACCCTAGTTGTGGAGTCCCCGATGCATGATACGCTTCTATTCTTATACTCTTCTCATGCATGCTTGAGCTAATATTCACCGCAATTTCAAATTGAATCGATATTTGGGTCTTTCTTTGGGTATGTGTATATGGAGCTTTATTGCACAATGTAGATAGTGACACCGTCTGCTAGCACACGACCACACTCACTCGCGCTTCACCGTGTGGGCCCACGACATTTGTCTGGACTCGTATTCCTTAGTTTAGTGATGTGATTTGGTGTTTTCTTGCTTGGTGTGTCGTTTTTGATTTTGTTGGCCCTTACGGGCGATCTAGGATTTGGAGTTTTCTTTCTCTCTTTTTCTCTCTTTTTCCTCTCCGAGCTCCTACTCTCACTCGTCTTCCTCGAGGACGATGAAGAGTTCAGCTTGGGGGATTTTGACGTGCGTTTATATTTCATATATTCACGCACGTTTTCTTTTGTGTTTCTCCATGTTTTTCCGCCGTCTCTTATTCGTTTTCGTGTATTTTCCCGTTTTCTTTCACTTTTCTTTGTTTTTCCATGATTGCAGGGGATTGACCACGTAGGGGACGTTTAACGATGATATCACAAGTCCCCGGCGCAACGGGAGGAGTCACGCGTGACCCAGGGGGTCAAACGACGATGATTGCATCATTCAGCCCCTCACCCGATCGGTTGAACAAAGTCAACCGATCGGGTGATGCACGCGTGCACCACCCGGTCTCAGCTAGAGCTCAAGCGGATGTCACCCGACCGGTTCTCAGGCCGGTTCATTGCGGCCGTTTCTCTGTCTTTTCGAGCAAAATGCCAACCGATCGGGTGACTCTCACCCGATCGGTTCATCTGTAGATGATGATGAGGAGCCAAGACACGGGCATCCAACCGACCTCTTCACCCGATGGCGCCATGATCCAACCGGTCACTCCAAGAACTCAACCGACCGGTTCATCTGACCGGGTGAAGCTCCGCTGTTTTTCTGTTTACTATTTGTAACAGATCACCCGATCGGTTGACTTGTCAACCGATCGGGTGGCGCTTTTCCTGCGGGTTTGGACCCGAACCTTTAGGGTTTCGAAGTGGGGCTATAAATACTCGAAGTTGGCCGACTGAAAGGGGGGCTCTTCTCAGTTTTTAGGGCTTTTGCCCCTTTCTCTTGTGAGCTTTAGGTTAGATTAGATTAGGTCTTTTTGTTAATAAATCTTGTATTGGATTGAAGATTCAAACTCAAGATAAGTATTTCTTTCTCTTGTTCTCCATTTTTTGTGATGTATTTCTTTTGCTTCATGATGAATGTTTGTATGTCTTTTGTGTTGTTTATTTTTATGTTGTTCATCATGGAGTAGTATTGATGAACCCTAGTACGGGTTAGGGTAAGATTGATGCTTGGAAATTTACATTAGACTTGGTTGCATGGCACGTGTTCGATGAAATGCGTCAATGGGGATTTCTAGTAATCTGGGTCCAATTCGTACGACAACACACTAGATGTGTTGGGGATTGGGGTCCGGTGCTTGTCCTGTCAAGATCCGCTTTGATGTATTGCTAGAAATCACATTTGACCTATTTGGTCATTAGGGTTACGCGGGGGCGTTTCATTGTCATTGGCGGGAGAAAGACCGCCTCTGACCGTCGGGCCAAGGGGGAATAAACTTGGCGGTTGACTCCCTAGCCATAGCTCACGCCCCTAGCGTTGACATCGAGTCCTCGCGCGTGGGAACGGCTTGGACGAAATGTTGGGAGATATCATTGTGGCCTTAATGCTCCCGGTTGCGGAAGGTGTTAATGGACATGGGAATGCCCACCGTCCGGAACCGGGTAGGCCTAGCGTGCTTGGTACCGACCGGAATATCGGGCCATGGACGCTAGGTACCACCTTTTGGGGCAATGTCTCACCCTGGGTCAAGTCAAATGCCAAGTGTCATGAGTGCTCTAGCCCGTGTTAGCGGGGATTCATTTTGTGTCATTTTCATTTCTTTCTCTTTATTTCTACACTTCACCCACATTATCCGCGTAGCTAGCACACAACCTAGGCGAGGCTAGTAGTCACTCAAGCCATCCACCTCCCTGTGTTCGATATACCCGCACCCTACACTAACCGTGCACTTGCGGTAAAACGACACCGCGCCCATACCGTAAACGGGGCGCCGGTCAGGCTCAACCCCCTCGTTACCAAACGATGCGACTTGGTAGTCGGTCATAAGCTGAAAAGTCATCCCTCACACAACATCAAGGATTTTACCTTACTACGGGGGCTAATGAGTGTATGATTCAACGATTCAACCCCTATCAATGGCTTAACACATTGAAAGGGGCCAAATGGCAATACAGCCACCAATACGAATAATGACAAACAAAGAGGTACATGTCAACTTTTGACGATATCTTATATTACAAAATTGTCATTTTCCTACGATATATGCCACATATACATTCAAAACCCCCATACATTCAAAATTTTGGTGGGGGTAAGAAACTCTTTAAGATCCTTCAGCCGGATCAGTATGCCCTTGGTATCCTTCGTTCGAAGTAACATGCTCTTGATCCCTTGTAGCACCAACATCTACAACCTCACCCGTTACGACGACAGCTTTGTCAACGGGAACTCCATGACTTGACCTTGATCATCGCCATCAACGATCAAGAAAAACATTGGGATTTGGTTACTCTCAATAGTAAAATCAGGGAATCGATCTTTTACCTCCGATCGACACCGCTCATACCCCTGTGTATACAGTTCATCGAAGTCGAGCGATGTGTCCATATATTCTTGGACCGCCTTCTCCGTGATTTCCCTCGCGTCGACTCCCCAAAAGATGTCAACGAGTCAGGCATGGAGTTCATTCTCTCTGGCCTCCCACTAGGCTTTTTCCACTAGCAGCATCTTCTCCGCTTGCTCCCTCAAGGAAATTTGATCAGTCTCTCTCTTACAAGACTCACCTAACTCATGTTCGAGTTGGAGCACCCGTGACTGTCTCAATTTATTAAGAAGCTACAATCTATCCATCTTCGTATGGCCTTCTCAACGGCCATCCTGACTGCCACCAACGTGACTTCATAATTGGCCACCACCGCTACGCGTCGGCGTAACGTAACGCTAGCCACGAGAGCCTGCAGACAAGCAAAAGTTGTCAATACCAATGATTGTTTCATTCATAATGAAGACAAGCACAATGATTACCTGAACGTTCCATGAACGGAAATTGAGTACATCCCCTCGTAATCGACCCTCTCAAGAATAGCCTTGTCCCGAGGAAGGGTCACATTATCGACAATCAGTGAGGCGGTCCCACCATCCAAAAGGGCTGACTCATCCTTCCAAATTGGTAACTCCGGCTGAAGAAGCTCCTCCACAGGAAAATCAAACGGGGCCTGAGGCGATCAACTTTCTAGCAAAATCGATCTAAAATCTTCAGAGATATCCTCAGCCAGAGACACCGGAGGGAATAAACCTCCCTAAGGCCATGAATTCTGATGCAGAATAGGCTCCGGAGGAGGGGTCTCCTGAATCTCTCTCTGAACGAGCCCCCTGTTCTTGTTCATGGGGTTGGGCCTCATCACGCAACTGACTTGCGTCCAAAGAAGCAGACGGGCTCACAACGTCATTCGACCCAGACAACTCTGAGTCACTAAGGCGAAGCTACCGCCTTCGTCTCTTTATTTCCTCAACTGCAACCACCACAAATTCGATGGGAGGCTTCTTCTTTTTCTTCCGCTGAGGACGAGACAGCTAAGAAACCTCATGAACGATAATAGGTAAAGCCTCAGAGGTATCTGTCATCCCTTCCTCCAGAAGAGGCATTTGAGGAGATGACACATTCTCCTCAGCTTTTCTGATGGAAGTCTCGACCGCTTCCCTCAACTCGGGGTCCACTTGGTATTCCAGGCCAACCATGCCTACAAGGAAAAAGTAAAATTCAATAAAACGAAGATCAAATCAGTGATGGACGGGGTCAGAATGACCTTTCGTCCATACGGTGCTGCGCAGCACCGAGTCAGTCCACAACCATTTCATCTTTTTGGTCTCCTCTGACAGTTTCAATAATGAACCAGTGATCTTCTTATAGTAAGACGTATGCCCTTAATGCATTTATCCTAAGATAATCATCTCGTTCTAATTGTTATATGGTATTGTTGATCACAGTTCACTTTAGTCATCTTTCCCTTGTTATATGGTATTGTTGATCACAGTTCACTTTGATCACAGATCACAGTTCACAGTTTCAATAATGCATTTATCCTAAGATAATCATCTTTCCCTTGTCTTTGACTTCTTTTAGTCGGTCACAGTTCACTTACCGACCGACTAGATTGACAACTAGTCGGTCAGTGATTATACTGTGACCGACTAACTCTTGCCCTAGAATTTTCGTTTTGCCTCTGTTTCGACTTAGTCGGTTTAAGCTCATTGACCGACCGACTAGATCGTAATCTAGTCGGTCCGTGCTTGAACTGTGACCGACTAAGTGCTCTAGGGCAATCGTGTCTTTTCGCATTCTCGACCGACTTAATCGCTTTCTATCCGACTATTTTTCATTCCAGTCGGTTGTTTTTACTCTCCAGCTGTCACGCCCCGCTTCCCAAAAACGTGGAGGCGAAGCGTGAGAAGGTCCGCTCAGACTTGAAGCTACAAAGCTGCAAGTCCGATAAGCGTCAATCAATTTGAAACTGCAGGTCCTTACAACGCGAAACGAAACAAAGATAATAATAACGGAAAGAGACAAAAGAAACATCTCAGAATATCCATAATAATAAATCTCAACATCGCAGAAAAGCCACCAGGCTAAAATAAAAGAGTCTAAAAGAGGCCCAGCATGGCCAACAAAGTACAAAGTACGAAAACAAGGAAATGGTGCAAGCACCGACAACTAACAGCAACCTAAAGCAAAAGCAAGTAAAATCAGTCTCTAAGACTGGTCTCCGGTGTCCTTGAACTCCTCGACGAACGTAGGCTCGGGCTCAACGTCAGCAAACACCTCGTCCTCAGCAACTGTCTCTGGCTCAGGGTTTAACATGTGACACCCAAAAGAGCAAAGGGCACATGTCAGCAAGTCTGGAAGACTTGTGCAAGGAAACTGAAAGTAGGTGAAAGTAAAGCAACCTAGCAGTTCTAGCATGATGCAATGACATGGCAGTTTAAAGTAATGAGTGCAACAGGTAAAGAAAAGTAAAGTAAAGTACGAGCATGGCATGACATTCACAAGACAAGTACAAGACAAGTAAAGTAAGCACCTCGTGCACAGAGATTCCGTCTTTTGGCTAGAGTGGCTGCGCGGGCCAACTCCTAAGCTCAAGTGACCGTTTATCCCTACCCCTCCACGTGTATCGGGCATTGGTTTTTAGCCAACACATGAGGCCCGCTTCTGGACCACGAGCCAGGAAGTGTTTTAAACAAGTATGGCGTAGGGGTGCACCTAGCCGGACAAGTAGTACAAGTAGTGTAGCGTGTGCTACGAATGCGACATTCAATGCATGGATGACATGACATGGCAAGTAGTAAAGCGTACAAGTAAGGAAAGTAAACGTGACAGTTTAGTATGCATGAACAACAAATTTAAGGGGTTGGATCTAGCTTCGTTGTCAAGCTAGATCAATTAGGTGACGGATCTAGTTTCGTTGTCAAACTAGATAAAGTAGGCGTCTAGTCAGCTATCATTTCACTGACTAGTCTCTTTTACGCTAAAAACAAGGAAGTGGCCTAAAAACATGGCCCTAAGCAAGATTTGGCAAGTTTCACTTGCCTGCAACTATCACGTCAAGAAAACACCGTCCAACGAGTCCAAAGTCACGATTCCTACGTGCACAAGTCCACCGGCCTACATCCGTTTTATTAATCTTGATTAGTGATTGCTAAAACATTTAAAATACTTTAAAATACTGATTTTTAGTCTTGATTAGTGTGCAATTGGGTTGGGGGTCCTAGGGGTGCAAAACGTTACCTCAACACGACGCGAAAGCTACACCGGCGTCGGGTAGAGACGCCGGGGGTTGGAATAAAAGATCGCGCTCCAAGTCCAGATTCCAATTAGATTCCTCGCTGGAAATTTCAGAGCAATCAACCCGGGCGACGATTCCAGATTCCAAAGCTAGCACGTGCGACGACGGGCGACGACGTGCGACGACGTCGTACGCGGCAAGTCGTCAAAGAGAACGCACCTAGGTGGGGCCCACAGTAGTCCTAGGGACCTTTGGGGGACCCACAATACCTCTGGAGAACTTGGGGGGCCCACGGAGGCAAGTGGTGCGACGGATGCGGGGTTGCGACGAATGACTCTCGGTCGTACAGCCTCGGTGCGGGGAGATCCTTCGGTCGCTGCGGGGGAACGGGGCTGTGCGGCGCTTGGGGGTGTGCAGCAGCGCGGGTGCGGGGGCCTCCTTCGGTCAGATCGGTAGGGAGGGTCGGTCGTGCGCTTGGATGCGAGGGCTGCGACGTTGCAACGTTGCAGCGTTGCAATCGTCGGTCGGTGCGGAGATGCGGGTCGGTCAGGCACTGTGCGGAGCGGGGCGACAAGGCGGGGGTCGATGCGGAGCGCTGTGCGGAGCGGATGCGGTGCGGATGCGAGCGGGGTGCGGGCCAAGCCCTCGGCCAGACCGAGGGAACGGAGCGGGCGATGCGCTGCGATGCGAGCGGCGATGGATGCGGGGGCGGCTAGCGGTCGGAGCGGAGAAAATTGCTTGGTTTTCTCGGTCAGTGCGGGGGCTGAACGTCGCAACGTTGCGACGAATCGTCGCAACGTCCAATTTGAGTTTTGGAAGAGGCTAGGGCTAATTTCTTGCGAAAATAGGTCTTCCTAGGGGTTGCTTATATAGTATAGATGGGTTGACTTGGTCTAGGGCTAAATCTAATAGGATTAGAAGTTTAAAATAATTTAAAATTTGAAATTCAACTTCTCCAACTCACCCAAGGATTTGACTTGGTCCAAATGAGCTGGAAATTGGCTCAAAAATTCTTTAAAACGTTTAAAACTCAAATAAATTTTATTTGGCCGAAAATAATTTAAAAATTAATAATTAAAAATAATATAAAACTTGTTAAAAATATAAAAGTGGTCAAATAAGCTCCAAAAATTATAAAATAAATATCGGGGTGATCGTGATGACGAATGTGAGCTAACTAAGAAGACGGATCTCAAATTCGACGTCGGACGACGAAACTAAAAATAGAAACGTCTCCCGTCAAGAGTGAGAATCGTCACGTCTCATCGAGTAAGTTTAAATTGTGGAAAAACGACTCGAGAAGTGTCGTTCCAAGATAGTGCCACTATTTAATACTCTCAGAGACGTTCACAACGGCATATCACATCAGAGTGTTCACAAACAAATAAAGTCTAAAATAACACGTGCACGGCCAAAAGCACGTGCACGAACAAAGTACAACGAAAACGTACCGTTACATCCTCCCCACCTTAGAAATGATTCCGTCCTCGGAATCAACATCAAGCACTGCTCGGGAAAAGGTGCGGGAAACGCTCTCTCATCTCATCTTCACGTTCCCAGGTAGACTCACCAGGGGAACCGTGACGCCACTGCACTCGAACCAAGTCGACGGTCTTATTCCTCAGCTGCTTCTGTCGACGATCCAGAATCTCAACGGGCTGCTGATCATAAGACAGATCCGGACGAACCGTAATCTCCGAGAAATCCACAGCGTGGGATGGATCACTAACATATCGACGTAACTGAGATACGTGAAATACGTCGTGAACTCCCACCAGCGACGGTGGCAACGCCAAGCGATAAGCCACAGCTCCAACTCTCTCCAGAACATCGAACGGTCCAATGAACCTCGGACTCAGCTTGCCTCTCTTCCCGAATCGAATAACTCCGCGGTTCGGAGAAATCTTCAGGAAGACATGATCGCCAGGCTGAAACTCCAAAGGCCTCCGTTTAGCATCTGCCCAATGCTTGAAACGGTCCTGCGCAATCCTCAGCTTCTCTCGAATATTTCTCACAACATCCACGGCCTCCACGATCATCTCCGGTCCTAACAGCTCCCGATCTCCAATGTCATCCCAGCTCAGTGGCGATCGACATTTCTTTCCATATAGCGCGGCGAAAGGCGCCATTCCAATACTCGCCTGGTAGCTGTTATTGTAGGCAAACTCAACGTGATGGAGATGATCCTCCCAAGATCCCTTAAAGTCCAGCATGCAAGCTCGCAACATATCCTCTAATATCTGAATCGTCCTCTCGGACTGGCCATCCGTCTGCGGGTGGTACGCCGTGCTGAAACTCAGACTCGTACCCAAGCTCTTCTGCAGACTCTGCCAAAACTGAGATGTGAATCTCGTGTCTCTGTCCGACACGATACTCACGGGGACTCCGTGAAGTCGTACGATCTCCTGCACGATTCACGTTCATCACTATCTAAACTAGTAAAAGGAAATAGAAACGGAGAGTAAACGAATTTACCTCCATATATCTCCTCGCTAGCGTCTCGGTAGACTGTCATACTCGGAAAGGAATAAAGTGCGCAGATTTGGTCAACCGGTCTACGATCACCCAAATCGCGTCGTTCTGCTTCGGACTCCGAGGTAGTCCAGTCACGAAATCCATAGTGATGTGCTGCCACTTCCACTCCGGAATCGGAAGCGGTTGCAGCAACCCTGCCGTACGCTGATGCTCCGCCTTTACTTGTTGGCAAACCAAACACTTGGCTACACTCCGAGCCACGCTCCTCTTCATTCCATGCCACCAAAAGTTCAGACGAAGATCATTGTACATCTTGGTCCCACCAGGATGCACAGAATACGGCGAACTGTGTGCCTCGACCAATAATTCTTATCTGATATCTCCAGCTGGCACACACAACCTGGCTCCAAATCTCAATGAACCATCCCCGTGGATCAAAAAGTCAGTCCACAGACCGGCTTCCACCTGCTCCCGAATCTTCACCAGCTTAGCATCTCCAGCTTGTCCAGCCTTGATCCTATCCACGATCGTCGATTGTATCTGCATACTCATCATCGTAGAAGTCTCTCCAGGAAGAATAATCTCGATACCAGTCTCGCAAAAATCCTGCTGTAATCTCCACTGCGAGGTCAACATCATCACCGCTGGAAGCCTGCTCAGCGCATCCGGAACCACATTCACCTTGCCGGGGTGATACTGCAAGTCAATCTCATAGTCTGCCATGAGCTCCAACCATCGACGCTGTCGCATGTTGAGCTCCTTCTGAGTAAAGATATACTTCAAGCTCTTGTGATCAGTGAAGATCTTCACCTTCTCACTCAGCATAAAGTGCCTCCAATTCTTCAACGCAAACACGACTGCAGCCAACTCCAAATCATGTGTCAGGTAATTCTTCTCATGAGTGTCACGACCCGCTTCCCTAAAATGGAGGCGAGACGTGGAAAGGTCCGCACGGGAGTGGAGCGGTGAAGCCCCAAACCCGATAAGCGTCAATTTAGTATAAGCAGGTCCCTGTAATTGCAATCGAAACAACAACAATAATAATATGAGACGGATAAGAAACACCAATCCCAAAGTTTGTCCACAAAATATTCAGCATCACAGAAAAGCCACCAAGCTAAAGGAAAGAGTCTAAGGGCCCAGAACAAGGCCAAACAAAAGCAACGACATAAATAAGTATGGGTGCCACACACCAATAACAAAACAACTGTCTAACAAAAATAAAACACAACGGAGACACTAGGACTGGTCCCCAGTGTCCACGTACTCCCCGTCCAACACGGGCTCAAGCTCGGCGTCCGCAAACACCTCACCCTCAGCTGGCTACTCAGGCTCAAGGTCTAACATGCGTCACCCAAAAGAGAGAGGGGCACATGTCAGCAAGTCTAAAAGGACTTGGGCAAGGAAACTGAAAGTGACTAACGACCTAGCATTTAATTGTTAAACAATGGCATGACAGTTGAATATGATGCAACAGTTTGAAAGAGTGACAAGCATGCACGGTGTAGCAAAAGCTACCAATTCACTAATCACTAATCACTTATCACTTATCACTTAGCACTTAACACTTAACACTTAACACTTAACACTTAGTGCATAGAGAGTCCACTTACTGGCCAGCTCGTTTATCTCTATCACTATCAACACTGAAACACTAGAGATTTCACCTGCTGGCCGGAGTGGCTGATCAAGCCACTCGGGCTCAGTCCGCTTATCTCTTACCCCACCCACATGTGACGAGCGTTGGGGTTTCCAACTCATTATGCTCGCTTCTGGTCACGAGCCAGGAAAATAAGTGTGTGTTGACATTCGAGCGTTGGGGTTTCCAACTACAGGGCTCGCTTCTGGAACACGAGCCAGGAAACATGGGATTGTAGCGTGTGCTACGCGATCACGATAAATAATCACTATGCAATGCCATGAACAGATAATTGCGTACCGTTAATGGAATTTAAACGTGACATATGAGCATGAGGAGGGTGACGGACCAAGCTTCGTTGTCAAGCTAGGTCAATGGCGTCTAAATGGCTATCCTTTCACCGTTTAGTCTCTTTTACGCTAAAGCAAGGGAAATGGCCTAAGACATGGCCTGAACCAAGAGATGCAAGTTTCACTTGCCTATCACCGGGGATGACGGTTACGAAAGTTCGTTTTCGCGGATGCTAGCTTACGTGGAATCGCTGTTATGGGGAACAATCATCAAAACACAAGTATTTTATTAGGGTTTCATAAAAATTACAATACGATATGAAAACAACGGTAGATCGATTTCTTACCGAGAGGAGGCGGAAGAAACACTCCGGGGAACCCTAGGATCAGATCTGGAAAAGATTGGAGAACTTTGGGGAAACTAGGGTTTTGGGGGATTTGGGGATTTTGATGGGTTTGATGAGATTTTTGGGGAAGATGAGAGGTGGATGGAGTGAATGGATGGAATGGATGATGGATTTGAGGCTTGGAATGGAGAAATGAAGCTTGGAGGAAGATGGGGGCTGAAGGGGGAAGTTTTTTAGGGTTTTGGGTCGTGTTGGAGAAGATGAAAACGATTGGGTTGGGTATATATAGGTTGGGCTGGCGGCTGCCCAGAAATTTGGGTTTTAACACTGGTTAGTCGGTCAAAGAACAACCACTGACCGACTAGTTTGGCAACTAGTCGGTCGGTCGACCAACTCAGACCGACTAAGTGTAAACAGTAACTCCTGAACGAAAATAGGATTTAGAGTTAGTCGGTCCATGAACAAGTACTGACCGACTAGTTTAGCATCTAGTCGGTCGATGAACGTTCTTAGACCGACTAAGAGTAAACAGTAACTGATACAAAAATAATATGATGAGTTAGTCGGTTCAAGAAGCATTGCTGACCGACTAGTTTGCAACCTAGTCGGTCAACCAACGTTCTTAGACCGACTAACGATAAACAGTAACTCCTGAGAAATTTAGAAAGCAAACTAGTCGGTCCAAGAAGGATTGCCGACCGACTGGATCGTCATCTAGTCGGTCGGTGGCCCTTCTTACACCGGCTAATGAGCACAGAAAAGTTCCGATACGGGGCGCGGGGCCTCGGGATCGGTTCCTAAGACTCCTAGGCTTGATCTAATAGTTAGATACGACCGTTATGAAGTCCGTCATGAGTGACATACTTCGAAATCGACGATCCTAAGGAAGACACGAGAAAACACGACGAATCGATAGAAAATGAAAGTTACGGAGACGAAAACCACACAAGAGGAGAAAATCCACCAAAACATATATTATAATATAATAAATTCAGATACAAGGAAACCAGTCGTTACATCCTCCCCAACTTAAGAAAAATTCCGTCCTCGGAATTTCCGAATACTCACGAGTCCGGAAACAAAAGTGGGAAACGCTCTCGCATCTCATCTTCTCTCTCCCAAGTGGACTCTCCCGGCGAATCGTGTCGCCACATCACCCTTACAAGATTGACAATCTTGTTCCGAAGCGATTTCTGACGCCTGTCCAGAATCTGCACTGGATGCTGGTCATACGTCATATCTGGGCGAACGGTAATCTCCGAAAAATCCACCGCATGAGACGGATCGCTAATGTATCGACGAAGCTGCGACACATGGAAAACATCGTGAACTCCTTCCAAAGACGGCGGCAAGGCCAAGCGATAAGCTACCTCGCCAACCCTCTCCAAAACGTCAAACGGTTCAATGTATCGCGGGCTCAACTTCCCACGCTTCCCAAAACAAATCACACCACGATTCGGGGAAATCTTCAAGAACACATGGTCGCCCGGCTGAAACTCCAAAGGACGACGTTTAGCATCAGCCCAATGCTTAAAACGGTCCTGAGCAATCCTCAACCTCTCCCGAATATTCCTGACGATATCCACGGCCTCCACAATCATCTCAGGTCCCAACAACTCCCGATCACCAACGTCATCCCAACTCAATGGCGATCGACATTTCCTCCCATAAAGTGCGGCGAATGGCGCCATGCCAATACTCGCCTGGAAGCTGTTGTTGTAGGAAAACTCCACCAAATGCAGATGGTCCTCCCACGAACCCTTGAAATCCAACATGCACGCCCTCAGCATGTCTTCCAAAACCTGAATCGTCCTCTCGGACTGGCCATCCGTCTGCGGATGGTACGCCGTGCTGAAACTCAGACGCGTACCCAAGCTCTTCTGCAAACTCTGCCAGAACTGAGATGTGAACCTCGTGTCTCTGTCAGACACGATACTCACGGGGACTCCATGAAGTCGCACAACTTCCTGCACGATTCATGTTACATCACTATCCAAACTAGGAAAAAGGAAATAGAACGGAGAGTAAAAGAATTTTACCTCCATATATCTCCTCGCTAGCGCCTCAGTGGACTGCCCCACTCGGAACGGAATAAAGTGCGCAGATTTGGTCAATCGATCTACGATCAACCAAATCGCGTCATTCTGCTTCGGACTCCGAGGTAGTCCAGTCACGAAATCCATAGTGATGTGTTGCCATTTCCACTCCGGAATCGGAAGCGGTTGTAGCAACCCGGCCGAACGCTGATGCTCCGCCTTCACTTGCTGGCAAACCAAGCACTTGGCTGCACTCCGAGCCACGCTCCTCTTCATACCATGCCAGCAATAATTCAGACGAAGATCCTGGTACATCTTGGTGCCACCAGGATGCACAGAATACGGCGAACTGTGTGCCTCCACCATCAACTCCTCTCTGATATCCCCTGCAGGCACACACAACCTGGCTCCAAACCTCAGCGAGCCATCCTCATGAATCAAGAAGTCAGTCCGCAGACCGGCTTCCACCTGCTCCCGAATACTCACCAGCTTCGGATCCTCAGCCTGTCCAGCCTTAATCCGATCCACGATCGTCGACTGTACCTGCATGTACATCAACGAAGAAGCCTCTCCAGGAAGAACAATCTCCACGCCAGACTCGCAAAAATCATGCTGCAACCTCCACTGCGAGGTCAAAATCATCACCGCTGGAAGCCTACTCAAAGCATCCGGAACCACATTCACCTTGCCAGGGTGATACTGCAAATCAATCTCATAATCCGCCATAAGCTCCAACCATCGACGCTGTCGCATGTTGAGCTCCTTCTGAGTGAAAATATACTTCAAGCTTTTGTGATCGGTGAAAATCTTCACTTTCTCACTCAGCAAGAAGTGCCTCCAAATCTTAAGAGCAAACACAACGGCAGCCAACTCCAAATCATGCGTCGGATAGTTCTTCTCATGAACCTTAAGCTGACGAGACGCATACGCCACAACATGCCCGTGCTGATGCAACACACAACCGAGACCCTTGCCAAAAGCATCACAAAAGATCTCAAATCCACCGCTGCGATCAGGCACAACAAGAATAGGGGCACTCGTCAACCTCTCCTTCAGAATACCAAAAGCATTCTCACAATCACCCGACCAAACATAAGCAACATCCTTCCTCGTCAACCTGGTCATCGGCTCAGCAATACGAGAAAAGTCCTTAATGAATCGCCGATAGTAACCAGCAAGCCCAAGAAAACTCCGAATCTCAGACGCAGACGACGGAACAGGCCACTCCCTGATGGCCCGAATCTTCTCGGGATCCACTGAAATACCATCTCCAGTCACCACATGCCCGAGAAAAGCAACTCGATCCAGCCAAAACTCGCACTTCGAAAACTTAGCATACAACCGATGCTTCCTCAAAATCTCCAATACCGTCCTCAAGTGCGAGGCATGCTCTTCCTCCGACTTCGAATAGATCAGAATGTCGTCGATGAAGATAACGACAAACTTATCCAAACAGTCGTAGAAAATCAGGTTCATCAGATTCATGAAAACTACGGGCGCGTTAGTTACACCGAAAGGCATAACCACAAACTCATAGTGTCCATACTTCGTCCTGAACGCTGTCTTCGGAACATCATCCTTCTTCACCTTCAACTGATGGTAACCACTCCTCAAATCCAATTTAGAAAACACCCTCGAACCTCCAAGCTGATCAAAAATATCATCGATGCGAGGCAACGGGTATTTATTCTTAATGGTTACCGCATTCAATCCCCGATAGTCCACGCACATGCGACACGAACCATCCTTCTTCTTAACCAGCAACACCGGTGCTCCCCACGGAGACACACTAGGATTAATATAACCCTTCAGCAACAGCTCATCCAACTGCTTCCGCAACTCTTCCAATTCTGCAGGTGCCATACGATACGGCGCCTTCGAAATCGGCTGCGCACCTGGAACGAGATCAATAGAAAATTCCAGAGCTCGATCAGGCGGCAACCCATACATCTCCTCGGGGAAGACGTCGCCAAAATCTCGCACCACAGCTGGCCATTCCAGCTCCATCTGCATAGCTACAGCCTCTACCGGCCTGGCCCGAAATCTGACAGGACCAAGCGAACTGCTACCACGACTGAACTCAAATACTGGATGTCCGGGAATCTCGAACACCACATTCTTCCTCCTGCAGTCGATCGTAGCATAGAAGCTCGCAAGCCAGTCCATCCCAAAGACCGCATCGTAGTTGGTGATGTTGTGGACAATAAAATCAGCATAAAGCTCATGTCCACAAACCACCACAGAGCAAGGGCTGCACCCACGATGCACCGTGACTACTCCATTCCCTGTGACGATATTCCAACTCTTGGAGAGAGGGGACGTCGACAAGGAATGCTTCTCCACGAAGCTCTGGGCCAAAATGCACATCGACGCGCCTGAGTCAAAGAGGACTCGGGCAGGGAAAGTGCAAACCAAAACCACACCTAACAAACAGTCTAATCAATCAAATCTTATTCTAGCAACACCATACACAAGCATTCACATAATTTAACAATCAATTAATTAAAGAAGGAACAATCTAGATCGAAAGTTACCTGCAATGACCTCATCCATGGCCAACACCTCCTCCTCAGTCATCAGGAATGCATGCCTCCTCGGCGGAGCGGCCTGCCGAAAAGCCTGCCCCTGCGGAACGAGGGGCACCCCACGACCAGCGGGCACCGGGGCTCTCTGCTGCAACGGCGGGGCAGCAATAGGTGTCCTCCAAGGTTGCCTCAACCTTGGGCACTCCCGGATAGCATGGGCGGGATCTCCACAGATAATACATTGCCCCAAGAACTTCCTACATGATTCCTTGATATGGCCCTCCTTGCCACAGAAATTGCAAGTCCTCCGAACGGGCCCTCCTGGCCTCTTAAACTGAACAGGCGGGTTCGGCCTGAATCCAGGCCTAACCACAGCTCTCGCCTGCTCCACAGGCCTCTTCCCAGCACTAACAACAGACCCCTTCCTCTGGTTCACAAGCAGCTCCTGCCTCTTGGCAGCGACCAAAACCTTCTGATAAGATTCCCGGTCAGAAGAGGTCACGAAGCTCTGGAGCTCTGAAGCAAGCCCCTGCAGAAACCTCTGAGCTCTCTCCTCAGCGTCCTGCACCATCTTCGGCGCAAACCGACTCAGCCTCATGAACTCCTGGTGGTACATGTCCACCGACGAGTTCCCCTGCTTCAGATCGATAAAACGCTGCAGCATCTCTTCCCTGGCAGCCTTCGGGAAGAACTCACCATCAAATCTGGCCTTGAAGGTAGCCCAGACGATCGGCTCCACCAACATCTTTTCTTCAGCATCCCACCAATTCCTGGCGTTATCCTTCAGCTGGCGCTTCGCCAAGTCAACCCAACTAACTTCGTTGACCTTGGACATCTTCAGGTTGTCCTCAATATTCCTCATCCATTCATCAGCAGCTAGAGGACCTTCGGTTCCATCAAAATACGCAGGACCCAGCTCTCTGAACTGCTTCGCCCCGGGCTCAGGGCGAGGGGCTTCCACCACCCGAGCAGCTCGAGTCACCGGAGCATTCTGCACCTGCAGAAGCACACCCTGCTGAACCTGCATCATCTGCAACATCATCCTCATCATCTCCCCATTAGTGGGCTCCCGCTCAGGCTCCTCGTCATGAGGGGGCGCACCACCACCACCACCACGGGTGATTCGCCTTCCTGCCATCTAATGACGCAGAAAACGAAACAATTAGACTCACAGCTTAGGGCTCAGATGTCGAACTTATTTGTTGGACAATCTTGCATTATTATTGTTATCCCGATAATCGCAATTACAGAGGGGACCTGCATGGGCCACCACTAAAACCTGTCACGACCCGCTTCCCTAAAATGGAGGCGAGACGTGGAAAGGTCCGCACGGGAGTGGAGCGGTGAAGCCCCAAACCCGATAAGCGTCAATTTAGTATAAGCAGGTCCCTGTAATTGCAATCGAAACAACAACAATAATAATATGAGACGGATAAGAAACACCAATCCCAAAGTTTGTCCACAAAATATTCAGCATCACAGAAAAGCCACCAGGCTAAAGGAAAGAGTCTAAGGGCCCAGAACAAGGCCAAACAAAAGCAACGACATAAATAAGTATGGGTGCCACGCACCAATAACAAAACAACTGTCTAACAAAAATAAAACACAACGGAGACACTAGGACTGGTCCCCAGTGTCCACGTACTCCCCGTCCAACACGGGCTCAAGCTCGGCGTCCGCAAACACCTCACCCTCAGCTAGCAACTCAGGCTCAAGGTCTAACATGCGTCACCCAAAAGAGAGAGGGGCACATGTCAGCAAGTCTAAAAGGACTTGGGCAAGGAAACTGAAAGTGACTAACGACCTAGCATTTAATTGTTAAACAATGGCATGACAGTTGAATATGATGCAACAGTTTGAAAGAGTGACAAGCATGCACGGTGTAGCAAAAGCTACCAATTCACTAATCACTAATCACTTATCACTTATCACTTAGCACTTAACACTTAACACTTAACACTTAACACTTAGTGCATAGAGAGTCCACTTACTGGCCAGCTCGTTTATCTCTATCACTATCAACACTGAAACACTAGAGATTTCACCTGCTGGCCGGAGTGGCTGATCAAGCCACTCGGGCTCAGTCCGCTTATCTCTTACCCCACCCACATGTGACGAGCGTTGGGGTTTCCAACTCATTATGCTCGCTTCTGGTCACGAGCCAGGAAAATAAGTGTGTGTTGACATTCGAGCGTTGGGGTTTCCAACTACAGGGCTCGCTTCTGGAACACGAGCCAGGAAACATGGGATTGTAGCGTGTGCTACGCGATCACGATAAATAATCACTATGCAATGCCATGAACAGATAATTGCGTACCGTTAATGGAATTTAAACGTGACATATGAGCATGAGGAGGGTGACGGACCAAGCTTCGTTGTCAAACTAGGTCAATGGCGTCTAAACGGCTATCCTTTCACCGTTTAGTCTCTTTTACGCTAAAGCAAGGGAAATGGCCTAAGACATGGCCTGAACCAAGAGATACAAGTTTCACTTGCCTATCACCGGGGATGACGGTTACGAAAGTTCGTTTCCGCGGATGCTAGCTTACGTGGAATCGCTGTTATGGGGAACAATCATCAAAACACAAGTATTTTATTAGGGTTTCATAAAAATTACAATACGATATGAAAACAACGGTAGATCGATTTCTTACCGAGAGGAGGCGGAAGAAACACTCCGGGGAACCCTAGGATCAGATCTGGAAAAGATTGGAGAACTTTGGGGAAACTAGGGTTTTGGGGGATTTGGGGATTTTGATGGGTTTGATGAGATTTTTGGGGAAGATGAGAGGTGGATGGAGTGAATGGATGGAATGGATGATGGATTTGAGGCTTGGAATGAAGAAATGAAGCTTGGAGGAAGATGGGGGCTGAAGGGGGAAGTTTTTTAGGGTTTTGGGTCGTGTTGGAGAAGATGAAAACGATTGGGTTGGGTATATATAGGTTGGGCTGGCGGCTGCCCAGAAATTTGTGTTTTAACACTGGTTAGTCGGTCAAAGAACAACCACTGACCGACTAGTTTGGCAACTAGTCGGTCGGTCGACCAACTCAGACCGACTAAGTGTAAACAGTAACTCCTGAACGAAAATAGGATTTAGAGTTAGTCGGTCCATGAACAAGTACTGACCGACTAGTTTAGCATCTAGTCGGTCGATGAACGTTCTTAGACCGACTAAGAGTAAACAGTAACTGATACAAAAATAATATGATGAGTTAGTCGGTTCAAGAAGCATTGCTGACCGACTAGTTTGCAACCTAGTCGGTCAACCAACGTTCTTAGACCGACTAACGATAAACAATAACTCCTGAGAAATTTAGAAAGCAAACTAGTCGGTCCAAGAAGGATTGCCGACCGACTGGATCGTCATCTAGTCGGTCGGTGGCCCTTCTTACACCGGCTAATGAGCACAGAAAAGTTCCGATACGGGGCGCGGGGCCTCGGGATCGGTTCCTAAGACTCCTAGGCTTGATCTAATAGTTAGATACGACCGTTATGAAGTCCGTCACGAGTGACATACTTCAAAATCGACGATCCTAAGGAAGACACGAGAAAACACGACGAATCGATAGAAAATGAAAGTTACGGAGACGAAAACCACACAAGAGGAGAAAATCCACCAAAACATATATTATAATATAATAAATTCAGATACAAGGAAACCAGTCGTTACAATGAGCCTTAAGCTGACGAGAAGCATACGCAACCACATGCCCATGCTGATGCAACACACATCCTAAACCCTTGCCAGAAGCATCGCAAAAGATCTCAAATCCTCCACTCCGATCAGGCACACCAAGTACAGGGGCAGACGTCAACCTCTCTTTCAGAATACCAAAAGCCTTCTCGCAATCATCAGACCAAACATAAGGCACATCCTTTCGCGTCAGTCGGGTCATCGGCTCAGCAATCCGAGAAAAGTCCTTAATGAAACGCCGATAGTATCCTGCAAGCCCAAGGAAACTCCGAATCTCAGACGCCGACTGCGGAACCGGCCACTCTCTGATAGCCACAATCTTCTCGGGATCCACCGAAATTCCATCACCAGACACCACATGTCCGAGAAAGGCAACTCTATCCAGCCAAAACTCGCACTTGGAATACTTAGCATACAAACGATGCTTCCTCAAGATCTCCAACACTGTCCTCAAGTGCGATGCATGCTCTTCCTCTGACTTTGAATAGATCAGAATATCGTCAATGAAGATGACGACGAACTTGTCTAGAAAGTCGTAGAAGACCAGATTCATCAGGTTCATAAAGACTGCGGACGCATTGGTTACACCAAATGGCATAACCACGAACTCGTAGTGACCATACTTCGTCCTGAAAGCTGTCTTCGGGATGTCGTCCTTCTTCACCTTAAGCTGATGGTAGCCACTCCTCAAATCCAATTTAGAGAACACCCTAGATCCTCCGAGCTGATCAAAGATGTCATCTATCCATGGCAAGGGATATTTATTCTTGATAGTCATAGCATTCAGCTCCCGGTAATCCACACACATGCGACGCGAGCCATCCTTCTTCTTTACCAGCAACACCGGTGCTCCCCACGGAGACACACTGGGATTGATGTATCCTTTCTGCAAAAGCTCGTCCAGCTGCCTACGCAACTCCTCCAACTCTGCTGGAGCCATCCGATACGGTGTCTTCGAAATAGGCTGCGCTCCCGGAACAAGGTCGATCGAAAACTCGAGAGCTCGGTCGGGCGACAGTCCAGATATCTCCTCGGGGAAGACGTCGTCGAATTCACGTACCACAGCTGGTCTATCCTGCTCCATCTGCATAGCAACAAGCTCCACCGGTCTGGCCCGAAACCTGACAGGGCCAAGCGAACTGCTACCTCTACTGAACTCGAACACCGGATGTCCGGGAATCTCAAACACCACCTTCTTCCTCCGAAAATCGATCGTAGCATATAAGCTCGCAAGCCAATCCATTCCAAGCACGGCATCGTAGTTGATGATGTTGTGGACAATAAAGTCAGCGTAAAGCTCATGTCCACAAACCACCAAAGGGCAAGAAGTGCACCCACGATGCACCGAGATCACGCCATTTCCCGTAACGATGTTCCAACTCTTGGGAAGAGGGGAAGTCGTCAAGGAATGCTTCTCCACGAAGCTCCGAGAAATAATGCACATCGATGCACCGGAGTCAAAGAGGACTCGTGCAGGAAATGTGCACACCAAAATCACACCTAACAAATAATCTAACAATCAAACCCTATTCTAACAAACAAACATATGCAAGCAACAAACATAAGCAATCAATCAAACTATCTAAGGAAGGAAACAACTAGTTTGAGAGTTACATACGATAACCTCATCCACAGCCTCACTCTCCACTGCCGTCATCAGGTAAGCCTGCCTCCTCGGCTGCATGGCCTGCTGAAAAGCCTTCTTTTGAGGAGCGAGAGGTGCTCCACGACCTGCAGGTACAGGTGCTCTCTGCTGCAACGGCTGTGCGGCGACGAGATCCTTCCAAGGTAGCTTAGATCTCGGGCACTCCTTCATAGCATGAGTGGGGTCTCCACAAATCAGGCACTGTCCCAACATCTTCCTACACTGATCCTTGACATGCCCGGTCTTGCCACAGAAATAGCAAGTCTTCTCAGGAGGCACACCTGGCTTCTTGAACTGCACCGTCTGATTAGGCCTAGT
Organism: Scilla litardierei; assembly: GCA_030789695.1. Lineage (NCBI taxonomy): Eukaryota > Viridiplantae > Streptophyta > Magnoliopsida > Asparagales > Asparagaceae > Scilla > Scilla litardierei. Next base: position 414,638,449 of record CM061142.1, read on the forward strand.
CCCAGGCCTAACCACTCCTCTGACCTGCTCCATAGGCCTCTTCCCAGCTCCAGAAATCAGTCCTCTCTTCTGCTTCGCAATCCTCTCCTGTCTCCGAGCAGCTACCAGCAACTTCTGATATGACTCCATGTCCAACGTAGACACCAGACTCTGCAAGTCTAGAGAAAGACCCTGCAGAAACTTCTGGGCCTTCTCCTCAGCATCCTCTACCATCTTTGACGCGAAGCGACTCAATCTAGTAAACTCCTACTGGTACTGGTCCACCGTCAGACTCCCCTACTTCAGCTCAATGAAGCGCTGCAACATCTCCCTCCTGGCAGCCTTCGGAAAGTACTCCTCATCGAATCTAGACTTGAAAGTAGCCCAAGGTATGGGGCTCACCAGCAACTCCTCCTCTGCATCCCACCAGTTTCGGGCATTATCCTTAAGCTGCCTCTTCACCAGATCAACCCATCCAGCCGAGTTGACCTTCGACATCTTCAGATTATCCTCGGTATTTCTGATCCACTCCTCTGCAGCCAACGGTCCTTCAGATCCATCAAAGTACGTCGGGCCCAGCTCCTGAAACTGCTTCGCTCCTGGCTCGTGGCGAGGAGCACTCTGAGTGTTCTGGAGCATGCCCTGCTGCACCTGCATCATCTGATGCATCATCCTCATGATCTCAGCATTGGTGGGCTGTCTATCCGGCTCCTCAGCACGATTGGGCCCACTGCCAGATCGGGTCTGTCGTCGTCCAGCCATCTAAGGACAAGGAAAACGAACAAACAAATTAGACTCAAAGCTTAATGACTTGGATGTTGCAATTTATTTAATGGATATTCCGTTTATTATCGTTGTTCCGTTAGTTCGCAATCGCAAGATAGGACCTGCATGGGCCACCAACAAAACCTGTCACGCCCCGCTTCCCAAAAACGTGGAGGCGAAGCGTGAGAAGGTCCGCTTAGACTTGAAGCTACAAAGCTGCAAGTCCGATAAGCGTCAATCAATTTGAAACTGCAGGTCCTTGCAACGCGAAACGAAACAAAGATAATAATAACGAAAAGAGACAAAAGAAACATCTCAGAATATCCATAATAATAAATCTCAACATCGCAAAAAAGCCACCAGGCTAAAATAAAAGAGTCTAAAAGAGGCCCAGCATGGCCAACAAAGTACAAAGTACGAAAACAAGGAAATGGTGCAAGCACCGACAACTAACAGCAACCTAAAGCAAAAGCAAGTAAAATCAGTCTCTAAGACTGGTCTCCGGTGTCCTCGAACTCCTCGACGAACGTAGGCTCGGGCTCAACGTCAACAAACACCTCGTCCTCAGCAACTGTCTCTGGCTCAGGGTCTAACATGTGACACCCAAAAGAGCAAGGGGCACATGTCAGCAAGTCTGGAAGACTTGTGCAAGGAAACTGAAAGTAGGTGAAAGTAAAGCAACCTAGCAGTTCTAGCATGATGCAATGACATGGCAGTTTAAAGTAATGAGTGCAACAGGTAAAGAAAAGTAAAGTAAAGTACGAGCATGGCATGACATTCACAAGACAAGTACAAGACAAGTAAAGTAAGCACCTCGTGCACAGAGATTCCGTCTTTTGGCTAGAGTGGCTGCGCGGGCCAACTCCTAAGCTCAAGTGACCGTTTATCCCTACCCCTCCACGTGTATCGGGCATTGGTTTTTAGCCAACACATGAGGCCCACTTCTGGACCACGAGCCAGGAAGTGTTTTAAACAAGTATGGCGTAGGGGTGCACCTAGCCGGACAAGTAGTACAAGTAGTGTAGCGTGTGCTACGAATGCGACATTCAATGCATGGATGACATGACATGGCAAGTAGTAAAGCGTACAAGTAAGAAAACTAAACGTGACAGTTTAGTATGTATGAACAACAAGTTTAAGGGGTTGGATCTAGCTTCGTTGTCAAGCTAGATCAATTAGGTGACGGATCTAGTTTCGTTGTCAAACTAGATCAAGTAGGCGTCTAGTCAGCTATCATTTCACTGACTAGTCTCTTTTACGCTAAAAACAAGGAAGTGGCCTAAAAACATGGCCCTAAGCAAGATTTGGCAAGTTTCACTTGCCTGCAACTATCACGTCAAGAAAACACCGTCCAACGAGTCCAAAGTCACGATTCCTACGTGCACAAGTCCACCGGCCTACATCCGTTTTATTAATCTTGATTAGTGATTGCTAAAACATTTAAAATACTTTAAAATACTTATTTTTAGTCTTGGTTAGCGTGCAATTGGGTTGGGGGTCCTAGGGGTGCAAAACGTTACCTCAACACGACGCGAAAGCTACACCGGCGTTGGGTAGCGACGCCGGGGGTTGGAATAAAAGATCGCGCTCCAAGTCCAGATTCCAATTAGATTCCTCGCTGGAAATTTCAGAGCAATCAACCCGGGCGACGATTCCAGATTCCAAAGCTAGCACGTGCGACGACGGGCTACGACGTGCGACGACGTCGTACGCGGCAAGTCGTCAAAGAGAACGCACCTAGGTGGGGCCCACAGTAGTCCTAGGGAACTTTGGGGGACACACAATACCTCTGGAGAACTTGGGGGGCCCACGGAGGCAAGTGGTGCGACGGATGCGGGGTTGCGACGAATGACTCTCGGTCGTACAGCCTCGGTGCGGGGAGATCCTTCGGTCGCTGCGGGGGAACGGGGCTATGCGGCGCTTGGGGGTGTGCAGCAGCGCGGGTGCGGGGGCCTCCTTCGGTCAGATCGGTAGGGAGGGTCGGTCGTGCGCTTAGATGCGAGGGCTGCGACGTTGCAACGTTGCAGCGTTGCAATCGTCGGTCGGTGCGGAGATGCGGGTCGGTCAGGCGCTGTGCGGAGCGGGGCGACAAGGCGGGGGTCGATGCGGAGCACTGTGCGGAGCGGATGCGGTGCGGATGCGAGCGGGGTGCGGGCCAAGCCCTCGGTCAGACCGAGGGAACGGAGCGGGCGATGCGCTGCGATGCGAGCGGCGATGGATGCGGGGGCGGCTAGCGGTCGGAGCGGGGAAAATTGCTTGGTTTTCTCGGTCAGTGCGGGGGCTGAACGTCGCAACGTTGCGACGAATCGTCGCAACGTCCAATTTGGGTTTTGGAAGAGGCTAGGGCTAATTTCTTGCGAAAATAGGTCTTCCTAGGGGTTGCTTATATAGTATAGATGGGTTGACTTGGTCTAGGGCTAAATCTAATAGGATTAGAAGTTTAAAATAATTTAAAATTTGAAATTCAACTTCTCCAACTCACCCAAGGATTTGACTTGGTCCAAATGAGCTGGAAATTGGCTCAAAAATTGTTTAAAACGTTTAAAACTCAAATAAATTTTATTTGGCCGAAAATAATTTAAAAATTAATTATTAAAAATAATATAAAACTTGTTAAAAATATAAAAGTGGTCAAATAAGCTCCAAAAATTATAAAATAAATATCGGGGTGATCGTGATGACGAATGTGAGCTAACTAAGAAGACGGATCTCAAATTCGACGTCGGACGTCGAAACTAAAAATAGAAACGTCTCCCGTCAAGAGTGAGAATCGTCACGTCTCATCGAGTAAGTTTAAATTGTGGAAAAACGACTCGAGAAGTATCGTTCCAAGATAGTGCCACTATTTAATACTCTCAGAGACGTTCACAACGGCATATCACACCAGAGTGTTCACAAACAAATAAAGTCTAAAATAACACGTGCACGGCCAAAAGCACGTGCACGAACAAAGTACAACGAAAACGTACCGTTACACCAGCTCGAAAAACCCTCAAAACCCGTTCGAGACTCCTCGTCTTCCGTCGATCTCCGGTGTCTTTTCCGACCATCCGCCGCCGCCGATCACCCTCCCCTAGGTATATCTCCTCCTCCTAGGTCGTTTTCCTATTCTAGGGTTTGTTCTAGAACTTGTTTTCACCTCTAGGGTTCTAGGGTTTCGAATTTCATTCTTAGGGCTTTGAGCTTGATTGTTTTCAGTTCTAGGGTTTGAGTTAGGTTGCTTGATCTTATCCCGTCGCTTGATTGAACTCGTTGTTCCGAGATCATGGCACGAACAAGAATCCCGATTACCTCTTCTGGGGCATCCCCCATGACCGTAGAGGCCGCGACTGCTTCGACCCCTCCTAAGCGTAGGACCAAGACCACACGTCCCCCCTCTTCGTCTTCAACACCGTTGAAGAGGAAGAGGACATCCAAGCCCAAACCTACCGGCCAATCTTCCAAGCCCAAACCCAAACCCAAAAAGTTCCATGCACCTACCCCTCCCGGTGAGCGTTCAGATAGTGACTCCGAGGAAGAATACACTCCTGAACATCCCGAGAAGGCACCTACTCCACCCCCTCCTCCACCTCCTCCTAAGACCCGTAAGGCTAAGGGTAAAGGCCCGATGCCAGTCGGCGGTGTTGCTATATCGTTGTGTCGCGACGACCCTCATTGTCTAGCGGCTTACAACTGTATAGAGCACTGCCCACTGCTGTTGGAGCATTACGTTCAGTTTTCTGATTTTCTTGGCCTTGCTGATCTGCTATCCTATAGTGGCCTATTGGACTACCTTCGATTTGACTCCAAGGCGAACCCTAGACCCTATCCTCGCCTGGTCAAATTATTCTATGCCAATCGTGTCCGGGGTCAGTACGGTGAGACTCACTCCATCGAGACTTCTGTTTTGGGGACTCCGATAGTCCTCACGGCAGAGATCTTGGGGGAGTTGATAGGTTGCTCGTCGTGTGGCCTCCTCCCGTCTGACATCTCTGTAGACGATATCTCCTCCCTCGATCAGCCGACCCTAGCTGAAATCTTCCAGGTTATCCCCCCTGCGTTCATTGGCGTCCCTTCCAAATCATTCAAGCCGAATGCTTGGGTGATTAACCTGATCTTGAAATCCTGCCTTCTTCCCAAGTATGGATCTTCTTCTCTTCCGTCTTAGCCGTTTCTGAAATTGATATACGCTCTGTTCATGGGTAGCGAGATTAATTGGGCTCGCATTATACTCGATAAGATAGACTCTTTCGAGTGTATTCGCAAGACCACTAAATCTGTGCACATCCCATATCTATGTCTGTTGACCTTGGTTTTCCGTCATTTCCGTGTCCCTCTGCCTCCTGACGATGAGCGTCCTCTTGGTCCTCCACTGAACGCGACGGCCGTAAAGAAATCTCTTGCGGCACTCCGTCACGTGCAGCGGACGACTCCTTCTGCGTCTCAGGGCACTACTTCTGCAGCTGCTGCTTCTCGACCTCCCACCACACTTGATGATGTTGTTCGGTTACTTCGTCGGCACGAGTCTCGTTTGGCTCGTACCGAGGAGGTAGTTTGCCGTATGGCTAGCTTGATGGGCGTCCAGCTTCCTCCTCCTGTTTCTAAGGATGAGGAGATGGACGATGAGGATATTGATGAGCTGGTCACCTCCTTAGCTCGTGGCGATGAGGCCACTGCTGCTGCTGCTACTACCACATCTGCTCCTGGAGCTGGCACCACTTCCGGTGCTCCAGAGACTTCTGCACCAGTGGATCAGACTTTTGATGCTGCTGCTGCTCCTGCTGACGACCCTCCTCCTGTTTTGCCTGCTGATGTTCCTGTTGAGACTCCTGCCGTTGAGCCTGTCGTCGATGTCTCCACCCCTGCCCCGACGATCCCTTCTGTTCACACGCCACTCCTCGCTGCAGAGCCTGAGTCCACTCCCTTGTCTGGACCCCCGGAGACTGCAGATCCAGCCACTTCCTCGTGATCTTCTGTTTCGAGGCCTCTCCTATGATCTTTGGATGATGCATCTTATTGAGAGTGTTTTGGGTTAGGATGGAGTTTGAGTGGTGATTTGCTGTATTTTGATTTTATGGATGTCGGTGTATTTGATGTATTTTGGATGTTGATGTTGGTATGTCGATGATTATGTTGTACTTTTTGATGTTTATATAGATGGTATGTTGCACTTGATATGATGTACTCGATGTGATTTTTGGATGTACTCATGGTATTCATATATATATACATCGATGCTCTCTTTGTTTTACTTCGTCGTGCACATTTAATATTCGTTCAATGCTATGTTATGTGAATTCGTCGCTTGACGCTTGAAAACTTGGTTAAATAGATTATAATTCTATAATTGTATAGAATTGTTTTCCATGCACACATTTAACCAAGAATATTGAATATTGGAGGGTGTGTTCCTTTATTCAATACATGAATTAATATTTGGTATTTTTGATGATTTTAATTTTCGTTTTTTTTATAATGGACAATTTGGCACACCTTTATTTGATTTCATCAATTTTACCTTGGTGTCAATTAGGTCCATCGTCAATATCTACGACTCCCGATGTTGGATTTTCCTTTTTCCTAGTTGTTGTCGTTGTATGCCCCCCATTTTTGGGATAATGCCAAAGGGGGAGAGATAATGATAATAAATACGGCAAATGAAAATTTAACTCAATTTCCAAGAATCTAATTTAATGTGTTAGATTCAGGGGGAGTTAAGATATATATAAGGATTTTCAAAATCCGATATTTCAAAAATCGATTCTCGTTATATATCTTACTCGTCTCATTGATGCAATTTATATATATTCATTTTGGAATTAACGTGTCATCAATGCAGGGGGAGTAAGTATTTTACATTTGTATCATTATTTTTGATTATTATTTATGTTGGTTTGTCATCACCAAAAAGGGGGAGAATGTTGAATATTGGACTCCCCGGATTTGGTTTTGATGATGAGCAAACATAAATAATTCATGAACTAACAATTTGTGAGCGCAGTATTGGAGATCGTCGCCAAATTCACGAGAACAATCAAAGCGACATCTCAAGACTTCTCAAAGCTCGTATTCATTGCCTAAAGCTTCGTTGAAGCTTTTGGAACGTTTTGGAAGTCATGAAGAATTGATCGAAGCTCTCGAAGACCGTTCATTAAGGTTTTATTTATAGTCTTTTAGCTTCGATCTATAGAATGTTAAGCCTTGAGTATATCTTACGATTCTATCTTCATAACGCTCATATCGTAGCTCTAGGATCTTAGCACAAGTCCATTCTAACTTCCTCGAAGCATCACGCTTCGATTCGGACTTGTTTGTGCATGTTAGTTGGTACAAGAAGATGTACTTACCGACTAGATGGTGATCTAGTCGGTCAGTAGAGCTTCTTGGACCGACTAGTTTGAGTTAATCTTTTTTTGTTCAGTACTGTTTACAGTTAGTCGGTCTACGTTGACTCACCGACCGACTAGTTTGTGAACTAGTCGGTCAGTGATGCTTCTTTGACCGACTAGTTGTGATTTACTGTACATGCCAAATTTCTCCTAAGCTACTGTTTATCGTTAATCGGTCTAAGAACGTTTGGTGACCGACTAGTTGATAACCTAGTCGGTCAACATTTGTTCTTGGACCGACTAAGTCAATTTGTATTCAGACTATTTGTTTTTGCCTCTTAGTCGGTCTACGTTCACTGACTGACCGACTAGTTGTGAAACTAGTCGGTCAGAAAGTCTTCTTGGACCGACTAGATTTCTAGGTCTGAAATTCAATCACTTCTCAGTTCTTCACTTAGTCGGTCCATGTTGTTTGACTGACCGACTAGTTGATGAACTAGTCGGTCAGTGGTTGTTCTTTGACCGACTAGTTGCTTCAGATTTCTAACCGTTGGGATTTGACCTAACTCGTTTTTATGGGACCCTATAAATACGAACCTAGGTCATTTCTCTCTAGGTTAGAGCTGCCATTAAGAGATTCATTGAGATTGAAAGAGATAGCCATTCTCACTCATTTCCAAAGCTCTCTTCCTCACAAGAAATCCATTCTCTCACTTTCTAGATCTAGAATCCATCTTGAGAGAAGTTTGTTCTTGGTGAGCCCTTCAAGTTCTAGCTTGATTCAAGTCTCCAAATCACTCCTAGGCACCCATTGCTGGTCATTTCTTTGGTGCTAGGTCTTGGTGACTTCATCTTCCACAAATCACTCCTTGCACCTATTTGGTAAGAAAACTCAAGGTATAGGATTTTGTGGTAAGATTGTTTATTTCATTATAAACTTGTTTATATTGCTTATTGATTCTCTCGGTTGTGAGAGAAGGTTGTGATCCCGGGTTGTGGGATTCACTATTGCCATTGCTTGTATGATTTGATCTTGTGAAGGTTTTTCACAAGATATCATAGTGGAAATCTTGGGTTAGGGTTTCTAACCTAAGTATCCGGAGGGGATCCGGGTGGTTGGGACGTAGGATCACCGGAAACAAGTCGGGGAGACTTGGGTGGATCCGAACCCAGTAACATCTTTTGTTAGCATTGTTATTTTTGTTGTTGTCATTCAATTTAAGCTTCCGCAAATTGTTTTGGTAGTTGTTTGCACTATAATTAGGAATTATACTCCTTGTTATTTTTAAAGTACTATTCACCCCCCCTCTAGTACTTGGGCAGTAGCTTGTAAGGCATTACAGGTATCAATTATCCTAAGTATGAATTCGTAGAATCAAATACTTAGATAATTTCCTTAGACTTATAGTCAGGTCATTATGTATCCAGATGTAGATCTCTGTTATGAGAAGTTAATGACCGATTAGAAACTTAAGTCTTAAACGGTTCATGGTCATAGATGTGTCAAGAATAGGATATCGACACATCGGTTAGACCATTGTGTCTTTGTCATAGCTTAGGGTAATGATGATCTCATAGTCATTCGGCTTGGCGAAGTCGGAGACGAGACACATGTGCTCATTAGAGAATGAGTTCACTGAACGACCAACTTAGAGTTATTAAATGGTTAATCTTTAACTATACTGTCAATAATAACTCTAGAGTGATGATAGGCAAGCTGGTCCTTAAGACCTGAAGTCATCAGTACGAACCTATGAATGAATAATATCACTTAGATCTATGATCTAGCTTCGAGGCTCGGCCTGCTGAAAGATTTTAGGTTGGGTGACACTGAAGCTCATGAGGGAAGTAGATGACTAAGATGGGATTCGTCTCTTCCGTTAGAGGGAAGTTAGTGTCACTGGATCAGTACAGTTTTTGTGTTAATCCTCGACCGGGGTACGTTGTAGGATGTACAACGTGAATACAACAAAGACAGCTGTATACTGACCAACGCTGGCTAGTGGGGTTAACGGTAAACCATACCCTAGGCCATGCAGAGACACAGTCTTGACGAAGGGACTAAAACTGCGAAATTCATCACTGACACAATCAGAGTGATCCCGTCGACACGTTCATCAATGGGTCGATCATGTAAGTATGATTCTGAAACTGGGACGACATTTGTTGCTCGTGGTTACTGTCGTCTAGGGGTTTCGAGCCCCAACCTGTAGTAGGGTCAGGCTGTAGGGTCTCACACTGAGTAGTATCCACATCTTAGTAATAGGAAGAACGTTAATAGAAATTCATTCGATGAAATAGAATATTTAAGTCCATAAGTTTATTGTGGGTTCAAGTTTAATAGGGAACAAACTTTGCATGTGATGCAAACTAGATTAGATGTTTCGTAAGTAGTTTATGACTACATTTAATGGAACTAACACGTCAGAAAGGTTACCTGGATGACGGGATCGTCCCGGTCTAATCGCAGGTTCAAACCGCATCGAAAACAGAGCTCAAACGAACCCAGAAACGCAAAAACAGTCAAAGGCAAGAGTAGATTAGACCCACTTGGGCAAGCGGGTCCACCTGCAAGAGCAATGGGCACGGCCCGCCGAACCAGCGGGCGCACAGCGGGCCGCACGCCCGCTCCGGTCGCACCCACTGTGGACACGCCCATAGCCCTTGGTGAGCGTGCCCGCAACTTAAGTTGACTTAGGGTTTTTGAAACCCTTTTGACAGCTACGAAATTGTGATTTTTTACCCAACTTTGGGCAATTGTTTGAGGAGCCAAACGAAGTCGGAATTCGTCGCCGTTTGTTCCTACGCGTTCACCATTCGAAGCCCTTCGAAATGATAACTTGTATCGTCTCTGAAGCTTAATGGTTAGGGAGAATTAATTGGTTGAAGTTAGTCTTTGTGAAAGGCTTATTAACTTAAATTAACTAAATTAAAATCTCTTTTATTTTAGATTTGTCCCACATTGCTCGTGACGAAAAGGGATGTGCCAACTCCCCATATAAATAGGGGTGCCCTCTCTTCGTTGAAAAGTGCACCAAGCGATCGATTCGAGAAGCTCCTGATTTTTGAGCACGCTCGATCATGAACTTAAATATTTCTCTCTTCTTTCTCTTCCTATCCTCCCATCGGGTCCTAACAAGACTACGAGGAAGTTTGGATTGGATCCAGCCGTCTCTGACACGGGTTTGCTCAAGTGAAACTTTCTTCGACAAGTGATCGGCTCGGAGGCGGCTCGGTAGATCGGTTTGAATGCACGAGACGGCTCGGCTACAAGGAGCGCAAGAAGGTGGTGCGGTAAATCTTGCCTGTCCCAAGGTCAAGATTCCGGGTATGTTAATTAGTAGCCTTTTAGAATAATTTTAAAAATGTCGCAGTAGGCTAGATCCTTCTTGGGGTGGTCAGATCCAGCCCAAGTCGGCATAGATCTTGGCGAGGTTCTGGCTCGCCTTAGGGTTCGCTAAAATGTTTAGCATGTTTATGTTTTTCGCTTTGCATATTTTTCTCCTCTATTGTCAATCCGTAGGACGGGCACAGATCTGAGCCCTAAGGGTCTGCCAAAACCCTTCAGTGGTATCTGAGCCTAGGTATGCATGATCTTAGACTGTGACTTTATTTTAATTATTAAATTGCTTACTTTTGAACATATAGATTTTTAACCTTATCTGATAATGTTAAAAATTAGTTTCAACTTTTTTTTAAAATTGTTTTAAAATGGATTAAAGCATATGTAACTTTAAGAAATTTTTTAATTTCATGAGATGTTATTAAAATTTTATTTCTTGTGATTACATAAAGTTTTAAAGATTGTTTTATGTGATAATATAATCGTAAAAATGTTTTAATGATTTTAAATGCTTAGGTTTCTAAAAATTATTTGATAATATTTATGAAACCTATTTTTTATAAGATAAAAGGTTTCAAGTTTTTTAAAATCATATCTTTCAATTTAAATGTTAAATTTTAAGATTGACAAGTTAATTATTTATTTGGTAGATATTTTAGCTTGTACGTTCTCTTTAAATGTCACATAGTTGAACCTTATTTTATGTGATAAAATGTTAGTTGATGTTAATGGACTTGATGTATAATTTAAATTATTCATGAACCCTCTTTAGGTTAGCCATTAACTCTTTAAAATTTTATAAGATAAATTTTAAATTGTGACATGCTATGTTTTAATGAAAACTTACAACTCTTAATCCTAATTCCCGATTAGGGTAGTCCTCTTTAATTGACCATTATTATTTTAAATCGTTTTAATAATAATTCTCTTTTAATGATTACTGTTGCGGGGTAGAACTCGCGTACAATGAATTTGTATTAAAGGGAACCAAGGGCACGATGGTTATGCTAATGACTGGATTAGGGTAGGCTATTTGACAGGTGATTGGTGGGATGATAAGGCAAAGTCTGTTGTGAGGGCTGACCACGGTCTCGGATCCATAAGGATGTGGTAGAAGGGCCGAACTTCCTGAGGCGGGGACGAGGACGACCGATGATGACGAGCTAACCTGCATAAGGAACAACTCGTCAGAAAGGCCGGGCTGGGGTCCAACCCTTAGCCTCTCCGATGCCTAAGTCAGTAATAGGGCTTAAAGCAGGGGCTAGGCACGCAGCTCGGACGGAGGGTGAGTCGACCGTACGTGACGAGCTATGAGTGGAAGAACAAAGATATGGATGACCTTTACTCTTGTGTGTGAGTAATAAGATTGAGAGTAAACTTGCCAACCCCGTCACCGTTGGAGGCGAAGGGGTGTTTATACCTAACGGGAGGCGGTTAGGTGGGGCTGACCTGGCATGCTGACTCGACGTGCTGAGCTGGCCCTGCTGTCAGCGGAAGCTTCGGATGAGGATGCCAGGAACGGGAGTGTCAGCCACGCTTTTGTCAGACGGTGCAAAGGCCAGTGGCGCTTTTGTCAGGGTGTCAGGGCCGAAAGCATTAAGTGTCAGGGAGCACAACGGCCAGGGGGTGCTTTGTCAGATGGTCGGACGGCGTAAGTGTCAGTAGCGTCCTTGTACTAGGTTGTTTTTCGTGTCCGATGCGACAAGGAACCGTCGGAGTGCCTCCCAGGGGCAGGGCCCGAGACGGGTCGTCGGGCCGGCCCGAGCTGAGGCTGATCGGTCCAGACGCACATTTTGCACGCTAATCCTGGCGTGCTGGGGGAACAGATGCGCATCCCGCTGGGGTCATGTTGGAGAGCGCCCCTATCAGCGGTCGAGGCAGGGTGCGCCCATCTCCCTGTTGTGTCAGACTCTAGGATCGATAGGTGCCCTGCGGGCCTATGAAGTTCGGGCGTGGAACGGCCTATCACTGGGCTGGCCGCCCGTTTAGGGGGAGGGGCGAGCCAACGGGGTATTTCGGTGGTTTAGGACGGAGGGTCGGATTATCACGATCTTCAGGTCGTAACAATTGCCCCTGGCATTCGAGTTCGAGGTGGGTGGCCGACTCGGCTCGGATGACGTATTACTTCTCCTACTCTGAAGCATGGGTTCGGATCTCGACCTGTGCCCGTCTCTGGTTTGGGTGGCGAGGATTGATTCTGCCCTAGAGTCTTGAGGGGGGAGCGAGCGTGTAGCTCGGCCCGTGCCCTTCTCTGGTTTGGGTGGCGGGGGTTGCCCCTGCCCCAGAGTCTCAAGGGGGGAGCGGGCACATACCTCGGCCTGTGCCCTTCTCTGGTTTAGGTGGAGAGGGTTGGTCCTGCCCCAGAGTCTCTAGGGGGAGCGAGCGAGTAGCTCGGCCCGTGCCCTTCTCTGGTTTGGGTGGCGAGGGTTGGCCCTGCCCCAGAGTTTTGAGGGGGGAGCGAGCTCGTAACTCGGCCCGTGCCCTTCTCTGGTTTGGGTGGCGAGGGTTGCCCCTGCCCCAGAGTCTCGAGGGGGGAGCGAGCACGTAGCTCGGCCCGTGCCCTTCTCTGGTTTGGGTGGCGAGGATTGGTCCTGCCCCAGAGTCTTGGGGGGAGCGAGCGCGTAGCTCGGCCCGTGCCCTTTTCTGGTTTGGGTGGCGAGGGTTGGCCCTGCTCCAGAGTCTTGAGGGGGGAGCGAGCGCGTAGCTCGGCCCGTGCCCTTCTCTGGTTTGGGTGGCGAGGGTTGCCCCTGCTCCAGAGTCTCGAGGGGGGAGCGAGCGCGTAGCTCGGCTCGTGCCCTTCTCTGGTTTGGGTGGCGAGGGTTGGTCCTGCCCCAGAGTCTTGAGGGGGGAGCGAGCGCGTAGCTCGGCCCGTGCCCTTCTCTGGTTTGGGTGGCGAGGGTTGGCCCTGTCCCAGAGTCTGGAGGGGGGAGCGAGCATGTAGCTCGGCCCGTGCCCTTCTCTGGTTTGGGTGGCGAGGGTTGGCCTTGCCCCAGAGTCTCGAGGGGGGAGCGAGCGCGTAGCTCGGCCCATGCCCTTCTTTCGTTTGGGTGGCGAGGGTTGGCCCTGCCCCAGAGTCTTGAGGGGGGAGCGAGCGCGTAGCTCGGCCCGTGCCCTTCTCTGGTTTGGGTGACAAGGGTTGGCCCCGCCCCAAAGTCTTGAAGGGGGAGCGAGCGCGTAGCTCGGCCCGTGCCCTTCTCTGGTTTGGGTGGCGAGGGTTGGCCCTGCCCCAGAGTCTTGAGGGGGGAGCGAGTGCGTAGCTCGGCCCGTGCCCTTCTCTGGTTTGGGTGGCGAGGGTTGGCCCTGCCCCAGAGTCTTGAGGGGGGAGCGAGCGCGTAGCTCGGCCCATGCCCTTCTCTGGTTTGGGTGGCGAGGGTTGGCCCTGCCCCAGAGTCTTGAGGGGGGAGCGAGCGCGTAGCTCGGCCCGTGCCCTTCTCTGGTTTGGGTGGCGAGGGTTGGTCCTGCCCTAGAATCTTGAGGGGAAGCGAGCATGTAGCTCGGCCCGTGCCCTTCTCTGGTTTGGGTGGCGAGGGTTGCCCCTGCCCCAGAGTCTTGAGGGGGGAGCGAGCGCGTAGCTCGGCCCGTGCCCTTCTCTGGTTTGGGTGGCGAGGGTTGGCCCTGCCCCAGAGTCTTGAGGGGGGGAGCGAGTGCGTAGCTCGGCCCGCACCCTTCTCTGGTTTGGGTGGCGAGGGTTGGCCCTGCCCCAGAGTCTTGAGGGGGGAGCGAGCGCGTAGCTCGGCCCGTGCCCTTCTCTGGTTTGGGTGGCAAGGGTTGGCCCTGCCCCAGAGTCTTGAGGGGGGAGCGAGTGCGTAGCTCGGCCCGTGCCCTTCTCTGGTTTGGGTGGCGAGGACTGGCCCTGCCCCAGAGTCTTGAGGGGGGAGCGAGCGCGTAGCTCGGCCCGTGCCCTTCTCTGGTTTGGGTGGCGAGGGTTGGCCCTGCCCCAGAGTCTTGAGGGGGGAGCGAGCGCGTAGCTCGGCCCGTGCCCTTCTCTGGTTTGGGTGGCGAGGGTTGGCCCTGCCCCAGAGTCTTGAGGGGGGAGCGAGCGCGTAGCTCGGCCCGTGCCCTTCTCTGGTTTGGGTGGCGAGGGTTGGCCCTGCCCCAGAGTCTTGAGGGGGGAGCGAGCGCGTAGCTCGGCCCGTGCCCTTCTCTGGTTTGGGTGGCGAGGGTTGGCCCTGCCCCAGAGTCTTGAGGGGGGAGCGAGCGCGTAGCTCGGCCCGTGCCCTTCTCTGGTTTGGGTGGCGAGGGTTGGCCCTGCCCCAGAGTCTTATGCGTTTGAACTGAAATACTCAAGTGGAGGCAGCAAGGTTTGGAAATGTGCGGAAAAGAAAATATTTTATTAAAGAGACTCACAATTACTGATAGTACTTCAATAAGTGCTCCGCGTTCCAGGGGTGAGCTAGTTCGCTTCCGTCCAGGGTCGCCAGGATGTACGTGGCTGGCCCGACGATGTCGACGATCTCGTAGGGTCCCTCCCATTTTGCGGCCAACTTCCCTCGACGAGCGGTCTCGGGCTTGAAGGTGGCGTCTCTGAGGACCAAGTCGCCGATTCTGAAGGTCCGCTTCTTCACCCGGGAGTTGTAGTGCCGGGCCATCCTCTGGCTGTGACGGACGAGGTTCGTCAGAGCTCGATCCCTCACTTCGTCCACGAGTTCGAGGCTGAGGCCGAGGCCCTCCCCATTGATATCTTCATCGAAGAACTTCATCCGAAGTGTCTCCTCTCTGATCTCTATGGGAACGACCGCTTCCGACCCATATGCCAGCATGAATGGGCTCTCTCCGGTCGAGGCCTTGTGGGTGGTACGGTACGACTAGAGAATACCTGGTAGCTCGTCTACCCGCGTCCCGAGAGCGGCATGAACCTTCTTCTTCAGGGGGCCCAAGATGCATTTGTTTGCGGCCTCCGCCATCCCATTGCACTGCGGGTGGGCGACGGATGCAAAATGAAGTTTGATCCCCCAGCCTGAACAAAAGTCACGGAAGCCTTCGCAGTCGAACTGTCTTCCATTGTCCGTTACTATAGAGCAGGGTATCCCGAAGCGACATATCACGGACTGCCAAATAAAGCCCTTCATATCCGTCCACGTGATGCGTGCCAACGGCTCAGCTTCGACCCACTTAGTGAAGTAGTCCACGGCGACGACTAGGTACTTCCTTCCCTCGAAAGCCTTTGGGAAAGGTCCGAGGATGTCAAGCCCCCATTTGGCGAACGGGATCAGGCTTACAATAGGCACCAAGTCGGCTGGAGGCACTGCCGCGTGTCAGTCAAATTTCTGGCATGCCTCGCACTTCTTGACGTACCGAGCCGTGTCATGGATCATAGTCGGCCAGTAGTACCCCTGGCGCACTATCTTGTGGGCGATAGTGCGGCCGCCATGGTGGTTCCCACAAAAGCCTTCGTGCACTTCGCGAATGACTTGCTCAGCCTGCTCTGGCCCCAAGCACTTCAGGAATGGTAGGACGTCAAAGTTGGCGCGGCGCCGGCGGTATAATACTCCGTCGAGGAGTACGAATGATAGGGCCCGCCTCTCTACCTTCTTGGCCTGTAACCGCTCCTCGGGCAGGGCCCCTGTCTCCAAGTACTTCACTATTGGGGTCATCCACGTCGTCGTCGGGCCGACACACATTAGTTCTTCTTCCTCAATGGTGGGCGCCAGCAGACTTTCGACGTAGATGGACTTTCTGATCTCGGCCGCGGAGGAGGAGGCCAGCTTGGACAGGGCGTCTGCCCGGAGGTTGTTGGAGCGGGGTAAGTGTTGGACCTCCACCCTCTCGAACTTCTGGAGCTCGGCCTGGATGCGCTTAAGTAGCGCTTCATCGTCTCTTCTCGGGCCTCGAAGCTCCCTTGGATCTGTTGGACGACAAGCCGTGAGTCACTAAGCAGCAGCACGCTCGTCGCCACCACCGCTCTACAAAGCTTCAGCCCATTGACCGCGGTCTCATACTCCGCGACGTTGTTGGTTGTTGGGAAGTTGAAGCGCATGCGTACTCCAGCAGGCATCCGTCGGGGGTTTGGATGACGATACCTGCCCCTGTCCCGGATCCTGTCGCCGAGCCATCGACATGAACGGTCCACAGTTTGGCCACTTCTCCCTGGGCGGGCTCCGAGGTTCCAGCTACCCCCATTGTTTGCGGGGGCGCAGCCGCTGGTGGTGTGTCCGGCAGGTCCTTCGGGCGGTCTTCGGTAGTGCATTCCACCACGAAGTCCACCAGCACCTGGCCCTTGATCGCCGTCCGGGCCTTGTATGTTATGTCGAACTCGCTGAGCTCAACACTCCAGTTGAGCATCATGCCCGACCGTTCTAACCTCTTCAGGTTCTTCTCAAGGGGAAGGTTGGTGTGGACGGCGATGGGATGGGCCTGGAAGTATGGCCAGAGCTTTCTCGCCGTGGTGATCAGACAGTAGGCGGCCTTCTCGATGGGGCTGTAGCGAGTCTCCGCCTCTCGGAGAATCTGGCTCGCATAGTATACTGGCCGTTGAACTCCCTTCTCCTCTTTGATTAAGACGGAGCTGACGGCCTCTTCATTGCTCGCCAGGTACAACCCCAACTGTTCTCCTTCTTCCGGATTGGCGAGCAGCGGAGAGCTCTGCAAGTAAACCCTCAGCTCCGTAAATGCTCGAACGCAATCGTCGTCCCACGGGATCACCTTCCTATTGATTTTTGCTTCACCGAGGGCTGCACGTAGGACTCTGAAGAAGGGGAGTGACCTCTCTGCCGACTTCGACAAGAATCTCCCCAGCACTGCGATCTGGCCGTTCAGTCGCTGCAAATCCCGGATGGTGCGTGGCTCTGCCATGTTAACGAGGGCCGAAACCTTGTCGAGGTTCGCCTCGATCCCGCGCTTCGTTATCATGAAGCCCAGGAATTTCCCCGACTGCACGCTGAAGACGCACTTCGCCGAGTTCAGCCTCAGGCCATACTGGCGCACCTTCTGGAACGTCTCCCGCAGGTCGGCGAGATGGTCCGGGGCTCTCTTGCTTTTCACCACATGTCATCGATGTAGACCTCCAGGTTTCACCCGACCTACGTGCTGAATATCCGGTCCACCATCCGCTGGTAGGTCGCCCCGGTGTTCTTCAGTCCGAAGGGCATCTTCGTGTAACAAAAAGTGCCGCTATCGGTAATGAAGGACGTTTTCTCCTCGTCCTCTTTCGCCATTGGGATCTGGTTGTAGCCCGAGAAGGCATCCATGAAGCTCAACAATTCGTAACCGGACGCCTGGTCAACCAAGTGGCCGATTCTCGGGAGGGGGAAGCTGTCCTTCGGACACACCTTGTTGAGGTTAGTGAAGTCGACGCACATGCGCCACTTCTCATTGGCCTTCTTTACCAAGACGACGTTGGCAAGCCAATCCGGGTAGTCCACCGGCCTGATGAATTTGTCCTGGAGAAGTCGCTCCACTTCTTCATCGGCTGCCCTCATCTTTTCTCCTCCGGCGCTCCTTTTCTTCTGCCCGACCAGTCGGGATCCCGGGTCTGCATTCAGCTTGTAGGAGATCACCGCCGGGTCGACTCCTAGCATGTCTGAGGACGACCAGGCAAATACGTCCACGTTCTCTCGGAGGAGGCTGATGAGGGCCGCCCTCAGAGAGGCCGGGAGTTTCGTGCCGATGGAGACAGTCTTGCCCTCCTCGGCGGCCACTGGCACCGCCTCGACATCTTCAGTAGGAGTCGGCCGTTGGTCGCAAAAGTCTTCCCTCTCATTAAGGAGGTCGACTGACAAGGCTTGCTCCGGAACTTTGTGCTTGGTCGACCCCACGTAGCAGCTCCTGGATAGCTTCTGGCTCTCCCGCACAAACCCCACCCCTCGCGGAGTTTGGAATTTCACCATCTGATGGAGCAGGCTGGGAAGCGCTTCAATGGACGTCATGTAGGGTCGCCCTATGATCCCATTGTATGCTGACACGATGTCGACGACAACGAATTGTGTCATGCGGGTGATGACCCTTGGTTCCTCTCCAAGCGACACCGGCAAGGTGATTACCCCCACAATGGGAAATGGATGGCCGGTGAAGCCGACGATGGGCCCCGTGCAAGGCCTCAGGTCTGCCTGCTTCAACCCCATCTTCTCCACCGTTGACATAAACAAAATGTCGCAGGAGCTTCCCGTGTCGATCAGGAGGCGGCTGATGATGGCCATCCCAATCTGAGCCTCGATGACGATGGCATCTTCATATGGCAGCTCGACTCCTTCCAGATCTTCGTCGGTGAAAGTAATGGGGGGTCGAGCCACCCTTCTCCGTTTCACCTCACCGCCGAGGCCCCCCGCCATCACCTATCAGGCGTACGCCTTTTTGCCTGACGACGACGCTCCCCCCGAGGACAGTCATCCGCATATCACGTCTATGCGCATGACCGCCCTGGGAAGGCGTGGCTCCTCTCGCTCGTTTTCTGGTGGTGGGTCCGGCCTCCTCGCTCCTCGCGTGGCCCTCTCCTCCTGGATTGGCCTTCTGCCCTCCACGAAGCCTCCCAGGTGACCCGCCTGGATCAATAGCTTGATCTCCCTCTTGAGGGTGTAACAACCGTTGGTATCATGACCGTGGTCCCGGTGATACCGACAATACTTCCGGAGATCTCGTTTTGCCGGGTCAGACTTCATTTCCCTGGGTAGGTCCGGCAGCAGTCCGGCCCTCGCCGCCGCGGCCAACACCTCTATCATGGAGGCGTTGAGCTGCGTGTACTGTGCCTGCAGAGGTCCTTCCAGCCTTGAGATCGCTCGGGCGGGCTCTCAGGTGGGAACGAACTCCCGCGCCGGGCCTGGGCGGTCTTGCAGGCAACGCCCCGTGGGGTTACGCATTAGTTGAGTCGGCTGGTCACGGCCCCGGGGCCCGTCTTTTTGCCTTGGCCTGGGATAGGGCCGAGGCTCGCCCTGGGACGACCTCGCCGGGCGACTGGTTTCTTAACGCCGAGAGTCTCCTTGCTCAGTGCATATCTTTCTGCCTGAGCGATCAGCGCGTCGTAGTCGGCCGTCGGATCTCGGAGAAGGGATTTGTGGAGGCTCCGATTCCGCAGCCCTGCCTTGAAGGCTAGCATGGGCACCTCACCACCGACAGCCACCACCGCCCGCCTCTCATCCTGAAAGCGACGCATGTATTTTCCAGTCGTCTCTCCTTCCCCTTGGACTATCATGCTGAGGTAGTCCAAAGGCTTCTTCTTGGTGCGCCCGGCCTGGAACTCCTGGCAGAACTTGTGGGACAATTCGCCGAAGCTCCCGATGGATCATGTGGGCAAGCCGTAGTACCACTCCAGTGCCGTGTCCCGTAGGCTCTGTGAGAAAAGCTGGCACAGGAACGCGTCATCCACATCCTGTGCCTCCATCGTCCCCCGGTATTGTTGTACGTGCGAGAGGAGGGTCGCCTCTTCTGTTGTAGGTGGCCAGCTGGGGGGCCTTGAACCTTGCGGGTCTCGGGGCTGACGTGATCCACCGCGCCAATGGCGTGGTCTCCTCAGGGTAGGCGGGGCGCTCTGGCGTGCACCCTCTCCGCCACTCTGGGGTTTGGCTTCGGTCCCGCCTACGCTGCCGATGGTCATCATGCACCAGGGAATGGCGAAGTGGTCGTCGGGGATGACTCCTTCCGCATATTGGGGATTTGACTGGTGGCAGGCTACGGTAATTCCAGTATCGTCGGCCCACAGCCGTCGCCTCCGGGAGCTCTCTCTGCTCCTGGTTCTCCCTTAGGAGCCTTTCGCGTTTCGTGATAATGAAACTGAGCTGGTGTCGGGCGGTCTCTTCGTCGAGGAGGGCTTGCCGGGCGGCCTCGGCTGCTTCATCCAGATGCCTCTGTGCGGCGGCCGCTTCCTCCTGGCACCTTCACAGCCGCGTGATCTCCATTTCTTCCTCCAAGAGCTTCTGTTGGGCCGCAATCTCCTCGACGAGCCCTTTGTCCCCCACTTCTTCGTTGAACTGAGGGTGGAGGTTTCGCCTCACGTTCGGGGGCTCTGAGGGGCCAGGGGGCGCTTCGGTCCTGGCTGCAGTGAAGTTCGCCATCATCTTAGTGAAGGCTTCGAAGCTCTGCTGTACCGCACGAGCTGAGGCCTGGACTATCTCGGCCTCCACCAATGGGGGTGGATTAGTCGCAGGAGTCATGGGATGAGAGTGCGATTCTTGGTCAACGGGATCCTTACCGTGGTCAGGATTTCTGTTGATTGGTATGGGATCTGACATGGGTGTGACCCTTCGTTACCACAGACGGCGCCAATTGTTGCGGGGTAGAACTTGTGTACAATGAATTTTTATTAAGGGAAACCAAGGGCACGATGGTTATGCTAATGACTGGATTAGGGTAGGCTATTTGACAGGTGATTGG
Organism: Scilla litardierei; assembly: GCA_030789695.1. NCBI lineage: Eukaryota > Viridiplantae > Streptophyta > Magnoliopsida > Asparagales > Asparagaceae > Scilla > Scilla litardierei. Next base: position 414,659,146 of record CM061142.1, read on the forward strand.
TGGGCTGATAAGGCAAAGTCTGCTATGAGGGCTGACCATGGTCTCGGATCCGGAAGGATGTGGTAGATGGGCCGAACTTCCTGAGGCGGGGACGAGGACGACAGATGATGACGAGCTAACCTGCGCAAGGAACAACTCATCAGAAAGGCCGGGTTGGGGTCCAACCCTTAGCCTCTCCGATGCCTAAGTCAGTAATAGGGGTTAAAGCGGGGGCTAGGCACGCAGGTCGGATGGAGGGTGAGTCGACCGTACGTGACGAGCTATGAGTGGAAGAACAAAGATATGGATGACCTTTGCTCTTGTGTGTGAGTAATAAGATTGAGAGTAAATTTGCCAACCCCCTCACCGTTGGAGGCGAAGGGGTATTTATACCTGATGGGATGCGGTTAGGTAGGGCTGCCCTGGCATGCTGACTCGACGTGCTGAGCTGGCTCTGCTGTCAGCGGAAGCTTCGGACGAGAATGTCAGGAACGGGAGTGTCAGCCATGCTTTTGTCAGACGGTGCAAAGGACAGTGGCGCTTTTGTCAGGGTGTCAGGGCCGAAAGCATTAAGTGTCAGGGGGCGCAACGGCCATGGGGTGCTTTGTCAGATGGTCGGGCGGCGTAAGTGTCAATAGCGTCCTTGTACTAGGTTGTTTATTGTGTCCGATGCACCAAGGAACCATCGGAGTGCCTTCCTGGGGCAGGGCCCGAGACGGGCGGTCGGGCTGGCCCGGGCTGAGGCTGAGCGGTCCGGATGCACATTTTGTGCGCTAATCCTGGCGTGCTGGGGGGAACGGATGCGCATCCCGCTGGGGTCGTGTTGGAGAGCGCCCCTATTAGCGGTCGAGGCGGAGTGCACCCATCTACCTGTCGTGTCGGACTCTAGGATCGATAGGCGCCCTGCGGGCCTCTGATGTTCGGGCGTGAAACGCCCTGTCGCTGGGCTGGCCGCCCGTTCAGGGGGGAGGGGCAAGCCAACGGGGTATTTCGACGGGTTGGGATGGAAGGTCGGACTATCACGATCTTCAGGTTGTAACAATTACTATTTTAAAATGTTGTTAGTAATTTATTAAAATCCTAATAATGATTAGGGTAGCACGATGAACGAACAAACCTTATAGTTGATAAGGATCTAATAAAAGTTATTGAACAAATCCATAAAAGATTAATTAGTGTTAATAAAAGCTTTTTTAGTTGATGGACAAACATAAGATTAATAAGTCTCCTTCAATGGATCATGATGTCGGTCAATGTGCTTGGGTAAGTTTGCTGGATCACCCTAGCTAGACTAGGGGTTAAGTGGTCCTGGCTTAGTCAATTCTCTGGCCGCGTCCGCTGGATCGCAAGGAGTCGAATCATGATTGTGTAAGTCCATCGACTATACCTAAGTCAAATACGATAATAATCTTGTTCAAGATAAATTGTAACCCTCCTTGTTGTAGGAGTTGGTAACTGTTGGACCCATGTTCCAGTTCTTGAGCCACACTCAAGCTGTGACATGACAACCTTATAGAAAACCGACTTCTTAAATACATATGACGAGATCTTGACTTGACCCAAACCGTCGTGTCATGGATACACCGAGCACCGGCGTAAGTTAAGCCAATGATGTAGTATAGACTCAAACCCAAACCGTCGTGTCATGAATACACCGAGCACCGGCGTAAGTTGAGTCATTAATGTAAGTTTAGTCTTGACCCAAACCGATGTGTCGTTAATACACCGAGCGGCGGCGTAAGTTAGGTGATTTGGGATATAAATTGCATATCCCCCCCCATTTTTGGGCATTTTATGTGTATATCGTGTTTATTTTGGCTTTGATACGTGCGTATTTGAGATATTGTGTAATATTAAAGCTTAATCTCTTTTTATACATAAAATACAGTTTATATGGACCAATCCTAGCTGCTCTTATTTTTCAGGTACTCCTGGAATTTTTCTGGATTTTCTGAAATTTTTCCAAAATTTTTTGGAGCTCAGAACTATTTTACGGGAATTTTTGGAGCAAAGAGGGAATTTCTGGGATTTTTGAAAACAAAAAAAAATAAAAAAAAGGAAAATGGGCTTCACACCCCGCGGCCCGCTCATTGAGCGGGCCGCTTGATTTTTTTAAAATTAAATAAAAAAAGAACTCGCCTCGCAGGCCGGCCAGGCGGGCCGACCCGCTCAGCAGCAGCGAGGGGCACGCGCGGGCCGCCCTGATGAGCGGTCGCTCTGCCCATTTTGCGGGCGCATCACGCGCCCGACCCGCAATGATTAGAAGGGGGTTTTTTGAGTTTTTGCGGGTTACTGGGCGTGTTTTTTGACCCAGTTCGCCCCTTGCAGCCCTGATAAGCTGTGTTTGAGTTATATTCCGAATTTGGGGGGTTTTCAGCCCTAATCTTGATTTTTTCTGAAATGGGGGGAGCTTGGAGGCGATGGGGATGATGGAGAAGCTTTGAGGAGGTGCTCAAGTGTGAGAAAAGCTACATTGATGAGAGATTGGTGATATCTTTCCTCTCCCTCTTGTGTATTTTGCATTTCTCTTTTGTAATAAACATTGGATGAATTTGTCTATGAATTTCATCTTGTTTAGTATGACTGAGTAGTGTGATTGGTGTAGGTTGTGATTCATTATAATGGGTTGTTAATCTTAGTTCTCAATGCCTCTTGCCTATTATATTGTTGATGTTGGATGAATTATTAGGGCACATTTTAATTCGCTAAGACCCAAATGGGCACTCTTTGAGAAGAGACCATGTTTAAATTTGATTAGTGTTGTGATGATACATCCATCCCTATTGCAAATTGTTGTGTTCTTTAATGTTAAATATTCCGATATAGTTTCCTTAGCCGGATGATCAATTGAGTTATATGCGGGTATTTGGGCTTGATTGGCACCCATCTGGATGAACACACAACTCATGCTCTCCTCCTAGCTATCCTAACTCTCCTTTAGTTCTCTAACCCTACTTATTTTGGTTCGGATTATAGATTTAACACAAAATTTCCCACTTTTCCACCGTTAGTTGAGGTTGTTGTATCACGCTATTACCTCTCTTTATCGATCAATTTTGCGAGTGTAGAACGACTTGTCCCTATGATCCAACTCGGTACTCAACGGTTATAAATTTATATTGCATTGACGCTCTTACCTTGGACATGGACGACGTGCCTTTGCTCGTTTTCCGGTTTAATCAATTGGCGCCGTTGCCGGGGACAACGGTTTCTACTACTTGCATTTTTGATTGATTTTGAAAGCTTTAGTGTGATACTTCTATCTCTTAGCGTTGTGTCTTTCCATTTTATTTATTTTCCACTTATTGAGTCTTTTGGTTGTTTATTTTCATTTTCTTGAGAAATTTTTTTACAACAAAATGGCATCATCTTCAGATTTTTTCGACATTGATCTGGAGGATATCCCACTCCCGCCATACTTTCATGGTTTGGAGTGGGAGAACCCTCATTTACATATGAAAAAATTTGAAGAATGGATATATTCATGTCTTGGTGGGAATATCTGTTATGATTGCATATATTTTAGATTCTTTCCCTATTCGTTGCAAGATGATGCTAGACTTTGGTTTGATTCATTGTCTCTCGACTCACATTTCACTTGGTTTTCATTGCAGGCTGAATTTCTCTGAGTGTGTTTGCCTACTTTCTTGGAGCAGGTACAGGGGCGGCAGGCCATGGAGAAGTATATAGCGAGCTTTACCCAAGCCGATGGAGAGGCCTACCATCAAGCTTGGCAGAGGTTCAGTGATCTGATGTTGGCATGCCCGCACCATTGTTTCCACGAGGATCACCTCCTGCAAATATTTTATACGGGATTACCACCATCTGGGTGAGATTTCGTGCAGATGAGCTACGATGGAGAGTTCTTTGATTATTCGATCGAGGATTTATGGTGTTACCTGAAGGACCTTGCAGAGTATGAGGACGCGGTCCAGCAGGTTCCAGACCAGCCTGAGGAGCCAGCTGTAGGCTCATTGCAATGTGAACCTATGGAAGTCCAAGAAGAATATGATTATGGGTGCATTGGAGCCAAGTAAAGGAAGCTGATTGCCCACATTTTAAGGATCCAGAGGAGATGGACAATGGGGTGCGTGTCGACCATGTTGAGGACACGATGTATTTTTATATTGGTGGTGAAGTTGTGGTGGATGCATGTGAAGGCACGAGCGATATGGATGATATTGGAGAGCCTGAGTTTTGTTTCCCATCTACTACATCCGTCCATTTTGAGGTTTACAAGTGCATGGGACGGACAGCTGAGAGAGCTTTATTCGATGATGATGAGGATGATTTGGGCGAGAGAGTGAGTTTATAGACTATGACGGAGCCCGAGCCAGACCTTCCTCCAACTTCAGTGTAGCATGTCATATATCCTTCACCTCAGGATACGTACCATGCTATCGTTCATGGAGATTTTCAGGATACACTTCATAGTCTGGGGAGGTTTGCGGAGCCTACACTTTCTGATAGCGAGGACAATTGCGAGATGGTCTACATTGAGCCTGAGCCGTCGTCTCCTCCAGATTCTCTTCTCTAGCCGCTTCCCCCCTCCTCCTGAGGCAGAGTGTCATGCCACACCTAGCGCCATTATTCAGGGAAGTTTCCACCATATCATGCCTTGCATTTCTGAATCCCAATTTGCACTTCTGCATATTTTTGATTCAGATTGTCATCGTTTACATTTAAATTCTTTTTCTGACGACCCATTTTAGAATTCTTTTATTGCAGGGCATGAGGACATGGCTTGGATTGATGCAGCTCGTCTCCCACATGACACATATTATCCAAAGGGGACGCTGGGAGTTGCATTGCTAGAATCCAAGGAGGCCGGTGGAGGCCTTGCTCCAAAGCAGCTGGCGGATGAGCAAAAGGAGCTGATAGATCAACTTCCTCCACCGTTATACATTCGAGATCTGCCTTTTGCCACGGTGTGTTCTTTCCAATAGTGTAAATAAATAAATATTTTATTTTAGTGCTTTCGTATGCTTTTATTTTCTTTTCTAGGATCTTTTGTCGAGATCTAATACTCTCCCAACATTGAAGACAATGTTTATTTTAAGTTGGGGGAGAGTGTTAGAATCTTTAGGATTGTTAGGATTTTGAAGTTAGCTTAAATTTTTTTTGAGATACCTCCATTTTGCCATCACTCATTGCTATTTATTGCATATCATATTTTTCCTCCTCGTCCCTACGCCGCTAACTTTCTGCGTAGTCCCTACATGCTTAATGCCATGCAATTTTTTCGGATTATTATTTTGGTATCAACTTCTTCGATGTTTGATTGTCACGTTTTAATTTCTTTTCCATCTTGGAGTCAAATGCTAATATGCCATATATGAAGCTATTTTATACGTTGTGATATCTCTTTGAAATAATTTGAGAATAGTTTGGTGTAAGTGATTGCATGATTTGGGATGAATGGCTTAGTTTGTAATTGGATTGGGTGTGGCCATATGGTGCATGTTTTGTTTTCCTCTTAAGGAGTGGGTGGATGAGTTGATAATTCATGTTTAGAATGAGAAAGAGAGTTATATAAGTGAATGGTTTTCCTAATCAAATTGAGTAGCCGGTACCCCCACGAAACATTGTGGAGGATGCCAAAAATGAGATTTAGGAGATCATTCCATCCCTTTGCCTATATAGCGTTATCGTGTGTATGCAAAGGTGGCGGTGTTTGCATTTCATAACATGATTGCGTGAATGCAAAACAAAAACATAAACATACTAAAAACATCAAAAAGAGAGAAAAATAAAAGAATAGAAAAAATGAATGAATAAATGAAAGAATAAGCAATATGAGTGATGCAATCTCATCTCCCACAACTTAGAGGAAAATTATTTTGTTTAGCCATTTCTTTGAAAATTTGAAACTTTGCCATTTGTGATATATCTCGATAAATGTGATACCGTGCTTATTACTTCACTTTTCTTTGCATTGGATTGAGGAGAATGTCATTTGTGTTTACTTTCATACATTGGGTATATTGGCTTTGAAATCACTTGAAAATAATATTTTAGGTATGCCATGATGATAACTTGAGTTTGGTGCATGTTTTCCCATTTAATCCGAATTGATCGCTTATTTTGCTAGGGACTAGCAAAAATCTAGATGGGGGTGTGATTCGGGATATAAATTGCATTTTCCCCCATTTCTGGTCATTTTATGTGTATATCATGTTTATTTTGGGTTTGATACGTGCGTATTTGAGATATTGGGTAATGTTAAAGCTTAATCTATTTTTATACATAAAATGAGGTTTATATGGACTAATCCTAGCTCCTCTTATTTTTCAGGTACTCCTGGAATTTTTCTGGATTTTCTGGAATTTTTCCAGAATTTTTTGGAGCTCGGAACTATTTTTCGGGAATTTTTGGAGCAAAGAGGGAATTTCTGGGATTTTTGAAAACAAAAAAAATAAAAAAAAGGAAAATGGGCTTTACATCCCGCGGCCCGCTCATTGAGCGGGCCGCTTGATTTTAAAAAAAATTAAAAAAAAAAGAACCCGCCGCGCGGGCCGGTCCGCTCAGCAGCAGCGGGGGCATGCGCAGGGCGCGTGCCCCCCTGATGAGCAGGCGCTCTGCCCATTTTACGAGCGCATCATGCGCCCGCAGGTTGGTCACCCCACGCGCCCGACCCGCAACGATTAGAAGGGGGTTTTTTGAGTTTTTGCAGGTTACTGGGCGTGTTTTTCGACCCAGTTCGCCCCTGGCAGACCCGATAAGCTGTGTTTGAGTTATATTGCGAATTTGGGGGGTTTTTTCAGCCCTAATCTTGATTTTTTCTGAAATGGGGGGAGCTTGGAGGCCATGGGGATGATGTAGAAGCTTTGAGGAGGTGCTCAAGTGTGAGAAAAGCTACATTGATGAGAAATTGGTGATATCTTTCCTCTCCCTCTTGTGCATTTTGCATTTCTCTTTTGTAATGAATCTTGGATGAATTTGTCGATGAATTTCATCTTGTTTAATATGATTGAGTAGTGTGATTGATGTGGGTTGTGATTCATTATGATGGGTTGTTAATCTTAGTTTTCAATGCCATTTACCTATTATATTGTTGATGTTGGATGAATTATTAGGGCACATTTTAATTGGCTAAGACCCAATTGAGCACTCTTTGAGAAGAGATCATGTTTAAATTTTATTAGTGCTGTGAAGATACATCCATCCCTATTGCAAATTGTTGTGTTCTTTAATATTAAATATTCCGATTGAGTTTCCTTAACCGGATGATCAATTGAGTTATATGCGGGTATTTGGGCTTGATTGGCACCCATCTTGATGAACCCACAATGCATGCTCTCCTCCTAGATATCCCAACTCTCCTTTGGTTCTCTAACCCTACTTATTTTGGTTAGGATTATAGATTCAACACAAATTTTCCCACTTTTCCACCATTAGTAGAGGTTGTTGTATCACGATATTATCTCTCTTTATCGATCAATTTTGTGAGTGTAGAACGATTTGTCCCTGTGATCCGACACGGTACTCACCGGTTATAAATTTATATTGCATTGACGCTCCTACGCTTGGGAGTAGAAGGCGTGACTTTGCGCATTTTTCGGTTTAATCATTAGGCTGGACGCGAAAACAAGGGTCTGACTAGGCTAGTCATTGTGATTTAGATGAGCACACACATGATCATAAATGACTAGGGGTAAAACTCATAGGGAATCATATTTTACATGATTGATAAAGAGTTCGTCTACCGACTGCAGAGTCGAACAGCTTGTTGAGCTTCACTCAAGGTTGTCAGACTCGGGGTAGTCGGATCCCTCTCCCACAAATATTTTACTATAATAAATTGTTTATTATTGTGGTTTTAATTCTTAAAATTAGTGGGAGAATATAGTTTAATAAAAACCATTTTAACTGTACAATGAACATATTCTAATTATATATCTATTTAAATGAAGAATGGATTCGGGTCTTAAATACATGATTGAAAAGAACGTGCTTGACGGGACCAACTATAAAGATTGGCTAAGGAATTTTAAGTTAGTCATATCATTAGCTGGGATAGGATACGTGCTGTTCGAGGACGCTTCGAAGAAGCCTGACGAAGATGCAACCCATGAACGAAAGGAAGCCTATAAGCTGTACCAGAGGGATGCTAGAAGGCCAGGTGCCTTACTCTGGCTTCAATGAACAACGACCTACAAAGGAAGCACAAACATTTGGATGTTCAAAGTATTCTTTCGAATGCAGAGGAGTTGTACGGTAAGTGGTCCAGATCTGCCAAGTTTGAAGCCACGAGCAACCTCTGAGGAACTAAGATGGAGATGGGCCCCGTACAAGATCATGTCATTAAGATGATCGGGTACGTGGAAGATGCTACCCAGTTCGGTTTTGTCCACGACAATGAGATGACCGTGGAAATCATCCTAAAATCTTTAATCCCAGACTTCAAACAATTCATTACTGGTTTCATCATGAACAGTATTGAAACGTATCTTCCTGGTCTCCTCAACATGCTTAGGTAGTTTGAGGAGATCGAGAAGAAACAGATTGTGTTGGTTGTTGGCTCTGCTTTTTCAGACCGACCGAAAGGCAAAGGTAAGAAGAGGCAGGTCCCACAGCCAGCCAAGGTGAAGAAGGGAAAGAAGAAAAAGGGAGCTTCGTCAAAATTCGAATGTTTTCACTGCCATAAGATAGGCCATTGGAAGAGGAACTGCAAGGTGTACCTTGCAGAAAAGAGAAAGGGGGCATACTGATGCCTCTACCTCAGGTACAAAATTCCTTTTTAATAAAGCATAAAATTTCCATAAATGCTTTGTTACATGGTATGCGATACGTACTAAGACATCTATGTATTGTATACAGGTGGCTGATAGCAAAGCAGAGGATGGAAGAAGTTCCATGGACGGTTGGCATCAGAGTAATCGTTGCTGCTGGGGCCGTACAAGGACTTCAGGAGATATGAAGAAGAAGAGACCGATACTTTTCTAATTTTGAATAAATTGTATCGATGCTTGGTTTAAAAGAATGATTGAGTGTTAATCACTCAATGTTTATTTTTGATAAACAAATTTGATTCATTTTAATGAATCCATTGTTGAATGATATCTTGGAAATGTGCTTTGTTAAAATTGCGATTTATTGTGAATGGCTGATTGTTGTGGATTAGACTGTCTGTGTCGGTATGCATAAATTCTTGAGTTGTAATGCAGAGCTTCTGACTTAATTTGATTGTTTTGGAGTTAACGATATATTATAGCCAATCTAAAGTATATGTAGGTTCCAGTAGCGTAAAATTGACTATGATCTAAATTATACGCAAGTTAAGATTAATTGTTAATCAAACTACATTTGATACTTTAATAGAAAAAGATTAAATATAGTTAAAGGAAAGAACAATGTAGGGTGTTTGACTGAGTAAGTCAGCATCAAGACTCCTATAAACGGGTCTTGACATGACTCATTCGTCAAACCAACCTGACACTGGAATGTTCTTATTCAGCACTTCTAAATGGTTACACTTAATAGAGATTCTAAATATGATTTAGATATTTAAGTCGAAGTGTTTAACCAGATAGTTCTCAAAGTCAGTGGGAGCTTGTAATATAACTTAGTTTCAGTCTCGGACTGAGTAAAAGGTTTCCAACTTATTAAATCGTCTATATGCGACATTAAATCAAAATAGTTTTGATTGTGTCAAGTATATAGAGACTTGTGGTGTCACTTATGTACCAGACATAATTGACACGAAAATAATTGGAATGAGCCATGACTAACTTGTAGAAACGACTAACACTACATCATATTGTATGAGCTAAATTGTTAGCCATACAAAAGGGAAAATTGTTGGATAGGATTCAAAGCAATTTCGTAGGATTAACCAGGTGTGATCAAGTGATGTATATATAAGACTCCATTAAAAAGCAAAATAGATACACGTTAGCGGGTCCATTCTTAGGTTTGACATATGAATGTCCAGTGTGACTGATATGCTATAACAGTATGAGATACCGAGATAAATAGCCTAAGTGCAAGTGGGAGATGTAGGAAGACTTATGCCCTTAAGGCATTTATCCTAAGATAATCATCTCGTTCTAATTGTTATATAGTATCAATTATCCTAAGTATGAATTCGTAGAATCAAATACTTAGATAATTTCCTTAGACTTATAGTCAGGTCATTACGTATCCAGATGTATATCTCGGTTATGAGAAGTTAATGACCGATTAGAAACTTAAGTCTTAAACGGTTCATGGTCATAGATGTGTCGAGAATAGGATATTGACACATCGGTTAGACCATTATGTCTTTGTCTTACCTTATGGTAATGATGATCTCATAGTCATTCTACTTGGCGAAGTCGGAGATGAGACACAGGTGCTCATTAGAGAATGAGTTCACTGAATGACCAACTTAGAGTTATTAAATGGTTAAGATTTAACTAGATCGTCAATAATAACTCTAGAGTGATGATAGGCAAGCTGGTCCTTAAGACCTGAAGTCATCAGTATGAACCTATGAATAGATAGTGTCACTTAGATCTATGATCTAGCTTCGAGGCTCGGCCTGCTGAAAGATCTTAGGTTGGGTGACATCTGAAGCTCACGAGGGAAGTAGACGACTATGATGTGATTCGTCTCTTCTGTTAAAGGGAAGTTTGTGTCACTTGATCAGTACGGTCTTTGTGTTAATCCTCGGCTGGGGTACATTGTAGGATGTACAACGTGAATTCAACAAAGACCGCTGTATACTGACCAATGCTGGTTAGTGGGTTTGACGGTAAACCATACCCTAGGCCATGCAGAGACACAGTCTTGACGAATGGACTAAAACTGTAGAATTCATCACCGACACAGTCATAGTGATCCCGTCGACACATTCGTTAATGGGTCGATTACATAAGTATGATTTTGAAACAGGGACGACACCTCCTGCTTGTGGTTAATGTCGTCTAGGGGTTTCGAGCCCCAACCTGTAGTAGATTCAGGCTGTAGGGTCTCATACCGAGTAGTATCCACGTCTTAGTAATAAGAAGAACGTTAAGAGGAATTCATTCAATGAAATAGAATATTTAAATCCACAAGTTTATTATTGGTTCAAGTTTAATAGGGGACAAACTTTGCATGTGATGCAAACTAGATTAGATGTTTTGTAAATAGTTTATGACTATATTTAATGGAACTAACACGTCAGAAAGGTTACCTGGATGACGGGATCGTCCGGCGGTTTAATCGCAGATCTAGAAGGACTCTAGAAATAGAATAAGGGTCCCCTTTCGGATGAAATAATAATAATAATATATAATTAATAAAATTCAAAATCGAATTAAAATAGATATATTTAGTTAAGAGGCTTTCACATTTGGCTGAGCAAACACGTCAGTCAGTGCCTTAGTCTTATAACTGGGCAGACCTGTTCCTGCTAAAGGCGAGTGACTCCTCTAACAGTCAAGGGAGTATCCACATACACCTGCGGCATCCGCGAGTCGTGCACATGACCACATCTGGCTCGATCATTTCGAGGCGTCCTTTTGACAGCACACCTCTAGAGCCCCCTAAAAGTTCAGGGTTTCCCCCCTGACACCTTCTTCTTTTCGAATGGAAGGAAGAGAGTAGAGGCGCTGTACCCTATTGACCAGCCGAAGAGCATCCTTATAAAAGAATGAATGGGAAGCAGGCCCGGTTCAAACCGCATCGAAAACAGAGCTCAAATGAGCCCAGAAATGCAAAAACAGTCAAAGGCAAGAGTGGGTAAGACCCACTTGGGCAAGCAGGTCCACCTGCAAGAAGAATGGGCACGGCCCACTGGACCAACAGGCCACGCGCCCGCTATGCTCAGCGGGCCACGCGCCCGCTCCGGGCACGCCCATTGTGGGCGCGCCCATAGCCCTTGGCGGGCGCACCCGCTAAGCTTAGCAAGCGCGCCCGTAACTTAAGTTGACTTAAGGTTTTTGAAAACCTTTTGACGGCTACGAAATTGTGATTTTTTACCCAACTTTGGGCAATTGTTTGAGGGGTCAAACGAAGTCAGAATTCGTCGCAGTTCGTTCCTACGCATTCACCATTCGAAGCCATTCGAAATGATAAATTGTACGTCTCTGAAGCTCAATGGTGAGGGAGAATTAATTGGTTGAAGTTAGCCTTTGTGAAAGGCTTACTAACTTCAATTAACTAAATTAAAATCTCTTTTATTTTAGATTTGTCCCACATTGCTCATGCCGAAAAGGGAGGTGCCGACTCCCTATATAAATAGGGGTTCCCTCTCTTCGTTGAAAAGTGCACCAAGAGATCGATTTGAGAAGCTCCTGATTTTTGAGCACGCTCGATCGTGAACTTAAATATTCCTCTCTTCTTTCTCTTCCTATCCTCCCGTCGGGTCCTAGCAAGACTATAAGGAGGTTTGGATTGGATCCAGACGGCTCTGACACGAGTCTGCTCAAGTGGAACTTTCTTCGGCAAGCGATCGGCTCGGAGGCGGCTCGGGTAGATCGGTTCGAAGGCACAAGGCGGCTCGGTTACAAGGAGCGCAAGAAGATGGTGCGGTATATCTTGCCTGTCCCAAGGCCAAGATTCCGGGTATGTTAATTAGTAGCCTTTTAGAATAATTTTAATAATGTCGCAGTAGGCTAGATCCTTCTTGGGGTGGTCAGATCCAGCCCAAGTCGGCATAGATCTTGGCGAGGTTCTGGCTCACCTTAGGGTTCGCTAAAATGTTTAGCATGTTTATGTTTTCCGCTGTGCATATTTTTATCCACTGTTGTTAGTGTTGAGTATTGGACTTCTCCCTACTTGCTGTTAATGATGAGCAAACATAAATACTTGTGACTAATCCCCTATTTTGCAGTTAATCCATTGCCTAAGCTAATTATGAAGATCTACTAGCAATGGATGACTCACAAACTTCATTGAAGGCAAATGACATGAATTGGATGATCGTAGATAATGATTGAAGCTCCGTGAAGACTTCAAGCTCATACAATGGAAAGAAGAGATTATTCGTCAATGTAATTTTCTTTTATCTCTTCTAGTATGTAGCTTAGAAGTAGAACTTTGATGGAGCACTCACACACATCTACATTCAGTCATAGGACTTCATTAGATCAATTGTCCTTTGATCCCAATTCATTTCTTTATTGATTGTGCTAGGATTGTTTATAACAGTCGACTGCTGAACAGTTTACAGTCGCCTGTCTCAAAAACAGTCGACTGTGTTTTGTTCTACAGTCGCCTGTTATGCACAGACTATTACAATATAGTTTTGGGCCTTCTCTGATTATTTCGCACAGGCTACTGATGAACTATACACATGCGCCTGTCCAAGTGACAGTCGACTGTGTTTTGTAAATCAGTCGCATGTCTATCCTTTGCCCAAACTCTGTTTGATCTGACTTTTACGGCCAGTCGACTAATGCTGTATATACAGTCGACTGTCTCTTGGATCAGTCGACTGTCTATGCTGCAACAGTCGTCTGTCTGTGAGTCATTTCTTTGACTCAGCTCTCTGGAAATTTCTCAGGCTTTTGACAGTCGTCTGTTTAAGGATTTACAGTCGCCTGTTCTGAGTAACAGTCGACTGTGTTCCTTGCATCAGTCGTCTGTCCTGTTACTTGTGAGATTTCCAGTATTAGTCTAACTTACCCATCTCTCGGCCAGTCGCCTGTAGAAGAAATTACAGTCGCCTGTTGGTTTAACAGTCGACTGTCTTTGCTTCATCAGTCGACTGTCCACGTGGTAAGTTACCGTTATGAATTCTCACCTACCCTTGCTGACTGTGCAACAGTCGACTGTGGATTGTTCAACAGTCGACTGTCGCGAGTTCAGATTCTATCCGTTCAGATTTTTCTCACGGATTCCAATTGGGTTTTTGCCTAAACTGTTTTGTGGATTTGAGAAAACTATAAATAGAGCTTTTACTGTTCCATTGGAAGGTTACTCATTCATTGCAAAATCTCTCAAGCTTTCATTTCCAAAGATCAAAGCTCTCAAATCCAAAGCCCTAAGTATTTCCAAATCTTGATCTCTTGCTCTCCAACCTAGAACCAAAGAGTGATCTTCTAGGCAATTGGTGCAGTCAAGAGAAAGGGCTTCTCCTCTCTTCCAAGAGAGTTCTTCAACACACATCACACTCCTCCTTCAAGTTCTACTTCAAGGCATAGGTGATTGTAAGTGTTGTTTTCATTATTTCATAACTTTCGTTATTTGAGTTTTGCTCTCGGTTGTGAGAGTGGTTTTGCTTGCTCCCTGGTTGTGGGAGTCAAGGACATCGATTGTATTCGATTGCACTTGTAGGGTTGCTACAAGTGGGCTTTAAGGAAACCTCAAGTTAGGGTTCTAACTTGAGTATCCGGTGGTATCCGGGTGGTAGGGACGTAGGATTACCGGGAACAAGTCGGGAGTTGACTTGGGTAATCCGAACCCTTGAAACATCTCTGCGTTTGCGTGTGTTTCATTTTGGGTTGTTTTTCTATTCCGCACTATTTGTTGGATTGCATTTTATTTGGCGTAAATTCCTTTTAAATTTGCATAAACACTATTCAACCCCCCTTCTAGTGTTTTCCCCATAGACAGGGTCCTTACAATTGGTATCAGAGCACAAGGTTATATCTATGGCATCCAACAACAACAACGTTACCTCCGCCTCCTTCGTACAACAATCACGATCGTGATGGAGCGTCCACTCTTTTCGAAGGTCAATCTACGGTACGTCCTCCACGTTTCAATGGTACTAATTTTGGCTATTGGAAGTGTAGGATGGAGACATTCCTTAGGAGTGCTTCACTTTGGAGAACTCTCCACAAGGAGTACGTCGAGCCCACCGAAGAGGATTTCGAGAAATGGACGACTTCCGAGAAGTCCGCCGAAGTCAACAACGCTAAAGCAATGAACGCTCTTCATTGTGCGTTGGACCCGAATGAGTTCAACAAGATATGCACATGTAAGAGTGCATATCAAATTTGGAACCATCTCATCGTTACCCACGAGGGAACGAACAAGGTAAAGCTTTCAACGTTATATGTTGCCGTACAAAACTTCGATTTGTTTCATATGCAGGATAATGAGACCATTGCATCGATGTACGGACGCTTTACCGACATCACGAATGAATTGGAAGCCCTTGGCCAAATATACACCGAACCTGAAAAGGTAAGGAAGATCATCATGGGGATGACCTCCAAATGAGAAAGAAGAGCAATCGCCATCGAGGAGGTCAATGACTTGAAGAACTACACCGTGGTGAATCTGATCGGGACTCTCATGTCTTATGAGGTAAGACGAGAGAACCGATTAAAGATTAGAGCAATGATGAATCCTTCGGAGGCCAAGAAGAAAGCCTTGGCATTCAACGCCAATTCATCATCCTCCGATAGTGAGGAATCCGAGAACGAGATGGATTTGGGTGAAATGGCCCAAATGGCGAAGAAGTTCCAACGCTTCTTCCGCAAAGGTAAATTTCCCTCAAACAAACGTTTTGAGTCTACTAATGCTACTTCCTCTCTTTGCTATAAGTGTAATAAGCCAGGGCACATCAAGAGGGATTGCCCAATGCTAAACAACAAAGAGAAGTGGAAGGCACCGAAGTACCACAAGTCCGATAAGAACAAGAGAGACAAGAAGAAAGGACTCGTAGGTACCTTCGACGACTCAAGTGATGACTCATCAAGCGATTCCGATGATGAGAAGGGTGAGAGCGCCCACATGTGTTTCATGGCCCTAGAAGACCCACTCTCCGATGAGAGTGATTCCGACATGGACGACACCGAGGTAACAATGGATGAACTTCGCATAGCTAATGAAGAACTATTTGCTAAATACCAATCTTTAATGCTTAAGTATACTAGCTTAAAGAAATTGAATATTAGCAAGTCATCCATTCCATGCATTATCAACAATGACACCATTGTTGATACTTTAACTCTTGAGAAAGCAAACTTAGCTTCTCAAAATGTCACATTGAGAGATGAG
The DNA here is from genome assembly GCA_030789695.1 of Scilla litardierei. Lineage (NCBI taxonomy): Eukaryota > Viridiplantae > Streptophyta > Magnoliopsida > Asparagales > Asparagaceae > Scilla > Scilla litardierei. Next base: position 414,675,043 of record CM061142.1, read on the forward strand.
GTGAATTCCCTCAAATCTCAACTAGATCAAACACATCCTAAGGATAATAGTGATCTAGTTACATGTCACACACAATTGAGTTTAGAGAATGATTCTCTTAAAACTCAAGTGCACGAGCTCAAAGCACGGGTGTCCACTTTGGATACCAATATTTCTTCTATTAAGGAGAAATATGAGCTCATGTCCTCCCGTATTGTGAGATTCAATAAGGGAAAAGGACAATTGGATGATTTGCTAGCAAACCAATTTCCGGCCACACATCGTGTTGGTCTGGGGTTTGTGAAAGCCAATGCATCTAATGATCGCACCTCCTATAGTGGTGTCACTATAGATTTTGTGAGGCCTTCCTCCGGTGCATCCACAAGTGGTGTCAAAGACACTATAGGTAGCAAACCTACCAAGAAAGTCACCACTTCACCTTCTCTTCCTTTTGGCAAGAAACCCACTAAGGGTGGAAACCAAAAGCAAGGCCATGCTTACATGTACACTAACACTCATCCACGTAGGAAACCTCCTACTTCACAAGTGGATAATCATGACACTTTTTATGCTCCACACCCACGGACACGTACACAACCACACATGAGAAATACTCATGTACGTGCTCCTATACACCCGTATGCTCATACGCATCATTCTTTCATGTATGCTCATCCTCCACATGTCATGCATGATCCATATGTTTCATATAATATGCATGTTCCCAAGCATACATATCATCCTAGAATGTACAATGCATATCCTCCACCACATTTGTATGCTAGAAATCATGTTCCTAAGAAGCATGCACCACATAGAAATCAAACAAGTATGCATGCAACTAGGAAAAGGACTCCCAAGATTTACACTATTTGGGGTCCTAAGAACACTAGTCTTAATGATAGGAATGCTTATGTTGATTCCTATTTTCATGATGTGATTAGAAATAGTAATTATGTTGGGAAGCGGAAGTCCACTTGGACTTGACTTCCAAAGGGCTAATCCCCTTGGACCCAACAAACATTGGGTACCATAAGCTTATGGTATATCATATAGGTACCCAAGAGAAAGAAGAAGAGCAACAAAGGTCTTATTAGCTCTAAAGGGAAAGGATGGATTCTTGATAGTGGTTGCTCCAAACATATGACGGGAGATCCCTCATTGCTCTCCGAAGTGATTAGCATCAAGGATGGTGCAACGGTCACTTTTGGAGGTAATCAAAAGGGAACCATCATTGGAGTAGGTATCGTTGGTAATCTTTCCAAACCCTTAATTACTAACGTTTATCTTGTTAGTGGTTTGCGTCACAATCTCATTTCCATTAGTCAACTTTGTGACAAAGGTTACAAGGTTAACTTTGGAGAAGGATTGTGTACTATTGTTGATTGTGATTCAAATGTTTTATTTTTCGGTATTAGGCGTAAAAATATTTATTATTTGAGCTTGCCTAAAACCGTAGAACATTGCTTAGTTGCTAACACAAGTGAACAACTATTATGGCATCGCCGTTTTGGTCATGTTCACTTCAAGCACTTATATAAGTTAGCTAAGCATGATCTAGTCAAAGGTTTTCCTAAGATTGCTTTTAATAAGAAAAACTTTTGTGATTCGTGTCAAAGAGGTAAACTAAGTAAATCTTCATTTAAGCTTAAAGAAGGGATTTCTTCTAAGAGGCCCCTAGAACTTCTTCATCTAGATTTATTTGGGCCAACTAGAACCGCTTCTTTAGGTAATGCTCATTATGGATTAGTTGTCGTTGACGACTTTTCAAGATTTACTTGGGTTTCATTCTTAACTAATAAGAATGAAGCTTATGAAGAGTTTACCAAATTTGCAAAGAAGATTCAGAATTTCTTAGGATCCACCATTATCACTATCCGTAGTGATCATGGAGGAGAATTTGAGAATGAATCTTTTACTAAGTTTTGTGATGACACCGGGATAACTCATAATTTTTCCTTCCCTCGGGCACCACCTCAAAATGGTGTTGTAGAGAGAAAGAATTTGACTCTTATTGAGTGTGCACGCACTATGCTCTATGATAGTCATCTTGGACTACAATTTTGGGCAGAGGCGGTGCACACGGCATGTTATGTGCTCAATAGGATCCTAGTGAGACCCCGAACGAACAAAACTTGTTTTGAGTTGTTTTATGATAAAAAGCCTCAAGTAAAATATTTTCGTGTTTTTGGTTCAAAATGTTTTATAAAGAACACATTTGGTAATTTAGACAAATTTGAGCCAAGATCCGATGAAGGAATTTTTGTTGGATATTCCACACGTAGCAAAGCCTACCGGATATACAACAAAACTTCTTCAACGATTGAGGAATCTCTTCACGTATCTTTTTATGAAGATTTTGATTTTCCTCATGTTGATGATGATAATGTAGATATTCTTTGTGATTCTCTTAATAATGTTAAGATTAATGATTCTATTGTTGAGACTAACACTTCTAACGAAATTGTTGAAGTTGTTCCTAGTGATACAGGTTTACCCAAAGCTTACCCGACCGTTCGCAATCATCCCCATAACCAAATTATTGGAGATATTGGTGTGGGTGTTCGAACGAGATCGAGAATTGAAGAATTCTCTCATTGCGCATTTGTCTCTACCATTGAGCCAAAGAACATCCAAGAAGCTTGTGAGGATAGCTCTTGGATAGTGGCAATGGAAGAAGAACTAATGCAATTCGAGAGAAACGAAGTTTGGGAACTCGTACCTCTTCCAAGTGGTCACCAAGTCATTGGGACCAAATGGATCTTCAAGAACAAGACGGATGAAAACGAGGTAATCACACGGAACAAAGCAAGGTTAGTAGCTCAAGGCTACCGGCAAGAGGAAGGTATTGATTTCGAAGAATCTTTTGCCCCCGTAGCTAGATTAGAAGCTATTAGGTTGCTTTTATCTTTTGCATCCCATAAGAATTTTAAACTATTTCAAATGGATGTTAAAAGTGCATTTTTAAATGGGTTTGTCAATGAAGAAGTTTATGTTTCTCAACCTCCCGGTTTTATTCATGAAAAATTTCCAAACCATGTTTTCAAACTTAAGAAAGCGTTGTATGGGTTGAGACAAGCTCCTAGAGCTTGGTATGATCGACTTAAGACCTTTCTTTTGAATTTAGGTTTTAAAATGGGAGAAGTTGATTCTACACTCTTCATTAAAGATTATGAAAATGACATTCTTTTGATTCAAGTTTATGTAGACGATATTATTTTCGGTTCTACTAACTTTAATCTTTGTCAAGAATTTTCCAAGTCTATGAAGGATGAGTTTGAGATGAGCCACATGGGAGAGCTCACCTACTTCCTTGGATTGCAAATTCGACAAATGGAGAATGGCACATTCATACATCAGACAAAGTACACAGGGGAGCTTATTAAGCGATTCGGGATGGAATCGTCTTCGAGCAAAAGGACTCCCATGAGTACTACTACTCATCTACACAAGGATGAAAGCGGAAAAGATGTAGACGTTCGTCTATATCGAGGTATGATCGGTAGCTTACTTTACTTAACCGCTAGTAGGCCCGATATCATGTTTTCCGTTTGCCTTTGTGCTAGATATCAAGCTAGACCTAAGGAGTCACACTTGATTGCGGTTAAACGAATATTTCGTTATCTCAATCAATCTCTAGACTATGGGTTACTTTACCCTAAATCTAGCACATATGAGTTAATCTCATATAGTGATGCTGACTTTGCCGGATGCAAGTCCGACAGGAAAAGTACTAGTGGCACTTGCCATTTCTTAGGAAATTCCTTAGTTTCTTGGTTTTCTAAGAAACAGAATTCGGTGTCATTGTCCACGACTGAAGCGGAATATATTGCCACGGGTCTTGCATGTGCACAAGTTCTTTGGATGAGACACACTCTTATGGACTATGGTGTCAACTATGATACTTGCTCGATCATGGTTGATAACCAAAGTGCCATATGTCTTTCCAAGAATCCGGTACACCACTCCTGTACCAAACACATAGACGTGAGACACCATTTTATAAATGATCATGTAGCTAAGAAGGACATCATCTTAGAGTACATTGAAACCCAAAAACAAATTGCCGACATCTTCACAAAACCTCTTAAAGAAGATTCATTTGTGAGGTTGCGTGGAGAATTAGGAATTATGGGTGAATCTGAAATCTAGAAGCTCAATATACATGTTATAACACTTTTTGAGCTCATATCATCATGTTGCCTATCTTCTTGTGATATATCATTTATATGTGTTTAAGAAAGGCAAATTGTGATCTATGTGATTTCTTGAGTTTCTTGAGATTGATTCTGGTGATTTGTGTTTCAATTGATGTAGTGTTTTTAAATTGTTTTTATGATGAGTTAATGATTAGAGTATAGGTCCTAGGGTGAGTGTTCGTATCCTTTGGATTTCTATCTCACTGTGCATTTTTGGACCAGGACAGACGACTGTTTTTCCTTCGACAGTCGACTGCCCTACTCTTTCATCTCTGTCTGAAAATTTGTATCTTTCGCACAGCCGACTGATGACTGTTTTCCAGTCGACTGTTATTTTAACAGGCGACTGTACTGTAGTCATCAGGCGACTGTTCTCTCTGTCGAAATTTTACAGTGCTCTCTGTTGTTTTGATGAACTGTATTGATTCTCGGCCAGTCGACTGCTGAGTATATTACAGTCGACTGTCCAATGGACAGGCGACTGCATGTTACTTGCCAGTCGACTGCCCATCTTTCTGAGCTTTATTGTTATCACTTCATCCAGTCGACTGACTTTTGTTCATCAGTCGACTGTCTACTGTTCGTGACGGTTCACTGCTTTGATCTGAGCCGTCGATTTCTTGATCCAACGGCCCAGATTATTTCCCTCTTTCATATATACGTCGAGACTGTTCTTTTCGTCTCTTGCGATTCTCTCTCCTCCGATTGAAACGCTTCGACTTCCCGCTCGTTTTCTCTGCCGTTGCCGTCGATCTTCGCCTTCCCGCTCGTCGATTGCTTCGTCTTTCCTTTTTCGTGCCTTCTCGACTTGGTTTGTCTCTCTCTCTCAAGTCTTTCGCTCGATTCATTGTCTTTCGATTTCTTTGCACATCGTTTCTCTCTCTCGATTCCATGGCACCCAAAACCAAGGGAAAAGAGAAGATCGTTGCTCCTAAACGACCTAGGGCACCCAAGAAACCAATAGCCAAGAAGAAGAAACCCTACAAAGCCCGAACCAAGCATGTCGAGTCTCCCGTGCATTCTTCTTCACAGGGATATTCTCCTTCTGCTTCTTCTTCCGACGCTCAGCCACTGATCCACCGTCAGCGGAAGCCCATTGGTGTTACCATCAATGAGCCTACTGCTGCCGCTTCCCATCAGTCTGCTTCGAGCTCTGGAGAAGAGCCTCCTGTTGTACCCCCTTCTGATCCCATTGTTCCTCTTTGCCGAGATGATCTTTGTTTGGCAAAGTTCCACTCTCTCTTAGGGATCACGCTTCTTAGGGAGCGGTACATCGCCTTTCCAGCCTTTACTGCTGAGAGACTCTCTGACATCTTATCTGCTACTCACCTGGCCGATCTTTTTCGCTTCTCTCAGAGCGAATCTCCCAGAGCTTACCCATTTTTGGTGAAACTCTTCTATGCGAACCGCGTTCGCGGTGAGTATTCCTCTACCGGCATCCTCGATACTGTCGTCCAGGGAACCCACATTCAGATCACTCCCTCACTCTTAGGGACTATTCTTAGGATTCCCTCTGTTGGTTCCCTTCCCTCTGATATTTGCATCTCCGATATTGACGACCTTGACCAGTCTGTCCTCCGGGATATGTTTCGAGAGGTACCTTTAGCCCTTGATTCGGGTGTCAGGTCATCTATGTTTTCTGCGAGAGGTTGGGCAGTTCACCTAGTGGTGAAGTCCAACATCCTGCCGAGGTATGGATCATCTGACCAGCCGTCTCAGGATATCCTGAAGTGTATGTATGCTATTTTCTCTGGCATGCCCATTGTTGAGTATTGGTATTTCATACCAATCTTATTTTGATGATGATCACAACATTATGTTGTTGCTAATGAATCTCATATTTTTGTCTCTCAGTTTATTTCAAGGATATCTTTCTTGGAGACTAATCACTTGGTGTAAGGATGGACATCATGTGAAGAAGGGCCAAAGTTTGGACTCAAAGAGTGCCAAAAACTTGGAAATGATGGAGAGCAATCAAGGCATCAAGATTGAAGACTTAGACTCTTAAGAAAGCATTGTAATCCATGTAATATACTTTATTGCTTTCTCTCTCTTTTGAGTCTAGGGTTGATGTAATGCCTTGCTAGATGGTTTGCTCATTCATGCACTTGCATTTAACCATCTTAGTGAACCTTAGGATTATCATAGAATCCAACCCAATAGGTTCACTCTGTCCAAAGACTCATTTGGAGTCTCTGGCTTTCCGGCAGTCGCCTGTTGAGGGAAACACATCCGACTGGGTGATTTCCAGTCGCCTGTTTTGCACAGCTCAAGTCAACATTTCAATTGACTCAAACTTGAGCTTTACGCACAGTCGTCTGTCGATCTGTTTGTAGTCGCCTGTGTATTTACAGTCACCTGGAAATTGGCCAACAGTCGCATGTCTAGCGTAAGTGCAATCACTGCATCTCTCTGTCTTCTCTCCATATTTTACAGTAGTCGACTGATGAAGAATATACAGTCGCCTGAGTATTTGACAGTTGACTGTAGTATTAACATCAGTCGCCTGGGCAAAGAATTGGAGAAAGAGTGCAGCTCTCTGTTTCGATCCATCCCCTGCAGCAGTCGTCTGCTGAAGGATTAACAGGCGCATGTCCTGTTTGTCAGTCGACTGTATTGACTTCGCCAGTCGACTGTCCTGGCTCAGATTAGAGCCGTTGGATATTTTCTAGCCGTTGATCAGTCGACTGTCTTTTGATCATCAGTCGACTGGTCCTGTCGTTTTCACCCAGTTTCTAGCCGTTGCAGATTTGGTTTTTTGGTTGTTTCTTTGGGTTTTTGGGCTTGATATAGGATTCCTATATATATGAGTGTGCTGCCTTTGCTTAAACTTCTTGATTGATTCTTGATTAATCTTGATTCTATTGGAAATCTCAAGAGATCTTTAAGCCACTCTCAAGCTCCCTCATTTCCCTCTTTTGAGCATTCATCTCTCTTCATGCATTGAAGTCCAGCTCAAGGGAAACCATCCAAGTGCTCTCAAGCATATTCCAACACTTGGAGATCCTCTTCCATGCCGTGCATTCATTCATGAGTAAGCATCTCAAGGCATAGGTAAGAGTATTTACTTTATAGGGTGAAATTTGTTTTCCTATTTCTCTTTGTGGGATTAGGATACTCTCTTTGTGGGAGTTTCTCTCTTTGTGAGAGGTTGTCTCTTTGTGGGACTAGGGAATTCTCTTTGTGGGAATTAATGGATCATCTGACCAGCCGTCTCAGGATATCCTGAAGTGTATGTATGCTATTTTCTCTGGCATGCCCGTGAACTGGGCCGGTGTCCTCCTTGATAGGATGGACAAGGTTGAGTTCACGACCTCCTCGTCTCACATTCCTTACGGTAGTCTTTTGACTCTGGTCTTCCGTCATTTTGGTATTGATTTGACTCGTTATGAGCCCATGCCCTTTGGTCCTCTCCTCGACGCATCTGCAAAGTCGAAATCTTCTTCGGCTCTGCAGACTGCCTCGAAGAAGAGGAAATCTACTTCAGCTCCGTCCTCCTCCACTGTTCCTCCAGCTGACCTGCCTTCCACCTCTGCTCCACCATCTCGTGATATTCTTTTGGAGATGGTCTCTGGACTTTACAGATTGATGTCTCTTTCTTTCCTCCATCAGGGAATACCCTTCCCTGAGGATCTGAGACAGTTTGTTCCACATCTTCATGTGCCTCCTCAGCCCACTGATGTCGTTGAGCATCCTGGTGTAGCTTCTACTCAGGATGTTGTTGCTGCTGCTGTTGCTGCTGCTGTTGCTCCTTCTGACCCTCCTCCAGAGGATACACCTGCTGTCACAGAGCCTGCTTCTTCTTCTGCAGCCCCTGGAGACGCTCACTCTTAGATAGGTGTTTGTGTGGTGTTAGCTTGGTGATGGTTGTATTTTGATGTATGATGGATTTTTTTTGATGTTGTTGATGTTGTCTTCATTTCTGTATGGTGATGTACTTCGATGTTGTCATGATGATGTATTTTTGTCTTGATCATGATGTATTTTTGTGATGGACATGTAGATGTCCATCCGTTGATGTACTCATCTTTTATATCTATTATACATTTGACAGCGTTTTTTGAATTCTAGGGCTGACTAGGACAAGATAAAGAGTGGCTGAGATTTGATCTTGTGAAATGGAAGGTTGAGATGAAGCTTTGGAACCATGAATGTGACCTTTGAAATTTGATCCAGCTTTGAAATGAAGTGAGCTTTGAAACCATGAATGTGAGCTTTGAAATTTGGTCCAGCTTTGAAATTTGGCCCAGCTTTGAAATTTGGCCCAGCTTTGAAATTTGGCCCAGCTTTGAAAGCAGCCAATGAACATGTTTCAAGTGAGGCGCCCGCTAAATTTTTTACGCTGATTTGTTGTTTCGAACCGAATTTGTTGTTCTACGCGAATTTGTTGTTCCGCACCGAATTTGTTCTTCCGTGTCGAAGGCGCATGCACCAAATTTTGTTGTTCCGCGTGAAAGGCGTATGCACCGTTCAATATTTTTACTCTAATTTGTTGCTCTTTTAAATTTTAATTATTTTTTGGTGAACAAAGTTCGTTGGAGCGAATCTTAAATGAACCGTGTCTGCGGGCACAGGTTTTTTTTGGGCTAATTTGTTATTCCGCGCCGAAGGCGCCCGTGTGGAATTTGTTGTTATATGCTAATGCACTTTGGTTAGCAAAATGTGTGCGGTGACTAGCAGCACTGTCAGTGCCGAATTTGTTGTTCTACGCTAAAGCACTTTGATTAGCAAAATGTGTGCGGTGACTAGCGGCACTGTCAGCGCCGAAGGCGACCGCTATTTTTGTGATGGACATGTAGATGTCCATTCGTTGATGTACTCATCTTTTATATATATCTATATATGATGTTGCTGTTTATCTTGTGTCACACTATGCTATACTGCTTATCTTATCTGTGTGATGTATGTTATGTTGTCTCCATGTATGCTATACTCTCTCTGATGTGCTTTTGAGACAATATATGAATTTGATATTCGATTTTTCCATGCTATCTCTGGTATGATGCATTTGTGAAATCACTTTTGAAACTATTTTTGTGTGTACATCTAAAATGTTGATATTGGACTTCAATTCCATTACTCACATGTGTATATGATGTGATTTTATGAGTTTTGATTCTATATATCTTTATACTCCTTGATTGTTGTTAGTTCGTATTTAGCACTGTTATTGTTGTTGTTATTTGCTCCCACCTTTTTGGATAATGCCATAGGGGGAGAGAAATAAACATACAAGATTCATAATGAATGTGCTAAGTATGTTCTAACACTTGAATCTAAGATTGAAGTTGCCTTAGATTCAGGGGGAGTAAGATTACAATGAATAGGGATTGTAATTCCTAGATTTTTTTTGAATTTATATTCATGCATTTCTTACTCATTTGCTTCAATTGATATGTAGATGCCCTAATATTTGTTGACTAACTTGATTGGCATCTATGTAGGGGGAGTAAGTTTTCATTGCGCACAATTATTTATCTTTTTGTTTATGTTTGTTTGTCATCATCAAAAAGGGGGAGAATGTTGAGTATTGGACTTCTCCCTACTTGGTGTTAATGATGAGCAAACATAAATACTTGTGACTAATCCCCTATTTTGCAGTTAATCCATTGCCTAAGCTAATTATGAAGATCTACTAGCAATGGATGACTCACAAACTTCATTGAAGGCAAATGACATGAATTGGATGATCGTAGATAATGATTGAAGCTCCGTGAAGACTTCAAGCTCATACGATGGAAAGAAGAGATTATTTGTCAATGTAATTTTCTTTTATCTCTTCTAGTATGTAGCTTAGAAGTAGAACTTTGATGGAGCACTCACACACATCTACATTCAGTCATAGGACTTCATTAGATCAATTTGTCCTTTGATCCCAATTCATTTCGTCATTGATTGTGCTAGGATTGTTTATAACAGTCGACTGCTGAACAGTTTACAGTCGCCTCTCTCAAAAACAGTCGACTGTGTTTTGTTCTACAGTCGCCTGTTATGCACAGACTAACACAATATAGTTTTGGGCCTTCTCTGATTATTTCGCACAGGCTACTGATGAACTATACACAGGCACCTGTCCAAGTGACAGTCGACTGTGTTTTGTAAATCAGTCGCCTGTCTATCCTTTGCCCAAACTCTGTTTGATCTGACTTTTACGGCCAGTCGACTAATGCTGTATATACAGTCGACTGTCTCTTGGATCGACTGTCTATGCTACTGATGAACTATACACATGCGCCTGTCCAAGTGACAGTCGACTGTGTTTTGTAAATCAGTCGACTGTCTATTCTTTGCCCAAACTCTGTTTGATCTGACTTTTACGGCCAGTCGACTAATGCTGTATATACAGTCGACTGTCTCTTGGATCAGTCGACTGTCTATGCTGCAACAGTCGTCTGTCTGTGAGTCATTTCTTTGACTCAGCTCTCTGGAAATTTCTCAGGCTTTTGACAGTCGTCTGTTTAAGGATTTACAGTCGCCTGTTCTGAGTAACAGTCGACTGTGTTCCTTGCATCAGTCGTCTGTCCTGTTACTTGTGAGATTTCCAGTATTAGTCTAACTTACCCATCTCTCGGCCAGTCGCCTGTAGAAGAAATTACAGTCGCCTGTTGGTTTAACAGTCGACTGTCTTTGCTTCATCAGTCGACTGTCCACGTGGTAAGTTACCGTTATGAATTCTCACCTACCCTTGCTGACTGTGCAACAGTCGACTGTGGATTGTTCAACAGTCGACTGTCGCGAGTTCAGATTCTATCCGTTGAGATTTTTCTCACGGATTCCAATTGGGTTTTTGCCTAAACTGTTTTGTGGATTTGAGAAAACTATAAATAGAGCTTTTACTGTTCCATTGGAAGGTTACTCATTCATTGCAAAATCTCTCAAGCTTTCATTTCCAAAGATCAAAGCTCTCAAATCCAAAGCCCTAAGTATTTCCAAATCTTGATCTCTTGCTCTCCAACCTAGAACCAAAGAGTGATCTTCTAGGCAATTGGTGCAGTCAAGAGAAAGGGCTTCTCCTCTCTTCCAAGAGAGTTCTTCAACACACATCACACTCCTCCTTCAAGTTCTACTTCAAGGCATAGGTGATTGTAAGTGTTGTTTTCATTATTTCATAACTTTCGTTATTTGAGTTTTGCTCTCGGTTGTGAGAGTGGTTTTGCTTGCTCCCTGGTTGTGGGAGTCAAGGACATCGATTGTATTCGATTGCACTTGTAGGGTTGCTACAAGTGGGCTTTAAGGAAACCTCAAGTTAGGGTTCTAACTTGAGTATCCGGTGGTATCCGGGTGGTAGGGACGTAGGATTACCGGGAACAAGTTGGGAGTTGACTTGGGTAATCCGAACCCTTGAAACATCTCTGCGTTTGCGTGTGTTTCATTTTGGGTTGTTTTTCTATTCCGCACTATTTGTTGGATTGCATTTTATTTGGCGTAAATTCCTTTTAAATTTGCATAAACACTATTCAACCCCCCTTCTAGTGTTTTCGCCATAGACATGGTCCTTACAATTAGTCCGACGTAGGACGGGCACAGATCTGAGCCCTAAGGGTCTGCCAAAACCCTTCACTTCTTCCCCTCATCGGATAGAGTCATGTCTTCAGTCGTGCCCAAATCAGGCATACCCCATCGAGTGCAGAAACTCGTCTCGCCTTGAATTACCACACATATGAATTGGTCTTTCCAATTCGAATTCGAGGTGGGGAGGCCGTCAAATAATTTCCTACCTCGACGAGCGGTTATCATATACCAACAAGGGGTCTTGAGGGGAGGAATCATGAAAATGTATTTGAACAACTCCATTATCAGTTCTATCATGTACATCACCAACAATGCGATGAAGCTGACTAGAACCCCAATGGCGTTTGGCATCAATTGGAAAAGGGAAAGGTTCAACGTACTTAACAAGTAGAACATAAATGGATGCATGGGAAATCGAAGTTCTCGATAAAAGGCCTTGACGTAAACTCCAACCTCTCGATCGCCAGGACGATGAACCTTTTTACCCCTCTCGGGCAACCGGATCTGATAATCACGTCGGACATATTTCTCCTGGAACTCAGTAATTTGATCCACGCCCACTTTAGAGACTTGGTTAGCGATCAGGCTGGGCACGTCGACTTCCTCCTACACCTTCTGAGTAATGGATGCTAAACCCCTACCAGAGGCATGAGCATATGAAGAAGTCATTACCAAAGAAGGAAATCTAGGTCAAGGATGCCAAAGGCGATGATTTCAATCTCCCTCTGGAACTGTCTTATTTAGACGAGACGATCTCATCGTGTGGGACAGGTGTTGATAATCCGTGCATCCTAGTATCTTGAATTTCGAACCAACGCATCGTCCAAATCAGAAAAGTAGGCATTTTGGCGCCTAAAACTCGAGTATTCGTTCCTCAACTGTCGTGCCCCATTAATAAGATGTAAAGTCACTTGACCCTAACAGACGTACTGTCTGAGCTCGAGCGACGGAGGCCATTGTTGCACCCTTGGGTCGACTCTCGAGGGATTCGTTTGGTGGGCGATAAAAGCCTGCAAAGCCCATAAAAGAAGCCCGAAGCTGACTTTGTCAAAGCCCACATGCCATTCGCACGTTGCACTTCCACCCATCGAACGTGTGATTGAAGGGAAGCTCATAAATAGCGGGGACGTGGGCGATGGTTACCCCTATTAAGGAGGGAGGATCGTGGCTCCATAATTAATAACCATTATTCTCCCAACGTCACTAAAGAGACCTCGGAGGTCTATAAATACACTGGAGATGAACAGAACAAGGGAGGTAAAAAACTTAGTACTCTGACATTCTGCATTCCACTTGATTTTTCTTCCTCCTTGCGACGTCTGACTCGAGACGAACCTCCGTGGGTCGATCTCGACAGCTCCAATCTCTCTCTTAAGTTCCCATTCTTACTAAGCATCGGAGGGAATTTAGGTCAGAACCCAAATCTGACCCCCTGACATTCCTTTGTGATACATGAAGCATGTGGAGTAATACAACAAGAGGGTTGTATCTCCATCAATGACCGATTGAGTCTTGATCCGCTCGGAAGGTCGAACGAGTATCAAATACTCGCTTCCACTACTAACGACCTCGGTTCTACTAACTAGGGTCACATTCAACCAGCTGACGAGGCTCCACTTCGAACGAAGATCCTACGTCAGCTTCAATACTGTTATCGTCATTTTTGGCCTTAACAACATGGTATTCTTCTTAACATAAGGATGCATAGTCACATGATTATTGAAATCCAATTTATGATAAGTACTAGTAGAAGCATTGGATTTCGTACTCTTCTTGCATGCAAATGATGTGTACATATAAGCACATTTCTTTCTAGCATGCATATACTTTCTAACATAATTCTTATCGTTATGAGCTCTAAAAATAATATTAGAAATAGAATCACGATTGCATGAATAAGTATCACTAATATTATCACACTTAAGCATCTAACTCCTCATGCTTTAATTTACATAAAGATATATCACTACAAAGCATATCAATATGAGCTTTAATGGATTTGCAATCATTCATAAGCAAATTGTTCTCAATTCTAAACTTATCAATCAATAGATTTGCATCATTCAATTTTGCAATAGAAATAATACGCTCATGCAACAAACTCTTCATAATTAACTTTTAAACAATCACGATCAACTAACGAATTATTATGCTCAATTTTAAACATATAATGATTATGCTTCAAGGATTTATATTTATTAAGCAAATTATTATATTTAACAGGCAAATCACTAGAGGTAGAGTTTACCTCATCCTTTGTTTGTGCTGTGTAGCACAAGTGTGAGTCCTCTCTTCCTTCTTTAGAAGATAAGCTCTTGGAGGTGCACTTCTCTTGCTCCGCTAATATGTGCCACATTTGATATGTCATTGTAGTTTCTGACACAAGAATAAGAAATTCATTATTTAAGAAATCACTTATAATGTCCATTACATCTTAATTTTTGATCTCTAATTCTTTTTGCTTCTTTATCCATTTATGCTTAGAAATGGTATATTCACAATATGGCTTTTCCACAAGTTTCCAATAATCAACATCCATCGAATGTAGGTATGCCCTCATTTTTTTCCTTTCGTAGTTGATAGCTGGATCCATTAAGATTTGGTGGAGGATTGCATCGGATGATGATGTAGTTCTTTGTTGATGCCATCTAATCACATTGGCTCTGATACCCCATGTTGGAATCGTATGGATGGTCAAGTAGATACTGGGGGGGTGATCAGTATCTCAATAAAATTTAAAATTTCCCTATAATAAATCCACCTAGAACTACAATTGGTGTTACCCAGATTAGTTCTAATTAACAATTAGTCTTGCAATATAAACATGCATAGCGAAATTAAACTCAATATGCAAGATAAAGAGACGCAAAGAGATTAAGAGATTGAGATAGCAAACCAAACGCAAACACAGAATGTATCCTGGTTCGGATACGCAAGTCCCACTTGCCTCATGTATCCTACTCCAGCAATACCCGAGTCCCACTTGGCTCAAATCCACTATTTCTCAAAATATTTACACTTACCTCTTCACAAGAGGGCTTTCTTACATCAACCTCTCAATGAGAGCAACACCACCGCTTTCTCTTAAGGTAACAAATTGAAGCTCAAAAACTCACTTTCCTAAGACTGGGAAGATGATCACAAAGTGTGTGTGTGAGGCTAGGATGTTGGATGTTGGAATTTTTCTTTCACATTTTCTTCTTCTTTTTCATCTATATTTTCCATAAAATATGGCTCAAATAATTCTGTACAAAACTGGCCATGAAACCCCAATTTATAGGCAAATTATCGGGTCCTATAAATGACTAAAAAGCACAAGCCAACGGATATAAAAACGGCTATATGCGAGGGCAAATTTGGGCAGAACACTTGACTGTAGTAGTACAAACAGTTGGCTGTTGGAGGAATAACAGTCGACTGTCTGTATAACTACTTAGCTATTTTAGCCTCCAGAGCACATCTCTTCTAACCCATTCAAATTAGTCGACTAAAAACCAAAAGTAGTCGGCTACTTTGTAGAAACTTGGGTTTAGGGCTATGCTACTCTAGGGTTATCACCTATGAATGATACAAAATATTATGTGGGTGATCCTACATGTGCGAGAGACATCTTCAAGGCTTTACAATCAATCTAAGGGAAGAAAATAAAATTACAACATATGCATAAATAAAAAGTCTTCATTTATGATTTGTTGCATCCTTCAAGCTACATGCTCTTGCCTAGACTTCCACTTTGCTTGATGCATTTGAATCACACCTTCACTTGCCAAGATGTGCTTTGAGATCTTCATTCTCTAAGCTTAAGAAATCTTGAGCAATTTGCATGGTCTAAATATCCTATAACACTTATAATAAATTGTTAGACCAATAATTAGTGTTTGATCATCATCAAAACTTAAGTTAGGAAATCCATTTCCCAACCGATATTTCTTTTTCGGATTCTGCCCCTGAGTCCTCGATCGGGGGACACGTCTCCCTTGACCCCCGTTCGTTGTCGGGCTTAAGAGATCATCGTCAACTCTGCAAAGAGATGTAACTGCAAACCCACCAAAACAACTTTTAATCCCAGATCTCCATTCAAGAGCCATGCCAATGCGCCATGTCCAAACATCTGGCCCAAGTTCAGACATGCTATTAAAAGCGCATTATCCAAATGCTTTTCCCAACTGTTGCGACAATGTTTCAAGTCAACGATTCTTCCTTGAAATCTCATATTCGATTATTTGGCAAAAATCATCATGTTCGACAAAATACTGCAACAGGGCAAGACACGCACACTCACTTCTAGTTCATGTCTGCGAGGCGGGCAAATAGTAATGCAATTCCGTGCGAGTTAGGAATTGGACTAGAGGGTGGACTAGTAGTGATACACTACCCAATAAGATGGCCTCAAATCCTTCACTAGCAAAACCACATTGGCCCAGGAACTAAGCCATGGCCAACTAAGGCCTAAAATTACACACACACACACACACACACACACACACACACATTTAGAAAGAGATGAGCTCGTTCTCATTGTCATATTCTCGCTATCTCTCTCAACTTCATATAATTTATAATATTTCCTTCAAGCTCTACCTTGAGTGTCAAAGAAGATGAGGCTAGGGTTTTCATTAATGCCCTTAATTATTTCCTTCAAATTCTACCTAAGGTCTGTTTGGTTAGAGGGAAAATGAAAGAAAGTGAAAAAAAATTAGGAGGAAAACATTTTCCCTTGTTTGGTTGAAAAGAAAACATAAAAGAAAAGTAGAATGAAACAAAATGAAGGAAAAAAGCTACTAAAATTTTTCCTCAGATTTTCTCCCCCAAACCCAAGGAAAATGGCAGAAAAAATACTTTCTCATTCTCTCTCTATATCTCTCTCTCTAAATTGTTTTCACAAACCCAAGGAAAACGGCTGTTTTCTTTGACGGAACCGCCGGCGACGGACTGATGCCAGTAGGGGTGGTGCAACAAAGTCAGGGTGGCCGGAGGGGACGGCCAGGTGACGGCGGGTGGCGGGGCCAGACGACGGTGGTGCGACGTCGTGAAGTGTGGAAAACTCGGTTGTGGGCTGTTTTCAGAGTTCGCCGGCGATGGGTTCGTTGGAAGGGGTGAGATTAGAAGGGGAGGAGAGGGAAGGGCAGGTTGGCAGTGGCTGCGGAGATATTTGCAGTTGCGCTTGACATTTTGGTGGTGGAGGTGAACAAGGCCGAAGGTGATACGCTCGAGTACCGGAGATTATGCACCGATGACCTCATACCGACGCTCAAGGACATTGTTTGGGCTTCCTCTGATTCGGGAGCTATAGCTGATTGATTAATTTTATGAGTTGGGTATCTAGATCATTTTGTTTTATTTTATTTTATTCCAATTTTTCCTAGAGTTCGTTTTGTTTCTTCAAATTTCAATCATTTGAAATTAGGTTTAGTTATTTTTTTCATTTTTTTTCATTTTTCTTTTGGTTTTCTTTACAATTTTCTTAACAATCAAACAAGAAAAAAAATAATTGATTTCATTTTCATTTTCTTTCTCTTTCTCTTTCTCTTTCTTTTCACTTTTCTTTCGTACATTTTCTATTAAGGGCCTGTTTCTTTCGGTGAGTCTGGGGGTGAGAAAGTGACTTATGTGCACTGTTTACCGTCAATTTCTCTACTATTCATCAATTATCTCGATCCACTTTATTCGCTCGTGTTTCTTTCGCTCCACTGCTCTGCTCCCCTCTGGAGAATCCCGATTTCGACGTGGAGAGGCCAAAACCCTTGGCTGAAATCCTCCGAAATCGCGCGGATTTTGCTGAGAATCCTCGATCTGGGGCCCACATGGTCAGAAAACCACTCCTCTCACCTTTGTTTTCGCGGGTTTCAGTTGGTGCCGAAAAAACCCTAGCTGTTCTTGAGGTTTCTGAGGGATTTGGTGGCCTCCTTTGCTACCTAGGGTTGATCTGAGGGTTGCTGGCATTAATTTCTTGGTAGGCTCTAAAGAGGGTGTGCCTAGCTTGGTCGGTTCGCCAGTGAACCTCAGAGCAATACCCTAACTTCGGTCGTCAGGATCGGTGAGCTAAACCCAACAATTTCTGTGATATTATCGAATATGTATAATCTCTTAGGCTCTCTATCAAATTTTGATTTGTTGTGACGATGCCATGGCTTCATATGTGAGCAGATCGTTGATGCCAGTTTGCTGTGTTGAGTATTGATTCCCCTGATTTGGTTCTGATGGACAAACATACCTATTGTGTACTAATTCTCTTTGAGCGCATTTATGAAGATCGTCGCCAATTTACTTCGTAGATCTCAAGCGACGTCTCAAGACTTCTTTAGAGCGCATGATCGTTGTGCCTGAAGCTTCGTTGAAGCTCAAGGAGTTGTTAATGAAGTCAAGGGATTCAGACTCATCTTGTTGGAGCTTTGAAGACGGGTTGTCGTGTATATTTATATGTCTTTTAGCTTCGTTTTATAGAATGTTAAGCCTTGAGTCTTACTTACTTAGTGGTGGGACCGGAAAGGTGCTCTCTCTCAAGCGCAAGAGTCCGTACAAGTAGTAAAATCTGGGAGTCCAGATGTCGAATCCACGGGAAGAAATCTGTTGCAACCACAATTCAAATCAAATAGAAATCCTACGAGAAGAAACTAATCACTTCAACAATGATGGCGATGGTGTGAAAGTGCGTGATGGTGATGTGCGAACAAAGAAATTCGTGTATGAAAATACCTATAAAAAGTTTGCACATGGTATGGGTTCGTTAGGATCAGTGATTCGTATTAATTTGGTTGATAGGTATAACGCAATGAATTCTCCTTTTGGGAGCAATTCACCGGAAAATACCCAATATAACTCAATGAATTCTCCTTTTGGGAGCAACTCATCGGAAGATGCCCTTTTGGGGGTTCAAACACAATATTCAAAAAGATCGTCGCTAAAGTTATAATACGATATGAAACTCTCTTCTGGAGAGATCAAAACTACGGTATGAAACTCCCTTTTGGGGAGATCAAAACTCACCCTTTTGGGGCGATCATCAACTCAATCACTTCTTTTGGAAGATGAAAAAGGTGATTTAAGAACAAAGATCACAACTTTAACGACGTTTAACGATTTAGCACATGGAATACAACCAAACTAACACAAATCATAGCCCCTAACTATGCCATATCATGCACAATAACAATTTAGCTACTCATGGTGCAAGAATAAACAACTTTCATAGCAAAATACGTCAAGATTATAGCAAAATACAAGAGAAAAGCATCAAATACGGGGTTTAAGTTAAGAAATATATCACCAATTCTCCTTGAAAAGACTTCAAACTCTCTGGAAATAATAATAAAAGCCTCTGGAATTTTACAGGATTTTTCAGAGGGGAAATATGGCTCCTAGAGCCTCCAATACGCTCAAAATACGCCCCAATCTCGCTTGTATACGCCCAAAACCCCCTAAAATACCTTATATACGCTCATTGCGGGTTTAGAGTGTGTTAACGGGTCTAAACCCGCACCAATATTGTGCCCGAATGCATCTGAGCCGCTGATCTCGATCGGAGCAATTCTCAGCCGTTGATCTCAGCGGGATCGAACCTCATGTCGACACGTGTCCATCTTCGCGGGTCGCCGCCCGCTGTGCATCCGATCTCCGTTCGCATCCGATGCGGGGTAATTTTAAGCCGTCCGATTGAAATCGGACGCTCAGGTATCGGCCACGCTTCCATCAGATGAGCGGGCTTCACAGCTTCGCGCCCGAATCCGACTCGCCTTCGGGGATTATTCTAGCCGTTGGATGTGAGATCCATGGGCGATAGCCGGCCGCATAACAGTCCCTTGTCGCTGTTGGATGGAGCGGGGAACGTCGGATCAATGCCACGTGTCCCCTTAAATGTCCGCCCGCAGCAACTGCATTTGCTCGCTTGATGGCTGTTGGATCGAAATCCAACGGCCGGTAATATTCCACGATTCCCGCTTTTCGTCAGCCGTCCGATCGCGCGGGAGACGCTGAGATCGCGCCGCGTGGCGCGCCAAGATTCATGCGTAATTATTTATTTTCCAATAAATGGTATTCTGCATTCAAAAATTCACAGTAATTAGCACAGATCTCAGAAAAATACAAATAAATAGTCGTTGGAATCGTGAGATCGAGACCAAGCTAGGAAAAATATAAGAAGTGCAGAAATACATCGTTAAATGCTGTTTTGTGCTCAAATAGTGTGTTTTCTCTAATAAATAAATGTGTAGAAAATACGTATGAATTAGAGAACAATGTAGCATCACATGAGCACAAAATAGGGCTAAATGGGGGGTTAAATATGTAATATTGAACCCGAATCACACCCCCCAACTAGCAATTTGCTA
This sequence comes from Scilla litardierei, assembly GCA_030789695.1. Classification (NCBI taxonomy): domain Eukaryota; kingdom Viridiplantae; phylum Streptophyta; class Magnoliopsida; order Asparagales; family Asparagaceae; genus Scilla; species Scilla litardierei. Next base: position 414,695,060 of record CM061142.1, read on the forward strand.
GTCCCTAGCAAAAAGAGCGATAAATACGGATGGTTAATAAAACAATAAGTTCTATCAATCTCTTATGGCCTGGCTCAATAATACGCATTCCAACATGGTCTTGACCATTAATATACTCATCCATGAACAAAAATCAATCACATGATATTTTCTCTAATCTAGTATGAATAAATAACATGCAAGCATCGTTTTGCGCAAGCGAAAGTATAACATGTCGTTTTTCTCTAGTTTTCTTGTTTCCAAGGAATTGGCCTATCAAAACAATCATTCAAGATATGGGTATTGAAGTTGCTTAGTATATTCACCATTTCTTTTCTTTTATTCGTTCTGCGTAACGCGCATCAAGCAACATTCGCAGAAAAATGTATAACTTGGATCGCTCCATCAAATGAGTGACTTTCCTGTCAATGACTCCTAAATCAGACGATAATAGGGCATTAGGCCAAAAAGGACCACTCGGACTGTACTACTCGAGCCAACCAAGTTATTTATTAGTGACATACTTATTCATTCATTTTTCATCGTTCATTTTTCATTCATTTTCTTTTCTTTTTTTTTCTTTGTAAGCAACTCAACACCCATTCTTTCAAACATAAACATTAATATCAAAGGCCAAATTCCTCTTCAACTTGAAGACTTTTATAATAAATCGTGTATACTTAAGCTTTTTCATCACATTAGCATGCATGAAATAAATTCAAGCTATTTCGAGATATTAATCATAGAAATTGAAAATTTTCATGAATAGCATATTAACGGTAATTCCATGAAAGAAGAATAATCAACTCAAGCCATAAAATTTTCAGAACTCAATTAATGCGTAATCATCCGTATTTGAGGCATATGAATGAGTTTTAAAATGATGAGATTTGGTGATTTATTCTTTTTTTTAAAAAATCCTAAGGTCTCATACACACCCCCCAACTAAAGATGGACATTGTCCTCAATGTCGAAAGGTGCACGAGTTTATTCAAGCAAGCAACCTAGAAAGCATATAAAAACAACACTACTGGAACTTTTAGCATCGTAAAAATCCTAAAAGTTATTTCCCTCCCCCCAACTTAAAATAGACATTGTCCTCAATGTTAGGAAGAGGGAATCATGGAAAGAACACGCCTGATTAGTCCCCACCCGAAGGTGGGTCTGTGAGATCCATGGTGCTCGCTTCCTTGGTCCAAGGCTCGTGAAAATGCTTCAATCTCTGGCCATTCACCTTGAACTCGCTTCCATATTTTTCATTTAGTAAGAGCACAGCGCCATGTGGGAAAACTTCTTTGACGACGAAAGGTCCATACCACCTAGAGCGAAGCTTCCCGGGAAAGATGTGTAGTCTGGAATTGTATAGCAGTACTTTTTGGCCTGGGGTAAACTCCCTCCTCAAGATCATCATGTCGTGGACGGATTTCATCCTCTCTTTTGATATTTTAGCATTGTCGTACGCATTTCTCCTCAACTCCTCCAGCTCCAACAATTGTAACCTGCGAGAAGAAAAAGAGACATCAGTATCAAAATTCATTTTCTTTATAGCCCAATAAGATCTATGCTCTATCTCAACAGGTAAGTGACAAGACTTCCCAAAAACAAGACGGTAAGGTGACATCCCCAAAATTGTTTTGTAGGCCGTCCTGTAGGCCCACAACGCTTCAGGTAAGCGTAAACTCCAATCTTTTCTTGATGGATTCACCATTTTCTGTAGAATTCCTTTAATATCTCTATTTGCCAACTCTGCTTGACCATTGGTTTGTGGGTGATACGGAGTAGAAACTTTGTGCGTGACCCCAAACCTCTTCATTAAAGTAGCGAACATGCGGTTGCAAAAATGAGACCCTCCATCACTGATCAAGGCCTTTGGCACTCCAAACCTAGAGAAAATGTTCTCTTTGAGGAACTTAAGCACAACGGAAGTGTCGTTCGACCTGCAAGGAATAGCTTCCACCCATTTAGAAACATAATCAATACAAACCAAAATATAAGCATATCCAAATGAAGGTGGGAAAGGTCCCATGAAGTCTATTCCCCAACAATCAAATATTTCAATTTCCAAATTGGGGTTTAAAGGCATCATGTTACGTTTAGTAATACCCCCTAATTGTTGGCATGCAGCACAAGTCTTGCAATAATGAAATGTATCTTTAAACATAGTTGGCCAATAAAAGCCACATTGCGAGATTTTTGCCACAGTTTTGTTCGCTGAAAAGTGTCCACCACATACTCCATCATGGCAAAATTGTATCACACTGGTTATTTCATGATCAGGAATGCATCTCCTAACAATTTGATCACTACAATATTTATACAAGTACGGATCATCAAAGAAGAAATATTTTACCTCATACTTGAACCGTTTAAAGTCTTGAAGAGACCAAGTGTCAGGGGTCTTACCAGTTACCAGATAATTAACTATATCAACATACCATGGAGAGGTGGAAACACTAAAAAGATGCTCGTCGGGAAAGGAGTCCTTCAAAGGCACATCTGCTGAATCAAGGCCTACTGTCAATCGTGATAAATGGTCAGCTACTAGATTCTCCACGCCTTTCTTGTCCTTGATTGTGACATTGAACTCCTGCAACAATAAAATCCATCGTATCAATCGAGGCTTAGCATCTTTTTTAGACAATAAATATTTTAAAGCAGAGTGATCAATATATATCAAAATAGGTGAACCCAGAATATAGCTCCTGAATTTTTCCAACGCGAATACTACAGCAAGCAACTCCTTCTCTGTGGTCGTATAATTCCTCTGAGCGTCATTTAGTGTCTTGCTAGCGTAGTAAATCACCACTGGAACTTTGTCTTTTCTTTGGCCTAGGACTGCACCAACTGCGTAATTGCTTGCGTCACACATTATTTCAAATGGTAGGGACCAGTCTGGCACCTGCAAAATGGGAGCAGAAATCAGCAACTTCTTTAAAGTTTCAAAAGAAAGTTGACACTCAGGTGTCCAAATAAAATCCACATTTAAAGTTAGTAAGTTGCAAAGAGGGCGAGATATAGCGCTAAAATCTTTAATGAATCGCCTATAGAATCCTGCATGTCCCAAAAATGATCTGATGTCCTTCACGCATTTAGGACTTGGTAGCTTCTCAATTACTGCTACTTGGCTCTGTCTACCTGTATACCATCTTTAGAAACCAGGTGACCTAGGACAAGTCCCTCTGTGGTCATAAAATGACACTTCTCCCAATTCAATAGGAGGTTCTTTTCAATGCACCTGTCAAGAACAAGAGCCAAGTTAGCTAAACAATCATGAAAAGAGCTACCATATACTGAAAATCATCCATGAATACCTCAACAATTTTCTCAATCATATCATCAAAAATACTGAGCATGCATCGATGAAAAGTAGCTGGAGCATTACATAAACCAAACGGCATTCTTTTAAATGCAAAAGTACCAAAGGGACAGGTAAAAGTGGTCTTTTCCTGGTCCTCAGGTGCAATCTCAATCTGGTAATAACCTGAATAACCGTCTAGAAAGCAATAGTACTCATGTCCAGCTACCCTCTCTAAAATTTGGTCAAGAAATGGAAGAGGGAAATGATCTTTTCTAGTTCGGGAGTTCAACTTCCTATAGTCTATGCACATCCTCCAACCTGTGGTGGCTCTAACTGGGATAAGCTCATTATTCTCATTTTTAACCACGGTGAGGCCAGACTTTTTAGGAACAACCTGTATAGGGCTAACCCACTTGCTGTCGGAAATAGGATAAATAATGCATGCATCTAATAATTTTAGTACCTCGCCTTTCACCACTTCTTTTAATATTGGATTTAGCCTACGTTGCATTTCTCTAGTGGGTTTGGCTTCATCCTCGCTTTTCTGGGCAAAGTTCATAGTCTGCCGCTTCAGTCCCTGTGTCCTGTGAATAGGAAAAAACTTCTTTAGAAATTCAGCCTGCAAATCAATCCATGTAGTAATAGAGCGTGATGGTAATGCATTCAACCAATTTTTAGCTTTGTCTTTTAATGAAAATGGGAACAGTTTAAGATATATCGTGTCCTCGCTAGTTTTCCAATCAAAGCATGTCAAGCAAACCTCCTCAAATCCTTTAATATGAAGATATGGATTTTCCTTGTCTAACCCATGAAAGGTGGGTAAGAGTTGGATCACCCCAGGTTTAAAATTGAAAGAATTTGCATCGGCATGTAAAACAAAGCATGAAGCAGTGCTAGTCCTAGTGGGCCGAAGTAAATCTTTTAAAGTCCTAGGCACTCCAGGTTGCACATTATTTTCGTTGTTGCTAAAATTTTCATCCATATTATTATTAGCCATATCAAAACGTCGAGTCAACCTATGTGTCCTAGGGGTCCTATGCCACATAAACTAGCACAAATATTTTTTTTTATATAAAAGCAAACAAAAATTATATACAATAAAGTGGAAAGATCTCACCGAAGGTCTTCTGAATGAAATAAATCGTAGTAACAAACCGTTCTCCCCGGCAACGGCGCCAAAAAATTGGTGGGACCGGAAAGGTGCTCTCTCTCAAGCGCAAGAGTCCGTACAAGTAGTAAAATCTGGGAGTCCAGATGTCGAATCCACGGGAAGAAATCTGTTGCAACCACAATTCAAATCAAATAGAAATCCTACGAGAAGAAACTAACCACTTCAACAATGATGGCGATGGTGTGAAAGTGTGTGATGGTGATGTGCGAACAAAGAAATTCGTGTATGAAAATACCTATAAAAAGTTTGCACATGGTATGGGTTCGTTAGGATCAGTGATTCGTATTAATTTGGTTGATAGGTATAACGCAATGAATTCTCCTTTTGGGAGCAATTCACCGGAAAATACCCAATATAACTCAATGAATTCTCCTTTTGGGAGCAACTCATCGGAAGATGCCCTTTTGGGGGTTCAAACACAATATTCAAAAAGATCGTTGCTAAAGTTATAATACGATATGAAACTCTCTTTTGGAGAGATCAAAACTACGGTATGAAACTCCCTTTTGGGGAGATCAAAACTCACCCTTTTGGGGCGATCATCAACTCAATCACTTCTTTTGGAAGATGAAAAAGGTGATTTAAGAACAAAGATCACAACTTTAACGACGTTTAACGATTTAGCACATGGAATACAACCAAACTAACACAAATCATAGCCCCTAACTACGCCATATCATGCACAATAACAATTTAGCTACTCATGGTGCAAGAATAAACAACTTTCATAGCAAAATACGTCAAGATTATAGCAAAATACAAGAGAAAAGCATCAAATACGGGGTTTAAGTTAAGAAATATATCACCAATTCTCCTTGAAAAGACTTCAAACTCTCTGGAAATAATAATAAAAGCCTCTGGAATTTTACAGGATTTTTCAGAGGGGAAATACGGCTCCTAGAGCCTCCAATACGCTCAAAATACGCCACAATCTCGCTTGTATACGCCCAAAAACCCTAAAATACCTTATATACGCTCATTGCGGGTTTAGAGTGTGTTAACGGGTCTAAACCCGCACCAATATCGTGCCCGAATGCATCTGAGCCGTTGATCTTGATCGGAGCAATTCTCAGCCGTTGATCTCAGCGGGATCGAACCTCATGTCGACACGTGTCCATCTTCGCGGGTCGCCGCCCGCTGCGCATCCGATCTCCGTTCGCATCCGATGCGGGGTAATTTTAAGCCGTCCGATTGAAATCAGACGCTCAGGTATCGGCCACGCTTCCATCAGATGAGCGGGCTTCACAGCTTCGCACCCGAATCCGACTCGCCTTCGGGGATTATTCTAGCCGTTGGATGTGAGATCCATGGGCGATAGCCGGCCGCGTCACAGTCCCTTGTCACCGTTGGATGGAGCGGGGAACGTCGGATCAATGCCACGTGTCCCCTTAAATGTCCGCCCGCAGCAGCTGCATTTGCTCGCTTGATGGCCGTTGGATCGAAATCCAACGGCCGGTAATATTCCACGATTCCCGCTTTTCGTCAGCCGTCCGATTGCGTGGGAGACGCTGAGATCGCGCCGCGTGGCGCGCCAAGATTCGTGCGTAATTATTTATTTTCCAATAAATGGTATTCTGCATTCAAAAATTCACAGTAATTAGCACAGATCTCAGAAAAATACAAATAAATAGTCGTTGGAATCGTGAGATCGAGACCAAGCTAGGAAAAATATAAGAAGTGCAGAAATACGTCGTTAAATGCTGTTTTGTGCTCAAATAGTGTGTTTTCTCTAATAAATAAATGTGTAGAAAATACGTATGAATTAGAGAACAATATAGCATCACATGAGCACAAAATAGGGCTAAATGGGGGGTTAAATATGTAATATTGAACCCGAATCACTTAGTTACCCTCATATCTATCTTATCTTATTCCTAAGAATGCCTTAGAAGCCATTAGATATGGTTCATTTGCTTATTGTCTTTGTCTAGGCTTTCTGTGCATCTTAGTTGGTTCAAGTAGAAGAACCAATCGATTAAATGAAAATCTAATTGGTTGGGAATTCTTCTTGAATCGACTAGTCATCTTTGATATTCTTAGCCTAATCTCCGTTGACCAACTAGTCGGTCCAAGAAGGTTCATTGACTGACTAGTTCTCAAACTAGTCGGTTAATGTTTCTTCTTAGACCGACTAGATTATTCCTATTACTTCACACAATTCTCTGTTTCAAACCAGTCGGTCCAAGAAGGCTCACCGACCGACTAGTTCTCCAACTAATCGGTCAGTGATCCTTCTTAGACCGATTAAGCTGCTTTAATTTTCCAGCCGTTGGAGATTTTATTTCCACGATTTTTGTGGATCTATTTTGATTCTTTCCATATCTGTTTGATACGTTTCATACATGGAAATTCCTTTATTATGAGAGGGGATTCAGATCTAATTCTTGGAAATATCGATTATCAATTTTGAATCTCTCGAATTCGTGAAAAGCTCGCTCTCGCTCTCGCTCGCTCGCTCTCTCTCTCTCTCTCTCTCTCTCTCTCTCTCTCTGACCTAATTCTCCCAAGACATCTTGAGCTTTTGTGCGATCACTCTCCTGAAGGATTCTATGATCAAGATCTTCATCCTAGCAATCTCCATCTGATCATCTCAGTGGTGCTAGGGTTTCGTGATCTTTTCTCTCCATCAACTTTCCTTACCCTAATATCGTAGGTATTTCTCAAGGCATAAGATTTTGTGATGAGTATTTTATATTTTTTAAACTTGTTATTTGAGTTTCGCTCTCGGTTTATGAGAGGTTCGTGATCCCGGCTTGTGGGAGTCACGATTGAATCATTGTATTCATTTGTCTTGTAGTATTTTCTACAAGAGGTTTTTTAGTGGAAGCTTGAGTTAGTGGACTCTAACTCAAGTAGCCGGAGGGGATCCAGGTTTCTGGGACATAGGATCACCGGGAACAAGTCGGGAAGACTTGGATGGATCCGAACCCTTTATATCTATTGTTTGCATTGTGATCTTATTATTGTCCATCTTTATTCCGCATTGTTGTTTGTGTTTGCACGATAATTAGGAATTATCCTCTTGATTATTTTAAAGTACTATTCATCCCCCCTCTAGTACTTGTGCAGTAGCTTCCAGGGCATTACATTTGGTATCAGAGCTTTGTTCATAGCTATGACAAACAACGACAACAAGTCCGTTCGACCACCTCCCGACTACAGCTCGTACAAGAATCGTGAAGGAGCCTCTTCAGTGATCGAAGGATACTCCTTAACCAGGCCTTCTCACTTCAACGGTACCAACTATGGGTACTGGAAATGCTGGATGGAAACTTTTCTCCGGAGCGCATCACTTTGGAGAGCCACGTTAACGGAGTATGTTGAGCCCACTGAAGAAGACTTCACAAAGTAGACTGCCGCAGAGGTCGCCGCGGAGGTGAGCAATGCCAAGGTAATGAATGCCTTACAGTGTACACTGGAGCCTGAAGACTTCAACAAGATATGCACATGTAAGAGTGCATATCAGATTTGGAATCAACTCCTCATCTTGCACGAGGGAACGAGCAGGGTAAAACACTCTAAACTCACTGTCGCTAACAAAGAATTCGAGTTATTTCACATGGAACAAGGTGAAAGAATTAAGGAGTACTATGCTCGCTTTGTGGATCTAACCAACGAATTGGAAGCTCTTGGAAAGACCTATACCCAAGAAGAGAAAGTGGCAAAGATCATTGACGGACTTCCTTCGAGTTGGGAAAAGCGAACCTATGCTATCGAGGAAGGTAATGATATGTCCAAATATACTGTTGTTCAACTAATGGGTACCTTGATGTCTTATGAGGTACGAAAGAACAGAAAGATCAAGATGCAGGACAAGATGAAGACGTTCTTGAAGCAAGAAGAGCCGAAGAAAAATGCGATTGCTTTCAAGGCCGCCCCAACCACACCTATCGATAGTGAAGAATCGGAAGATGAGTTGGACATGGAATCTTTGGCCCTCATGGTAAAGAAATTCAATCGGTTCTTCCGAAAAGGTAATTTCAAGAACAAATCTAAAGTTAGTTCTACTAATGCATCTGCTCCTTTGTGTTTCAAATGCAATAAGCCAGTACGTATCATGGTCGATTGTCCTCTCAACAAACAAAAGGAGAAATGGAAGGCACCAAAGTTCGACAAGTCAAGAAAGTACAAGAAGGAGTACAAGAAAGGGCTTGTTGGTACATTCATCGACTCTAAAGAAGATTCTTCAAGTGGCGAGTCAGATGAAGAACAAGTGGAGAAAGCACACATGTGCTTCATGTCAAGAGAACAATCTGATCAAGAGACCGCTTCAGATGAAAGCGAGGAGGAAGGTGAAGAGGTAACTATGGATGACCTTAGATTAGTTAATGAACAAATTTGGTCTAAGTAGTCTAAGTTAGTGAATAGATATACTAAAACCAAAGATGAGCTAACTAGTCTTCTAACCACACCTAAACCTGTCATCACCAACAACGACACCGTTGTTGAAGCCTTGAGAATTGAGATTGTAAACCTCAAATCTCAACTTAAGCAAGTTAACCTTGAGGATTCGGATAAACATGAGATAGCGGATTTGATTTCTCGAAACTCAACTTTGAGTATTGAGAATGAGAATCTCAAGTCACGTGCTTGTGAACTCACCATGCAAATGTCTACTATGGATGCTAAAATACTTTCTCTCACTGAGAAATATGAGTTCACATTAGGCCGCGTTGAGAAATTCAACAAAGGCAAGGACCATTTGGATAATATTCTGAATGACTTACTTCCGGCCAATCATCACATTGGGTTGAGATATAATAAGGAAAATTCATCCAAATTGTCCACCACCTTTGTACGGCCATCCTCCAGTACCTCAACTAGTGGAAGTAAACACCACATGGGTAGTTCTTCTTCCAATGGTCATTCCACTAAGTTCACATCCCCTTTTGGAAATAAACCCACCTTGGGTGGATCTCCAAAGAAGGGTCATGCATTTATGTACACAAATACTTTACCACGTAGGAACACACCACCTACTCCACACGTTCACATTTATGATGATTTCTATGCTCCACGTCCACGAGCACGTGCACACCAAGTGAGACACACTCACGCACGTGTTCCCCCGCATGCATACGTTCACCCCCATCATTATTACATGAATGATTACCATCATGCACAGTATCATATGTTGCCACCACCATTTCATCATGTGACGCATGCTTATCCATGACATGTATACACTAGGCCACTTCCTCGTAGAACACATGCACCACGTAGAAATCAACAAAATGTGCATGTTCCCAATAGGAATAGGGCTCCTAAGACATTCTCTATTTGGGGCCCGAAGGACACTAGCATGCATGAGAAACAAGCATATTAAACTCATATTTTATGAATGTTGTACACAATGATGATTATATTGGGAAGTCTAAGTCCAATTGCACTTGGCTTCCAAAGGTCTAATATTTTAGGACCCAATGACCTTGGGTACCATGATATAATATTCTTATCTTCAGGTACTCAAGAAAAAGAAAAGGAGCAACAAATCTAAATCTGGCTCCAAGAATGGTTGGATACTTGATAGTGGGTGCTCAAAACACATGACTGGTAAAGCTCTGTTGCTTTTCGAAGTGGTACCAATTGAAGATGGAAACCGAGTGGTCTTTGGAGGCAACGAGAGTGGAACCATCATAGGTGTTAGGAAAGTTGGTAACCCTTCTAAACCTCTTATAAGTGATGTGTGCCTTGTTAAAGGTTTAAATCACAATCTAATCTCTATAAGTCAACTTTGTGACAAGGGTTACAAAGTTAGCTTTGAAAAAGGAATGTGACATAATTTAAAAACTGATAATAATAATGTGTTGTTCTCTGACACATGCCATAAGGACTTATATATCTTAGATAGTCCAAATTCCCATGAACAAAGTCTTATTTCCAACACAAGTGAGCAACACTTATGGCATAGACGTTTTGGTCATGCGAATTTCGGAACACTTTTCAAACTATCCAAGCTAGATTCTATAAAAGGATTCCCTAAGCTTTCTTTTAATAAGAAAAGCTTTTGCGACTCGTGTCAACGAGGCAAACTTCCAAAATCGTCATTCAAACCTAAGAAAAGAATATCCTCTAAACGGCCTCTAGAGCTTTTACATCTAGATCTTTTTGGGCCAACTAGAGTTGCTTCATTAGGGAATGCCCGATATGAACTTGTCATCGTTGATGCCTTTTCTAGGTTTACTTGGGTATTTACTTTAGTCAATAAAAATGATGCTTTTGAAAACTTCACAGTATTTGCTAAGAAAGTACAAAATCTCATTGGAACCACCATTGTCACTATTCGTAGTGATCATGGAGGGGAATTTGAGCACGAGTCTTTCTCAAACTTCTGTGATGAGGTTGGTATTACACACACATTTTCTTTTCCTCGTGCACCCCCTCAAAATGGTGTCGTCGAGAGAAAGAATAGAGCGCTAGTGGAATGTGCTCGAACTATGCTTGATGATAGCCACCTGGGCTATCAATTTTGGGTAGAAGAGGTACATACCGCTTGCTATGTGTTTAATAGAATACTCGTGAGGCCCGACACTAAACAAACTTGTTATGAATTATTGTTTGGTAGGTTACCTCAAGTTAAATATTTTAGAGTTCTTGGTGCAAAATGTTTTATCAAGAACATGTATTGTAGTTTGGACAAATTTGATCCAAGATCCGATGAGGGGATATTGTTGGATATTCCTCCCATAGAAAAGCCTACCGGATATAAAACAAAAGAACCTCAATGATCGAGGAATCATTTCATGTATCTTTTAATAAAGAATTTGTCCCTCCTAGAATTATTGATGACGATGACTCTATGGAAGTAATTTGTGATTCTGTTGATAAGTCTAATGCTATTGATTCCATTGAAACTAACTCTACTAATGAATCTCTTGAGAATGTTCCTAGTGACCAGGGTGTTCCCAGAAAGCTTCCAACTGTTCGTGATCATCCTCATGAACAAGTGATTGTCAACATGGAAGATGGTGTCAAAACAAGGTCTCAAGTCAACTTCTTCGCTCAGTGTGACTTTGTCTCTTCCATGAAGCCAAAGAATATCAACGAGGCGTGTGAAGATAGTTCTTGGATCGTAGCCATGGAAGAGGAGCTCATTCAGTTTGAGAGGAATGAGGTCTGGGAGCTAGTTCTGTTGCCTTCGAAGAACCACAACGTTATAGGAACGAAGTGGATTTTCAAGAACAAGACAGACGAGAACCAAAATGTCATCCAGAACAAAGCTTGGTTAGTTGCTCAAGGCTACAGGCAAGAGGAAGGTATCGATTTCGAGGAATCTTTTGCACATGTAGCTAGATTAGAATCTATTCGACTATTATTGTCATTTGCATGCCATAAAGATTTCAAACTTTTTCAAATGGACGTAAAGAGTGCGTTTTTAAACGGAGATGTCGTTGAGGAAGTATACGTTTCTCAACCTCCGGGTTTTATAAATGAAAATTTTCCAAATCACGTTTTCAAACTTAAGAAAGCACTTTATGGTTTGAGACAAGCTCCTAGAGCTTAATATGACCGCTTAAAGAACTTTCTTTTGGATTTGGGTTTTAAAATGGGTGAGGTTGATTCTATACTTTTTGTTAAGTATGCTAATTATGATATTATTCTAGTTCAAATTTACGTAGATGATATCATTTTTGATGCTACTAACTTCACTCTTTACGAAGAGTTTTCTAATGTTATGAAGGATCAGTTTGAGATGAGTCACATGGGTGAGCTCAAATATTTCTTAGGACTCCAAATTCGCCAAATGAATGATGGGATCTTCATCCACCAAACCAAGTATACAGTGGAGCTGCTAAAGCGATTTGGAATGGAGAATGCTTCTAGCAAGAAGACTCCAATGAGTACCACAACACACCTTGATAAAGATATGGGCGGTAAAGATGTAGACATTCGTCTATATCGAGGTATGATAGGCAGTCTATTATATCTTACTGCTAGTAGGCCAGATGTAATGTTTGCCGTATGTGTTTGTGCTAGCTATCAGTCACAACCTAATGAATCACACTTAATAGCGGTTAAACGTATTTTTCGTTATTTAAGTCACACACTAGACTACGGATTATTCTATCCAAAGTCAAGCACATATGAGTTAATCTCATATAGTGATGCAGATTATAGTGGATGCAAATCCGATAGGAGGAGTACTAGTGGCACTTGCCACTTTATAGGAAATTCCCTTGTCTCTTGGTTTTCCAAGAAGCAGAGTTCTGTATCACTTTCAACCACCGAGGCAGAATATATCGCCGCCGGTGCTGCATGTTCACAGGTTCTTTGGATGAGACACACACTGAAATACTTTGGTATAAACTGTGGTACTTGCCCTATCATGGTAGACAACCTAAGTGCATTATGTCTCTCTAAGAATCCTGTACACCATTCCCGTACCAAACACAGATGTCCGACACCATTTCATAGATGATCATGTAGCTAAAAAGGACATCATATTAGTGAATGTTGAAACCCAGAAGCAAATCGTCGATATTTTCACGAAACCACTTAAGGAAGATACATTTGTACGGTTACGTCGAGAATTAGGGATTATGGGTGAATCTGAGATTTAGGATTCATATTTTTTGTTGTTTGCATGATCGTGATATTCATAAGCTCATGTATACATTTGTTATGATATTCTCTATTCATGCTGGATTTATGACTTGCTTTTCGATTTGTGCGTCGTATTTATGGTTTTATGGTTTTATGGGGTAGCATAAGTGCGTACGAGAGTGTTTAGATGCCTAGTCCAAGTGCTCTTGGGAAAGAACTTAAAAATTCTCATTTTCAAATTTTTGGACTCAGTTAATCGGTTCCAGTTCATCTTCAGACCGACTAGTTTTACTTATAGTCGGTTAGACATTGAACTTCGACCGACTAATTTGGGCCATATTTCTTGGCTCACTTGCTATTTTCCATTTAGTCGGTCCAAGTTCATTTGCCGATCGACTAGAATGTGTTTTAGTCGGTTAGACATTGAACTCAGACCGACTAGATGGGCAAGGGCAAACTTGTCCTTGGCCCTATTTCAATCGATTAAGTCATCCTTCAGGCGATTAGATCTAAATCTAATCGGTTCTGTCTCCCATCCTAAAACCCTAAAGCACCGACCCACTCGTCATCTCCCGCCGTCCAACGTCTTCTCCGGTCGCATCCGTCGCCGCCGGTCCTCCTCCTCCTCCTACGGTATCTCCTCCTCCCTTCTTTCCTTAATTAGGGTTTGATTTCATTTCGTTTTGGCTGTGTCTCTCGTCTCGATTTCATGGCGAGAACGAGAATCCCTATACGCCCTTCTGATCCCTCTCTGATGACCATCGATTCTCCCTCCAACCCTAATCCACCCAAACGTCGTTCCAAAACCGCTCGTCCGCCCCCTTCATTGCCAGCTTCTCCATCTTCTTCCTCGCCCCCACTCAAAAAAAAGAAGGCTACCGCTTCTAAACCAAAACCCTCTTCTAAACCCAGGTCACAGCCCAAATTCCAAAAGATCTTGACCCCTGGATCCTATCATTCTTCTGTGCCCACTGACTCCGACGGGGATTATATCCCGGAGTCTGAGGCTGCCGAGAAAGAACCTACCCCGCCTCCGCGCACTACCTCGCGACAGTCAAAGGGGAAGGGTCATATGCCCTCTGGTGGGGTCGATATCTCTCTATGTCGCAATGATCCGTTGTGTCTTGCCGCTTACAATCATATTGAGCATTGCCCCTTGATTCTAGAGCACTACGTCAAGTTCGCTGATTTCCCTCCGCTTGCCGATCTTTTATCCTATTGCAGACTTCTTGACTATCTTCGCCACAATCCCAAGGCAAATCCTCATCCTTACCCACGACTCGTTAAGCTTTTCTATGCCAATCGAGTTAGGGGTGAGTATGACGAAAAGCACTGTATTGATAGCACTGTTTTGGGGACACCCATTGTCCTCACTACAGAGGTCTTAGGACAGATTCTTGGGGTCTCATCTTCTTGTTTGCTTCCGTCTGACATTTCCGTGGAGAATATCCATGACCTCGATCAATCCCTCTTGGCTGATATGTTTCACGATGTTCCTCCCGCCATTATAGGCGTTCCCTCCAAATCTTTAAGCCGAATGCATGGGTTCCCAATTTGATTCTGAAGTCGTGTCTTCTCCCGAAGTACGGCTCTTCTAGTCTTCCATCCCAGCACTTCCTGAAGCTCGTCTATGCTCTGTTTGATGGGAGCGAAATCAATTGGGCTCGCATCATTCTGGACAAGATGGACTCCTTTGAGTGCATCAGGAAGTCGTCCAAGGCGGTGCATATTCCTTACCCTTGTCTCTTGACTTTGGTCTTCTGTCACTTTGGAGTTTCCCTTCCCTCTGACGGTCAGCATCCTTTGGGTCCTCCATTGAATGCGACCGCTGTCAAGAAATCTCTTGCTGCCTTGAGGCATGTTCAGTGAACCACCCCGTCTGTTCCTCCTCCGTCGTCTAGTGCTGCCCCTTCAGCATCCCTGAGCAGTCAGGACACTCGTCTCTTGCGTTATCTGGAGATGCTGGAGCGCATCTGTGATCACTTGGGTATTGAGGTTCCTCCGACAGTTTCTGATGAGGAAGCCATGGAGGTTGCTGAGGATGAGGAGCCTGCTGCTAGATCTCCTGCTCATGCCCCCGAGGGTACTACTACTGCTGCTGCCTCTCCTGTTCGTGCCTCTGAGAGCACTCCTGCTGCCACCATCCCTTCGGTCGATACTTCTGTTGCTTCAGCGTCTGCCATCCCGTCTGCACAGCCTGACGCTGGTGCAGCTCCTGCCTCTGCCTCCTGAGCCTACCTTGGAGGACTCTCCTTTTAGCACTTTGGATGATACATCTAGTTGTGAGAGAGTGATGCTAGGATAGTTGGGTGGTTGGTTTGTATGTTTTTGTTATATTTTGGTGTATGTTGTGACTTTTGGTGATATCTGCTAGTGCACTCTGTGATACTCTCTGCTGATGTTCGATATTTTTTTGTTGGCTGGAAGTATCTCTTTTACTGGTATATATATATATATATATATATATATATATATATATATATATATATATATATATATATATATATTGCTGCAGTTCGTATCTTTGTGCCTGTTATGCTGTGTCTCTGTCGTTTCTTTTGTCGCTCGTCGACTATATTAGTTCTTTATATTTGTTTGTATGAAAACATGAATTGTTTTCCATGCACTCAATTCTCGAAAAATGTTGATATTGGAGAGATTGTTCCTTTAATCAATCATATGATTTGATGTTGTTTTTGATGATTTCTGTTTTTCGATTGTGGTCTAGTTGACACACCTTGTTTTTCTTCGATGTATTTCCTTGGTGTCATTTGGACCGTCGTCATATTCTTCGACTCTCTTGTTTGATTTTTTTTGTTTAGCCGTTGTTGTCGTTGCCTTCCTCCTGCTCTTTTTGGATAATGCCAAGGGGAGAGAATTAATAATGACTTAGTGCTAAATGATAATGTAAACATTACCGTGAATCTAATTTCATATGCTAGATTCAGGAGGAGTGAAGTTATAAAAATCAATGGATTTCGATCCTATATTTCGATGGTTGGATCATGTTTTTTATTGCTTGATGCTTATGTTCATTATTTAATATGGAACTAACGTGTCATCAATGCAGGGGGAGTAAGTTAATTTCATTTGTTTCATTATTATTGATTTATATTTATGTTGATTTATATTTATGTTGGTTTGTTATCACCAAAAAGGGGGAGAATGCTGAGTATTGATTCTCCTGATTTGGTTTTGATGATGAACAAACATAAATGTTGTGTACTAATTCTCTTTGAGCGCAGTTATGGAGATCGTCGTCAATTTACTTTGTAGATCTCAAGCGACGTCTCAAGACTTCTTTAGAGCGCTTGATCGTTGTGCCTGAAGCTTCGTTGAAGCTCAAGGAGTTGTTAATGAAGTCAAGGGATTCAGACTCATCTTGTTGGAGCTCTGAAGACGGTTTGTCGTGTATATTTATATGTCTTCTAGCTTTGTTTTATAGAATGTTAAGCCTTGAGTCTTACTTACTTAGTTACCCTCATATCTATCTTATCTTATCCCTAAGAATGCCTTAGAAGCCATTAGATATGGTTCATTTGCTTATTGTCTTTGTCTTGGCTTTATGTGCATCTTAGTTGGTTCAAGTAGAAGAACCAATCGATTAAATGACAATCTAATCGATTAGGAATTCTTCTTGAACCGACTAGTCATCTTTGAGATTCTTAGCCTAATCTCTGTTGACCAACTAGTCGGTCCAAGAAGGTTCACTGACCGACTAGTTCTCAAACTAGTCGGTTAATGTTTCTTCTTAGACCGACTAGATTATTCCTATTATTTCACACAATTCTCTGTTTCAAACCAGTCGGTCCAAGAAGGCTCACCGACCGACTAGTTCTCCAACTAATCAGTCAGTGATCCTTCTTAGACCGATTAAGCTGCGTTAATTTTCCAGCCGTTAGAGATTTTATTTCCATGATTTTTGTGGAT
Organism: Scilla litardierei; assembly: GCA_030789695.1. NCBI lineage: Eukaryota > Viridiplantae > Streptophyta > Magnoliopsida > Asparagales > Asparagaceae > Scilla > Scilla litardierei. The sequence goes on from CM061142.1 coordinate 414,711,982, forward strand.
CTGTTTTGATTCTTTTCCTATCTGTTTGATACGTTTCATACATGAAAATTCCTCTATTATGAGAGGGGATTCAGATCTAATTCTTGGAAATATCGATTATCATTTTTGCATCTCTCGAATTCGTGAAAAGCTCTCTCTTCTCTCTCTCTCTCTCTCTCTCTCTCTCTCTGTGACCTAATTCTCCCAAGAGATCTTGAGCTTTTGTGCGATCACTCTCCTGAAGGATTCCAGGATCAAGATCTTCATCCTAGCCGTCTCCATCTGATCATCTCAGTGGTGCTAGGGTTTCGTGATCTTTTCTCTCCATCAACTTTCCTTGCCCGAATATCGTAAGTATTTCTCAAGGCATAGGATTTTGTGGTGAGTATTTTATATTTCTTTAAACTTGTTATTTGAGTTTCGCTCTCGGTTTGTGAGAGGTTCGTGATCCCGGCTTGTGGGAGTCACGATTGAATCATTGTATTCATTTGTCTTGTTGTATTTTTTCTACAAGAGGTTTTTAGTGGAAGCTTGAGTTAGTGGACTCTAACTCAAGTAGCCGGAAGGGATCCGGGTGTCTGGGACGTAGGATCACTGGGAACAATTCGGGGAGACTTGGGTGGATCCGAACCCATTATATCTATTGTTTGCATTTGTTGTTTGTGTTTGCACGATAATTAGGAATTATCCTCTTGATTATTTTAAAGTACTATTCGCCCCCCTCTAGTACTTGTGCAGTAGCTTCCAGAGCATTACATGATGTGCTTGTGTGCTTGCGGCTATTTCTTATGCTTGATCTGTTGCGATTATTTGATTGCGTAGGCTATCATTTTTTATGATGAATGAAAAGAAATGTGCAATCTAAAAAATGCCCAATGATGATAAAAAATGAGGAACGACTGAAGGGGTTTTTATTACATACGTACACGTTGGATGGCTTGCTACAATTGTTCCCTTTAAGCCCCATTTTGATGTTTACAATGTTGGGGCATGTCTCCTTGTTGCAGTTTGGGTTTTTGTTGTTGTTATGTTTGGCTCATTTTATCAATTATTAGGGCATGGCTCCTAGCTCACTGTTGCTGTTTTAGGATGTTATGGTCATGGATAATTGTATCAGATTTTTTGGATCATGGCTCCTTGTTGACTTATGGGTTTTTGGTGCTCTTTTTAGGGGCTTTGTATAAGATATTTGGGGCATGTCTCCTTGTGTCAGTTTTGGGTTTTGTTGTTGTTATGTTTGGATCATTTTATCAATTTTTGGGGCATGGCATCTAGCTCCTTGTTGCTGTTTTGGGATGTTATGGTCGTGGATACTTGTATCAGATTTTATTGGTCATGGGTCCTTGTTGCATTTTGTGTTTTTTGTTGCTCATTTTAGGGGCAGTGTATCAGATTTTTGGGGCATCTCTCCTTGTTGCAGTTTGGGTTTTTGTTGTTTTTATGTTTGGCTCATTTTATAAATTTTTGGGACATGCCTCCTAGCTCCCTGTTGCTGATATGGAATGATTTTATTGGATGGTCATGGATAATTGTATCAGATTTTTTGGGGCATGGCTCCTTATTGGGGCATGGCTCCTTGTTGCATTATGTGTTTTATTGGTGCTTTTTTAGGGGCTTTGCATAAGATTTTTGGGGCATGTCTCCTTGTGTCAATTTGGGTTTTGTTGTTGTTATGTTTGGATCATTTTTATCAATTTTTGGGGCATGGCTCCTAGCTCCTTGTTGCTGTTTTGGGATATTATGGTCATGGATACTTGTATCAGATTTTATTGATCATGGGTCCTTGTTGCATTTTGTGTTTTTTGTTGCTCATTTTACGGGCAGTGTATCAGATTTTTGGGGCATCTCTCCTTATTGCAGTTTGGGTTTTTGTTGTTGTTATGTTTGGCTCGTTTTATATATTTTTGGGGCATGCCTCCTAGCTCCCTGTTGCTGATATAGAATGGGATGGTCATGGATAATTGTATCAGATTTTTTGGGGCATGACTCCTTGTTGCATTATGTGTTTTATTGGTGCTCTTTTTAGGTGCTTTGTATAAGATTTTTGGGCCATGTCTCCTTTTGTCAATTTGGGTTTTGTTGTTGTTATGTTTGGACCATTTTATCAATTTTTGGGGCATGGCTCCTAGCTTCTTGTTGCTGTTTTGGGAAATTATGGTCATGGATACTTGTATCAGATTTTATTGGTCATGGGTCCTTGTTGCATTTTGTGTTTTTTGTTGCTCTTTTTAGGGGCGGTATATTAGATTTTTGGCGCATGTCCCCTTATTGCGATTTGGGTTTTTGTTGTTGTTATGTTTGGCTCATTTTATAAATTTTTGGGGCATGGCTCCTAGCTCCTTGTTGCTGTTTGGGTTATTATGGTCATGTATACTTGTATCAGATTTTTTGGGGCATGTCTCCTTGTTGCATTTATGGGGTGAAAAGGCAGGAGTGACGACAAAGCAACCACGTGTGTGACTATGATTATATATTATATCCGAGGGCCAATGATTTGGATATGCACAATTTTATCTGAAAGTTCTTATTCATATGTAATATGTTATGTACATAATTAACATTAAATATATGTGTTATTCAATTAAGGGTGACATGGATACACAAGGAGACCATTCGGGTTGTAAGTTATGTATCGCTACCGCAGCTACAATAAAGTTTGTCGTATTAGCCTTACAACTTGACAATGCCGCTAGGCCCAACCCTATACCCAGAGAGCCATCAGCTATGCGGGATCTGCATAGAAAATCCCACATGCGGAGAATTCTGTGGGGTCTGAAACTAGCTGTTTGCACTACCTACGAATGCGTAGACATGCTTTCATGAATCTTGCATCATTAATGCGCCAGTGTGATCTTCTCACGGACACTATTCATGTATCTGTCGAGGAGTAGGTGGCCATGTTCCTGTATATGGTAGGGCACACGTCAAAGAATAGAGTCATGCAAGTGGATTTCATAAGGGGCGGGGAGACAGTTAGCCATTATTTTAACAAAGTGATGGCGGGACTGTGTGCACTTCGGGATATGTTCGTGAATCAAGCTCCTAATGAGACGCCACCGGAGATAGTCAATAATCCAAATTGGTTCCCATATTTTAAGGTATGTGTAATTACATGTATATGTGTCAGTATAATAAGGATCGTAATGGGAATTGCTAATTGGTCTCATTTAATACGTTGTAGGACTGCATCATGCTCATTGATGGGACGCACATAGATACCATGCTACCAGCAAGGCTCGTACCCCGCTTTAGAGGGTGAAAGGGGGTTACGCAAAATGTGCTTGCAGCTGTTACCCCAAATAAAAGATTCACATACGTACTGGCCAGGTGGGAAGGATCCGCCAATGATTTTACGGTTCTGAAAGATGCATTGTCTTTACCCCCCACTGGGGCTTCGAGTGTATGAAGGTAATGTGCAAAATTTTACATACATATTTAAATTATGATCTCAGAAAGCGTTGGATCATAAACTTGGTTTATTTGTTTGAATGTAGGTAAATATTACCTTTGCGATACTAGATATACTACAATGCCAGGATTCATATCGCCATACCGGGGAGTTAGATACCATTTGAAGGACCATACTGATCAGGTTCCTCGAAATCGACAAGAGCTATTTAACCTACGCCATTCTACATTAAGATCAAAGATCGAGTCCACATTTGGTATCATAAAGAACAAGTTTAAAATATTGACATCTAAACCTCACTACCCATTCAAAAGCCAGGTCGCTACCGTACTATCGTGCACTGTTTTGCATAATTACATCGAAATTGCAGATCCTCATAACCCCCACCTAACTGAAGAAGGTGATGGGTTTGAGGAGGATGTAGAGGGTATCGATGAGTGGGATAACGATGTTATTGATCTATCCCAACAGGTGACCGTTCGTGAACAAACCAAACAACGGGATCGCTGGAAAATGTACAGGGAGCAGATAGCTTAGGATATGTGGGTGGACTACTGTAACATAAATAATAACGGGAACACAGTAGAGCATGGCCTATGAGGGGGTCGTAATATTTTCTTACTAAGTCTGAACAATTAAGCATTGTACCTTGATTATTGCATTATGTTTGTTGTGTTCAGTATGACAATATTTTCATGCTTTGGCTTATCCTATCAATGATTTACAATTCTATATTTTTATACACCATTCGGTATCATTTCAATGATGTTTATTGTAAAATTATGCATTTTTATTATCATAATATTGATGTTGTAGGGATGGAAGGATCTTTAAAATCAGGGCATGTGGGTGATCCATACCCGGATGGGAGTGATCCAATGCATCAATTTTATGAAAATGTATATGGGACACAACATGGAGAAGTGGAAAGGAGGGTGGATCCCCTTCTCAATCGACTAATTCCCATAAGGATGCCTCCTAACCCCTACCAAATGCATGGATTCCAAGCTGGTGGGCATGGAATGACACATAAACAATATGGCAATTTCAACTTGCCACTGCAAATACCCAGTCAATGCCAATGCAAATGCCAATGTCAATGCCATTGCATAGTGTCCATGGGTATATGCATATGCTCCAAAGGGGAGAACTACCCACTTTCAGAAGCCCCTCGTCTCATGGTACCTTCGCTATGCCAACGCCACCAAGTGGCAATGAAAGAACTCTCGGCAGTGACTCCTCAAGGAAGTCGAGCCGACGTAGCAAGGATGCCGAGGGGTCTGTATCAAGTCCCAGTAAAAAAGCAGAAGCAACCTTCCTCTTCTTCACAACACAACAAACTATGGAAGCCCGAGCACGATGCCACCCTTATTCCATTCCTAGCTGAACTTGCATGACAGGGCTTTAAGGTCGATAAGACATTTAAAGGGGCCGCCTTCAATGCCGATGCAGCCGAAATCAATAACACTCATGGGACGTCGTTCACAAGTGGTAATTGTAATGCCCTGGAAGCTACTGCACAAGTACTAGAGGGAGGTGAATAGTACTTTAAAATAATCAAGAGTATAATTCCAAATTATTGTGCAATCACAAAAACTATGCGGAATAAATAAGAACAACAAGAGAATTACAACGCAAACAAACGATGTAATGGGTTCGGATCCACGCAAGTCTCCCCGACTTGTTCCCGATGATCCTACGTCCCAGACACCCGGATCCCTTCCGGCTACTTGAGTTAGAATCCACTAACTCAAGGTTCCACTAAACAACTTCTTGTAGAAACTACTACAAGATCAAACAATACAACGATTCGTATCGTGACTCCCACAAACCGGGATCACGAACTTCTCTCACAAACCGAGAGATAAACTTAATTAACAAGTATAATAAATATCAAACACTTACCACAAAATCCTATGCATTGAAAAATATTTACGGATTTAGGGCAAGGAAAGATTGTGAGAAAGGATGATCTCGAAAACCCTAGCAACAACACGATGACCAGTTGGAGATGGCTAGGTTGAAGATCTCGATCGTGATTCAATCTTTCAGAAGTATGATCGCTCAAGATCTGAAAATCTCCTTGAGAAATTAGGTCACGAGAGAGAGAGAGAGAGATTTTCGTGTGAGAGAGGGCCTTTCAAAAATGATAATCGAATGATTGAAAATTAGATCTGAATCCATTCTCATATTAGAGAAATTTCCATGTTTGAAACGAGTTAAACAGATATGGAAAGAATCAAAACAGATCAAGAGAAATCGTGGAAATAAAATCTCCAACGGCTGAAAAATTAAAGCAACTTAATCGGTCTAAGAAGGATCACTGACTGATTAGTTTGAGAACTAGTCGGTCGGTGAACCTTCTTGGACCGACTAGATGGTCGACAGAGAATTTAGTGAAATAAGGAGGGTAAACTAGTCGGTCTAAGAAGAAACATCAACCGACTAGTTTGACAACTAGTCGGTCGGTGAACCTTCTTGGACCGACTAATTGGTCAACAGTAACTAGATTAAAGTTCACAAGGATGACTAGTCGGTTCAAGAAGAATTTCCAACCGATTAGATCGTCATCTAGTCAGTTGGTCCTTCTACTTGAACCAACTAAGATGCACACAAAGCCATGAGAAGAAGCGATAAGCTACGGAAAACTTTCTAATGGCTTCTAAGGCAATCCTAGAGATAAGATAGGATAGATAAGAGGATAACTTAGACAAGTACTACTCAATGCTTAACATTCTAGAAGACAATAAAAATAAACATGACAAACCATCTTCAAAAGCTTCTACATGAAGATTCTGAATCCCTTGACTTCATTGATACTCCTTGAGCTTCAACGAAGCTTCAGGCACAACGATCACGCGCTCTAAAGAAGTCTTGGGACGTCGCTTGAGATCTACAAAGTAATTTGGCGACGATCTTCATAACTGCGCTCAAAGAGAATTAGTACCCGATATTTATGTTTGTTCATCATTAAAACCAAATTATGGGAATCAATACTCAACATTCTCCCCCCTTTTGGTGATGACAAACCAACATAAATATAAATCAATAATAATGAGATAAATGAAATTTACTTACTCCCCCTGCATTGATGACTCGTTAGTTCTATATTAAAAAATAAATATAACCATCAAGCAGAATACATATGATCTAACTATTGAAATATAGGATCGGAATCCATATATTTTTATATCTTCACTCCCCTGAATCTAACATATGAAATTAGATTCACGGTAATGTTTAAATTATCATTTAGCATTAAATCATTATTAATTCTCTCCCCCTTTGGCATTATCCAAAAAGAGCGAGAGGAAGTCAACGACAATAACCATGGCTAAACATAAAATCTAAACAACAGAGTCGAAGAATATGACAACGGTCTAAATGACACCAAGGAAAAATATCGATGAAAATAAGGTGTGTCAACTAGACCATAGTCGAGAAGCGAAAAGAGATATCATCAAAACACCAGCAAATCATATGATTGATTAAGGAACAATCTCTCCAATATATCCATTCTAGCAAATTGAATGCATGGAAAACAATTCATGTTTTCATACAAACAAAGCTATATAACCAACATAATCGACGAGCGACAAAGTAAACATCAGAGACATAAGTACAATGTGCACACAGAGACAAACTGCAACAGGATGTATATACAAATATAGATACAGCAAAAATGAGACATCCAGACAACAAAAAAATATCGAACATCAACAGATAGCAGTATAAAGTGCACAACATACAACAATCCAACATACATCAAAATGTATCACAAAACATACAAAACAACCACCCATCTATCCTAGCCCCACTCTCTCACAATTAGATGTGTCAGCCAAAGTGCTTAATGGAGAGTCCTCCAAGGTAAGCTCAGAAGGCGGAGGCAAGATCTGTACCAGCGGCAGGTTGTGCAGACGGAGTGGCAGACTCGGGAGCAACAGAGGTATCCACCGAAGGGATGGTGGTAGCAGGAGTGCTCTCAGGAGCACAAACATAAGAACCAGCATCAGAAGTACCCTCGGGGGGCATGAACCGGAGAAGCAACAGCACTCTCCTGATCCTCAGCAGCCTTCATGGCTTCCTCATCAGAAATTGTCGGAGGGACCTAAACACCCAAACGATCACAGATGCGCACGAGCATCTCCTCACATCGCAATAGACAAGCCTCCTGACGGCTCAGGGAAGTTGAAGAGGTAGAGCGAGATAACGGAGGAGGAATAGAAGGGGTGGTCCACTGAACGTGACGCAAGGCCGCAAGAGACTTATTGACGGTGGTCGCGTCCAAGGGAAGATGAACGGTGGCGACTGGAAGTGGCCGGAGAAGGCAGATGACGGCGGAGAGAAAGAGGGATGCGGCGGTTTAGGGTTTTAGGAAAGAGGGGCGGGCCAAAGATGGATTTGCCCTTGCACATCTAGTCGGTCTCAGTTCAAAAGCTGACCGACTAAAACGCATTCTAGTCGGTCGGCAAATGAACTTGGACCGAGTAAATGGTAGACATCAAGTGAGGTCAAAAATAGGGCACGAACTAGTCGGTCTGAGTTCAATGTCTAACCGACTAGAAGTGAAACTATTCAGTCTGGAGATGAACTGGGACCGACTAACAGAGTCCAAACATTTAAGAATTAGAAATTTTGAGTTCTCTCCAAAGAGCACTTGGACTAAACATCTAAACACTCTCATACGCACTTATTTTACCCCATAAAGCCAGAAAACCATAAATACGACGTGTAAATCGAAAAACCAATCATAAATCCAGCATAAATAGTGAATATCACAACAAATCCAATAAAGGCTTATGCATATCAATATCATGCATGATTATATAAAAATATGAATCCTAAGTCTCGGATTCACCCATAATCCCCAATTCTCGACGTAACCGCACAAAGTATCTTCCTTGAGTGGTTTCGTGAAAATATCGGCGATTTGCTTCTGGGTTTCAACGTACACTAAAATATTGTCCTTTTTGGCTACATGATCATCTAGGTAATGGTGACGGACATCTATGTGTTTGGTACGGGAGTGGTGTACCGGATTCTTAGAGAGACATATTGCACTTAGGTTGTCCACCATGATGGGGCAAGTATCACAGTTTATACCGAAGTCTTTAAGTGTGTGTCTCATCCAAAGAACCGTGCACATACAGCACCGGCGGCGATATATTCCGCCTCGGTAGTTGAAAGTGATACGGAATTCTGCTTCTTGGAAAACCAAGAGACAAGGGAATTTCCTATAAAATGGAAAGTACCACTAGTACTTTTCGAGTCGGATTTGCATCCAGCATAATCTGCATCACTATATGAGATTAACTCATATGTGATTGATTTGAATAGAATAATCCGTAGTCGAGTGTGTGACTTAAATAGCGGAAAATACGTTTAACAGCTATTAAGTGTGATTCCTTAGGTTGTGACTGATACCTAGCACAAACACATACTGCAAACATTATATCTGGCCTACAAGCAGTAAGATATAATAAACTACCTATCATACCTCGATATAGACGAATATCTACATCTTTGCCGCCCGTGTCTTTATCGAGATGTGTTGTCTCATCAGAGTCTTCTTGCTAGAAGCATTCTCCATTCCAAATCGCTTTAGCAGCTCCACCGTGTACTTGGTTTGGTGGATGAAGATTCCATCATTCATTTGGCGAATTTGGAGTCCTAAGAAATATTTGAGATGACCTATATGGCTCATCTCAAACTGATCCTTCATAAAATTAGAAAACTCTTCGCAAAGAGTGAAATTGGTAGCACCGAAAATGATAACATCTACGTAAATTTGAACTAAAATAATATCATGATTAGCATACTCAAAAAGCGTTGAATCAACCTCACCCATTTTGAAACCCAAATCCAAAAGAAAGTTCTTTAAGCGGTCATACCAAGCTCTAGGAGCTTGTCTCAGACCATAAAGTGCTTTCTTAAGTTTAAAAACGTGATTTGGAAATTTTTCATTTATAAAACCCGGAGGTTGAGAAACATAAACTTCCTCAACGACATCTCTGTTTAAAAACGCACTTTTTACGTCCATTTGAAAAAGTTTGAAATCTTTATGTCATGCAAATGACAGTAATAACCTAATAGATTCTAATCTAGCTACAGGTGCAAAAGATTCCTCGAAATCAATACCTTCCTCTTGTCTGTAGCCTTGAGCAACTAACCGATCTTTGTTCCGGATGACATTTTGGTTCTCGTCTGTCGTGTTCTTGAAAATCCACTTCGTTCCTATAACGTTGTGGTTCTTCGAAGGCAACAGAACTAGCTCCCAGACCTCATTCCTCTCAAACTGAATGAGCTCCTCTTCCATGGCTAGGATCCAAGAGCTATATTCGCACGCTTCATTGATATTCTTTGGCTCCACGGAAGAGACAAAGGCACACTGAGCGAAGAAGTTAACTTGTAACCTTGTTCTGACACCGTCTTCCATGTTGCCAATAACTTGCTCATGGGGATGGTCACAAACTGTTGGAAGCTTTCTGGGAACACCCTGGTCACTAGGAACATTTTCAAGAGAATCATTAGTATGGTTAGTTTCAATAGAGTCAATAGCATTAGATATATCAACAGAGTCACTAACTGCTTCCATAGAATCATCGTCATGGAGGGACAAAATCTTTATTAAATGATACATGAAGTGATTCCTCGATCGTTGAGGTTCTTTTGTTGTATATCTGGTAGGCTTTGCAACGGGAGGAATATCCAACAAATATCCCCTCATCAGACCTTGGGTCAAATTTGTCCAGACTACCATACGTGTTCTTGATAAAACATTTTGCACCAAAAACTCTAAAATTTTTAACTTGAGGTAACCTACCAAACAACAATTTATAACAAGTTTGTTTAGTGCCGGGCCTCAAGAGTATCCTATTAAACACATAGCAAGCGGTATGTACTGCTTCTGCCCAAAATTGATGGCCAAGGTTGCTATCATCAAGCATAGTACGAGCACATTGCACTAGCGTCCTATTCTTTCTCTCGACGACACCATTTTGAGGGGGTGCGCGAGGAAAAGAAAAGCTGTGTGTAATACCAACTTCATCACAGAAATTTGATAAAGACTCGTCCTCAAATTCCCCTCCATGATCACTATGAATAGTGTCAATGGTGGTTCCAATGAGATTTTGTACTTTCTTAACAAATACTGTGAAGTTTTCAAAAGCATCATTTTTATTAATTAAAGTAAATACCCAAGTAAATCTAGAAAAGTCATCAACGATGACAAGTCCATATCGAGCATTCCCTTATGAAGCAACTCTAGTTGGCCCAAAAAGATCTAGATGTAAAAGCTCTAGAGGCCGTTTAGAGGATATGCTTTTCTTAGGTTTGAATGACGATTTTAGAAGTTTGCCTCGTTGACAAGAGTCGTAAAAGATTTTCTTATTGAAGGAAAGCTTATGGAATCCTTTTATAGAATCTAGCTTGGATAGTTTGAAAAGTGTTCCAAAATTCGCATGACCAAAACGTCGATGCCATAAGTGTTGCTCACTTGCGTTGGCAATAAGACATTGTTCATGTGAATTTGGAATATCTAATATATATAAGTCATTGTGGCATGTGCCAGAGAATAACACATTATTATTATCAAATCTTAAAATATGGCACATTCCTTTCTCAAAGCTAACTTTGTAACCCTTGTCACAAAGTTGACTTATAGAGATAAGATTGTAATTTAAACCGTTAACAACGTAAACATCATTTATAAGGGGTTTAGAAGGGTTACCAACTTTTCCAACACCTATAATGGTTCCACTCTTGTTGCCTCCAAAGACCACTCGGTTTCCATTTTCAATGGGTACCACTTCGGATAGCAACTGAGCTTTACCAGTCATGTATTTTGAGCACCCGCTATCAAGTATCCGCCCATTCTTGGAGCTAGATTTAGATTTGTTGCTCCTTTTCTTTTTCTTGAGTACCTGAAGATAAAAATATTGTATCATGGTACCCAAGGTCATGGGGTCCTAAGAGATTAGACCTTTGGAAGCCAGGTCCCATTGGACTTAGACTTTCCAACATAGTCATCATTGTGCACAACATTCATAAAATAAGAATTAATATATACTTGTTTCTCATGCATGCTAGTGTCCTTTGGGCCCCAAATCATGAATGTCTTGGGAGCCCTATTCCTATTGGGAACATGCACATTTTGTTGATTTCTACGTGGTGCATGTGTTCTACGAGGAAGTGGCCTAGTGTATGCATGATGTGGATAAGCATGCAGCACATGATGAAATGGTGGTGGCAACATATGATACGGTGCATGATGGTAATTATTCATGTAATAATGATGTGGGTGAACATATGCATGTGGGAAAACACGTGCGTGAGTGTGTCTCACTTGGTGTGCACGTGCTCGTGGACGTAGAGCATAAAAATCATCATAAGTGTGAACTTGTGGAGCAGGAGGTGTGTTCCTACATGGCATAGTATTTGGGTACATGAATGCATGACCCTTCTTTGGAGGTCCACCCAAAGTGGGGTTCTTTCCAAAAGGGGATGTGTACTTAGTGGAAGTACCATTGGTAGATGAACTACCCATGGGGTGTTTACTTCCACTAGTTGAGGCATCGGATGATGGCCTTACAAAGGTGGTGGAAGATTTGGATGAATTTTCCTTCTTATACCCAAAACCAATTCGATGATTGGCCGGAAGTAAGTCATTCAGAATATTATCCAAATGGTCTTTGCCTTTGTTGAATTTCTCAACGCGGCCTAATGTGGACTCATATTTCTCAGTGAGAGAAAGTATTTTAGTATCCAAAGTGGACACTTGCGTTGTGAGTTCATAAACACGTGGCTTGAGATTCTCATTCTCAATACTCAAAGTTGAGTTTCGAGAAATCAAATCCGCTATCTCATGTTCATCCGAATCCTCAAGGTTAACATGTTCAAGTTGAGATTTGAGATTTACAATCTCAGTTCTCAAGGCTTCAACAACGGTGTCGTTGTTGGTGATGACAGGTTTAGGTGTGGTTTGAAGGCTAGTTAGCTCATCTTTGATTTTAGTATATCTATTTACCAACTTAGAATACTTAGACCAAATTTGTTTATTAGCTAATCTTAGATCATCCATAGTTACCTCTTCACCTTCATCCTCGCTTTCATCTGAAGCGGTCTCTTGATCATGTTGCTCTCTTGCCATGAAGCACATGTGTGCTTTCTCCACTTGTTCTTCATCTGACTCACCACTTGAAGAATCATCTTCCGAGTCGGTGAATGTACCGACAAGCCCTTTTTTGTACTCATTCTTGTACTTTCTTGACTTGTCGAACTTTGGTGCCTTCCATTTCTCCTTTTGTTTGTTGAGATGAAAATCGACCTTGATGTGTCCTGGCTTATTGCATTTGAAACACAAAGGAGTAGAGACATAGTAGAACTAACTTTAGATTTGTTCTTGAAATTACCTTTTCGGAAAAATCGGTTGAATTTCTTTGCCATGAGGGCCAAAGATTCCATGTCCAACTCATCTTCCGATTCTTCACTATCGGTAGGTGTGGTTGGGGCGGCCTTGAAAGCAATCGCCTTTTTCTTCGGCTCTTCTTGCTTCAAGAACGTCTTCATCTTGTCCTGCATCTTGATCTTGTTGTCCTTTCGTACCTCATAAGACATCAAGGTACCCATTAGTTGAACAACAGTATATTTGGACATATCATTACCTTCCTCGATAGTGTAAGTTCGTTTTTCCCAACTCGAAGGAAGGCTGTCAATGATCTTAGCGACCTTCTCTTCTTGGGTATAGGTCTTCCCAAGGGCTTCCAACTCGTTGGTTATATCCACGAAGCGAGCATAGTACTCCTTAATTCTTTCACCCTGTTCCATGTGAAATAACTCGAATTCTTTGTTAGCAACAGTGAGTTTAGAGTGTTTTACCCTGCTCGTTCCTTCGTGTAAGATTAGGAGTTGATTCCAAATCTGATATGCACTCTTACAGGTGCATATCTTGTTGAAATCTTCAGGCTCCAGTACACATTGTAAGGCATTCATTGCCTTGGCATTGCTCACCTCCGGGGCGACCTACGCGGCAGTCCACTTTGTGAAGTCTTCTTCAGTGGGCTCAACATACTCCGTTAACGTGACTATCCAGAGTGATGCGCTCCGGAGGAAAGTTTCCATCCGGCATTTCCAGTACCCATAGTTGGTACCGTTGAAGTGAGGAGGCCTAGTTGAGGAGTGTCCTTCGATCACTGAAGAGGCTCCTTCACGATTCTTGTAGGGGCTGTAGTCGGAAGGTGGTCGAACGGCCTTGTTGTCGTTGTTTGTCATAGCTATGAACTTGGCTCTGATACCAAATGTAATGCCCTGGAAGCTACTGCACAAGTACTAGAGGGGGGTGAATAGTACTTTAAAATAATCAAGAGTATAATTCCTAATTATTGTGCAATCACAAACAACTATGCGGAATAAATAAGAACAACAAGAGAATTACAACGCAAACAAACGATGTAATGGGTTCAGATCCACCCAAGTCTCCCCAACTTATTTCCGGTGATCCTATGTCCCAGACACCCGGATCCCTTCCGGCTACTTGAGTTAGAATCCACTAATTCAAGGTTCCACTAAACAACTTCTTGTAGAAACTACTACAAGATCAAACAATATAACGATTTGTATCGTGACTCCCACAAACTGGGATCACGAACTTCTCTCACAAACCGAGAGATAAACTTAATTAACAAGTATAATGAAATATCAAACACTTACCACAAAATCCTATGCCTTGAGAAATACTTACGGATTTAGGGCAAGGAAAGATTGTGAGAAAGGGTGATCTCGAAAACCCTAGCAACAACATGATGATCAGTTGGAGATGGCTAGGTTGAAGATCTCGATCGTGATTCAATCTTTCAGAAGTATGATCGCTTAAGATCTGAAAATCTTCTTGAGAAATTAGGTCACAAAAGAGAGAGAGAGATTTTCGTGAGAGAGAGAGGGCCTTTCAAAAATGATAATCGAATGATTGAAAATTAGATCTGAATCCATTCTCATATTAGAGAAATTTCCATGTTTGAAACGAGTCAAACAGATATGGAAAGAATCAAAACAGATCAAGAGAAATCGTGGAAATAAAATCTCCAACGGCTGGAAAATTAAAGCAGCTTAATCGGTCTAAGAAGGATCACTGACCGATTAGTTTGAGAACTAGTCGGTCGGTGAACTTTCTTGGACCGACTAGATGGTCGACAGAGAATTTAGTGAAATAAGGAGGGTAAACTAGTCGGTCTAAGAAGAAACATCAACCGACTAGTTTGACAACTAGTCGGTCGGTGAACCTTCTTGGACCGACTAATTGGTCAACAGTAACTAGGCTAAAGTTCACAAGGATGACTAGTCTGTTCAAGAAGAATTTCCAACCGATTAGATCGTCATATAGTCGGTTGGTCCTTCTACTTGAACCAACTAAGATGCACACATAGCCATGAGAAGAAGCGATAAGCTACGGAAAACTTTCTAATGGCTTCTAAGGCAATCCTAGAGATAAGATAGGATAGATAAGAGGATAACTTAGGCAAGTACTACTCAAGTCTTAACATTCTTGAAGACAATAAAAATAAACTTGACAAACCGTCTTCAAAAGCTTCTACATGAAGATTCTGAATCCTTTGACTTCATTAATACTCCTTGAGCTTCAACGAAGCTTCAGGCACAACGATCACGCGCTCTAAAGAAGTCTTGGGACGTCGCTTGAGATCTACAAAGTAATTTGGCAACTATCTTTATAACTGCGCTCAAAGAGAATTAGTACCCGATATTTATGTTTGTTCATCATCAAAACAAAATCAGGGGAATCAATACTCAACAGTAATGTGAAAAATCACATGAAAGCATTAAAGACATGTCTCAAGGATGTTTACGAGTGCATGGAAATGAGCGGGGTGGGATGGGATGCGGAGAAGAAGGTAATTGAGCTGGATCCGGAAACTTATGACACGTGGGCGGCGGTAATTACTTCTATCTTATATATAGGATAGGTTCTAGTACATTAAATATATATATATGAATGGTATGTTCATATATGCTCTGCTAATCGTTCAAGCAAACCATCGGAAGCGCGCTTATGTCAACCAACCAATACCATGGTTTGACGATCTGGTTGTCATCATTGGGGATGACGCTGCATGGGGGGATATGTCATGTTCCTTGTTCAATAGCTTTGCAGGCCCATTTTCTGGAGGGGAAGGTGAGCCCGTAACGCCTGATCCGACACATATTCCTACTCCACCCCATAATGTCCCTGAGGACATACCCACACAAGCGTCGACAGGAGAGTGTCTACAAGTGGGGAAAAGAAATGCTACCCCACCATCGTTGGGGAAGAAGAAACAGTGGCGACGCTCCTTGAAGGAAGTTCCGGATGTAATGCGGGATATAGCCACTAATGTTAAAGAGGTCGCAGATGCTATACGGAGCGCATACTCCCACTGGACCAAAAATCTTGCACAGCATGTGTACGAGTTTACAGAGTATCCTCCCGACCTCTTGTTGAAGATGTTTAAAGACCTAAGCATGAATGAGCTGGCGGGGTGACAATTTTTGGCCGTGCCACAATCGGGTCAGAAGCTGATCCTTGAGGATTTAGTTGATGAGATGGAAAGAGACTTGCATGAAGCAGGTTATGAAAAAGGATATGGAAAAGGAAAGATATGAGGATATGTGGGCCCTAGGTCATTTTGGTTGGGTGGTGATGAGTGTCGATTGGCTTGGGGATGTGTTGAATGGTGAATTAATATGATATTGTATGGGGGTGTTATGGGGAAGGGATTCTGGGGGGGGTTGGTGAAGGTGTATGAGATGGTTGGGTATGGGTATTATGTTGCGATGGGGATGTTAGTGAGGTGAGGTGGTTGCTTTTGTGATACATATGGGTATTTATGTGTTTATGTGCTACATTTGGACTTAGCTTCTTGGAGCAGGTTTTGGGGCATGTCGCCTTGTTTCAGTATGTGATTTGCTGACACATATTTGCATGGCTGGTTGGTTCAGATTTTTGGTGCTGGTCTCCATGATGATTTTTGTGTTTATGTAATACATATGTGCAAGGATTCTTGGAGCAGGAACAAGGGCATGGCTCCTTGGTTCAGTGTGTGCTTTGCTGACACATATTTGAATGGCTGCTTTGTTCATTTTTTGGTGCTTGTCTCCATGTTATTTTTTGTTTATCTGATACATATTGACCGGCGCCCCGTTTACGGTTTGGGCGCAGTGTCGTTTTACCGCAAGTGCACGGTTAGTGTAGGGTGCGGGTTTATCGAACTCAGGGAGGTGGATGGCTTGAATGGCTACTAGCCTCGCCTAGGTTGTGTGCTAGCTACGCGGATGATATGGGTGAAGTGTAGAAATAAAAGAAAGAAATGAAAAAGACACGAAATGAATCCCCGCTAACACGAGCTAGAGCACTCATGACACTTGGCATTTGACTTGACCCAGGGTGAGACATTGCCCCAAAAGGTGGTACCTAGCATCCATGGCCCGATATTCCGGTCAGTGCCAAGTACGCTAGGCCTACCCGGTTCCGGACGGTGGGCATTCCCATGTCCATTAACACCTTCCGCAACCGGGAGCATTAAGGACACAATGATAACTCCCAACACTTCGTCTAAGCCGTTCCCACGTGCGAGGACTCAATGTCAACACTAGGGGTGTGAGCTATGGCTAGGGAGTCAACCGCCAAGTTTATTCCCCCTTGGCCCGACGGTCGCAGGCGATCTTTCTCCCGCCAATGACAATGAAACACCCCTGCGTAACCCTAATGGCCAAATAGGTTGAATGTGATTTCTAGCAATACATCGAAGCGGATCTTGACTGGACAAGCACCGGACCCCAACCCCCAACACGTCTAGCGTGTTGCTGTACGAATTGGACCCAGATTGCTAGAAATCCACATTGACACATTTCATCGAACACATGCCATGCAACCAAGCCAAATGTAAATTTCCAAGCATCAATCCTACCCTAACTCGTAATAGGGTTCATCAAACACTACTCGATGGTGAAGAACATGATAGAAAGCAATAATAATGACAAACAAACATTCACCATCAAGCAACAAAGAAAATAACACAATACAATAGAAAATGAGAGAAGAAAATACTTAGCTTGAGTTTGAACCTTCAATCCAATACAAGATTTATTAACCAAAAACCTAATCTAAACTAATCTAAATCTCACAAGAGAAAGGGGCAAAGAGCCCTAGAAAAACTGAAGAACATCTCCCCCCAAGTCGTGCTCCAACTTCCCTTTTATAAGCCCCCTCAAAACCCAACCGGTTCGGGTCCAAAACCCACTCAAATCTGCTAAAACAGGCCCACCCAATCGGGTGGAATAAACAGAGAGCACGGAAACGCAGAAAACGATCTCACCCCCCCCGGTCGGGTGGTAACTCACCCGATCGGGTGAAATGAAAATTCAGACTGCTGCCAATTTCAGCACACAGCTGCGCTCCGAAAATTCCAGAAAAATGTAGAAAAATCGGATTTGGGCATGCGACCTATCGTTGGAAAGCTAACGACGATGCCGACGCTAGAAAAATAAGATATCACCCAAAATCCTTCTGGAATGATAGTAGATCTTCAATGAGTGCATCAGCAGCGCACGAAAGCGGAAGAAAAGGCCACCAGATCGGTTGAAACATCAACCGATCGGGTGAGCAGCTTGTTGCTTCGGCCGTCGCCTTCGGGAGCTTCAACCGGGCGCAGAGGAGAGCGGGTGGTGTGACCAGGTCGTTGTTCGGAGGAATCGGTTACAGATGAACCGATCGGGTGAAGGTCACCCGATCGGTTGGAATTCAGCTCCATTTTCCCGAGAACTTTGACGGACTCACCCGATCGCTGAACCGATCGGGTGATATGCTCTTTACTCCAGCCTCAGTCCGGGTCAGATACGCGTGCGTCAACCGATCGGGTGAGCTGGTCCACCCGATCGGTTGAAGGCTGAGAAATAGCAATCTTCATCGTTTTAACCCTCTGGATCGCGCGTGACTCCTCCCGTTGCTCCGGGGACTCAAGATATCGTCGTTTTATGTCCCAAATGCTAGAAATTCCTGCAAAATACCAAAAACACGGAAAAGTGAAAGAAAACAAGAAAACACGAGAAAACGAATACAAGACGGCGGTAAATAACAGAAAAACACGGAAGAAAACGTGCGCAAATATATGAAATATAAACGCACGTCAAAATCCCCCAAGCTGAACTCTTCCTCGTCCTCGAGGAAGACGAGTGAGAGTAGGAGATCAGAGGGAGAAAATAGAGAGAAAGAGAGAAAAAGAAAACTCTATATCCTAGATCGCCTGTCAGGGCCAACAAAATCAAAAACGACACACCAAGCAAGCAAACGCCAAATCACATCACTAAACCAAGGAATACGAGTCCAGACAAGTGTCGTGGGCCCACGCAGTGAAGCGTGAGTGAGTGTGGTCGTGTGCTAGCAGACGGTGTCACTATCTACGATGTGCGATAAAGCTCGATATACACAAATCCAGGAAATGACCCAAATATCGATTCGAATTGAATAAAGCGGTGAATATATATCATGCGTCAGGGACTCCACAACTAGGGTTAAGAAAATCACCACACTATAGCCTAGATAATAGCTAAAAAGTTCCTAAGCCAAGTGTTTTCGAAACCGATGGGGGTTGAGATGATGTGGAGAAGAACACTCGGTGCAAATTCTCGCCTTCCCTTTATTCTCGACAAGTAGGAAAATATTCACACGGGAATTTTTTTTGGGTTTTGGGTATTTGTATTTTTTTTTGGATTTTTGGCTATACAATTTTTCTTTCTCTTTCCTTTTCTTTTTTGGGTTTTTCTTTTCTCTCCTTTTTTGGATTTTTTGGATATTAGGAAATATACATGTGTACTCTCTAATTTGGGAGAACGGTACACGACGAGGGGATTTGCACCAAGTATAACAAAAAAGAAATCAGAATCTAAATACTTGGGCAAAGGAAACCATTCTCGCTAATTAGAGCATGGGCTAAATGGGCTATCCTAGTCCTTAATTGTGGAATCCCGACACATGCGAAATGAAGTATACGATATATATATATATATATATATATATATATATATATATATATATATAGCATGCAGAAGCAGACAAGAGAAATAAATACCGCATATTCAAATCGAAGCATGATAATCTAGGGGTCATTCCTGTACAGGTATATAAAGTAAAATCACAAAGTAGAAACACACCAAACAGCTAGGCACGACGCACGACTCACAAAAAGCTAAGTGGACCCGCGATGCATGAAATGCAAGAGGACTCGATATCCTATGGTTAATGAATGTGATTATCGAAGCCGTGCAAGGTGTGCGTGTGATTCTATGGTAATTCATCATAAGGGGTCATCTCTAGGAGAGAGAGAACAAAAGATGAGAAGAAAAAGAAAACCACGAGAAAAAACGACTCAAAACAAAGAAAAAGACACAAATGACGCACAAAGTGCGACTCCCCCAAGCTGAAACTTGCATTGTCATCAATGCAATAGTAGTGAATACGGGAGGGCAATGAAAATGGGGGGGAGTTACGCACCGACAAAAAAAATGAAAAACACGGAAAACACACGAATGAAACTAAAAAATAAAGAAAAAGAAACACTCAAATAAAAGATATAAAACACGACAAAAGAACACCTAGACACAGACACACAACAACGACACGCGAAAACATGCACACAAATCGATTTCCCCCAAGCTGAACATGACAATGCCAGCGAAATGAAATGATCAATGTGATGCAGAAATATGCAAGGGGAAGATCGGAAAAGAAAAGAAAGAAATCAAAATGCAGGAGAGACGGTGTGCTCATTCTCCTCGGAAGAGGATGGGGGTGAAATGATAGAAGGGCACGACATGAAGGGTTATTATGATGCAAAAGCAAATCCTAGATACGCTCCCCTCGCTAATGAGAGGAGACGAGATTATTCAAATCTAAACTAGAAAGCGGTAAATTTTTACACTACTGGATTAGGATACACCTGAGCATAGGCGGATCCAAGATCTGGAGTGGGGCAGGTAGCTGCTCTAACTGCTCCTTCTGTGGCTCCGCCAGAAGTGCTGTGCCACGTGTGCCAATGGACCCAAGCAATGCACCTCCAAGCATCCCTCGTAGGTGTCCACCTGTGACCTGCAAAGGACAAGGTGCATTAGTCCATGGCAAGAAATTATTTCCCGAAATAAATGTATCCCAGAGATAATCGTCAACATAAGATGGAAAAATAATAAACGGGTGACGAATACTCCCTGAGAATGGGTCGCTATCCTCTGTACTAGCGACAACCAAATCCTCGCTCTCCATGAGAAGTGGCTCTCCAGGTGGTGACACACCGTAGCATACCTCAAGGGAAGTAGATCATGTGTCCTGTGAGAGATATGGTATGTCAAATATATACGAGTCTAAAGAAATAGGAAGTGAAAAGCGAGAGTCAAAAGTGGAGTGAGAGTGAGTATGAAAATCTCCCTGAATAGGGGCAATATGCTCAAGTAGATGCTCATCCGCAGAAGAAGTGGAGAGCGACGGTAAAGGTAGATGTGACTCGGGCTCCATGAAGTGGACCATCGTATCCAAGCCCTCATGCACATCCTCCTCGACGATATGCTCATGCTCCACCATCTGACCGATGTCCTGAATGACATCCTCATGGTTGACCACAGACCAAGGAGGAAGCAGCAACAGAGATGACAGTGGAGGTGGATGTGGAGCGGACCACTCGTATGTTGTCGTGGTGTCCGTGTCCTCACACACATCCTCCTCGCCGGTATGCATAAGCTCTGTGGTCTCCTCGGTGCCCTCGTAGGACTCATGTGGGGTATCCAAATCAAGATGAGAAGTCTCTCCCACAAATCCTAGAGACATCTCCCCATCCTCACTATCACCATCAAAAAATGCTACGTCATCCAAGTGGTAGTGTTGGAAAAATGGGGTATCGGCATAAGATTTGTCTATGGGGGCCGATGAGATGGTGGTCTCAACCATGAAAGTGGGTATATCCTCTCCTTCATCCCCTCTCCTCGGTGTAGGCTCGGTGATTGGTACCATCAAGTTTCGTAATGTTTGGCCTTGGTTAAACATGGCACTTTCAAGGAGAGACACGAGGTTTGATTCTTCTTGTGTTGGTGGAGGGATATAAGGTTGAGAAAATGGATGGGAGGTGTTTGGGCTAAGGTTGTGGGAAAATGTTTGGCCTTGGTGTAGGGGGAGGCTCTCGAGCGTAAATGGGCAATCATAATACACATGCCCCGCCATCCCACAAGTCTCACAAACCACAACCGAATAAGGATTGTAGCCTCCCATCTGAGCATTGAAATTTGATCTCCACATGGTTACACCAAAGATACCTGGACAACAAAAATAAGAAAACTAGAGAGGAGCGTCAATAGTACAAGAGAATAACAAAAAGATAATATAATAGTGGGGGAAAAATTTCTTGGTTATTGAATAATTTTTTAAAAAAAAAGAAAAAGAAATTTTTGTTGTGTTTTTATGCGTAGTCTAACGAACCCAAGCTAAGCTAATATCAAACCGAACGCCTCCCCGGCAACGGCGCCAAAAACTTGACCGGCGCCTCGTTTACGGTTTGGGCGCGGTGTCGTTTTACCACAAGTGCACGGTTAGTGTAGGGTGCGGGTTTATCGAACTCAGGGCGGTGGATGGCTTGAATGGCTACTAGCCTCGCCTAGGTTGTGTGCTAGCTACGCGGATGATATGGGTGAAGTGTAGAAATAAAAGAAAGAAATGAAAAAGACACGAAATGAATCCCCGCTAACACGAGCTAGAGCACTCATGACACTTGGCATTTGACTTGACCCAGGGTGAGACATTGCCCCAAAAGGTGGTACCTAGCGTCCATGGCCCGATATTCCGGTCGGTGCCAAGTACGCTAGGCCTACCCGGTTCCGGACGGTGGGCATTCCCATGTCCATTAACACCTTCCGCAACCGGGGGCATTAAGGCCACAATGATAACTCCCAACACTTCGTCCAAGCCGTTCCCACGTGCGAGGACTCAATGTCAACACTAGGGGCGTGAGCTATGGCTAGGGAGTCAACCGCCAAGTTTATTCCCACTTGGCCCGACGGTCAGAGGCGGTCTTTCTCCCGCCAATGACAATGAAACACCCCCGCGTAACCATAATGGCCAAATAGGTCAAATGTGATTTCTAGCAATACATCAAAGCGGATCTTGACTGGACAAGCACCAGACCCCAACCCCCAACACGTCTAGCGTGTTGCCGTATGAATTGGACCCAGATTGCTAGAAATCCCCATTGACACATTTCATCGAACACATGCCATGCAACCAAGCCAAATGTAAATTTCCAAGCATCAATCCTACCCTAACTCGTATTAGGGTTCATCAAACACTACTCGATGGTGAAGAACATGATAGAAAGCAATAATAATGACAAACAAACATTCACCATCAAGCAACAAAGAAAATAACACAATACAATAGAAAATGAGAGAAGAAAATACTTAGCTTGAGTTTGAACCTTCAATCCAATACAAGATTTATTAACCAAAACATAATCTAAACTAATCTAAATCTCACAAGAGAAAGGGGCAAAGAGCCCTAGAAAAACTGAAGAACATCTCCCCCAAGTCGTGCTCCAACTTCCCTTTTATAAGCCCCCTCAAAACCCAACCGATTCGGGTCCAAAACCCACTCAAATCTGCTAAAACAGGCCCACCCGATCGGGTGGAAGTTCACCCGATCGGGTGGAATAAACAGAGAGCACGGAAACGCAGAAAATGATCTCACCCGGTCGGGTGGTAACTCACCCGATCGGGTGAAATGAAAATTCAGACTGCTGCCAATTTCAGCACACAGCTGCGCTCCAAAAATTCCAGAAAAATGTAGAAAAATCGGATTTGGGCATGCGACCTATCGTTGGAAAGCTAACGATGATGCTGACGCTAGAAAAATAAGATATCACCCAAAATCCTTATGGAATGATAGTAGATCTTCAATGAATGAGCAGCGGTGCACGAAAGGGGACGAAAAGGCCACCCGATCGGTTGAAATGTCAACCGATCGGAGTGAGCAGCTTGTTGCTTCGGCCGTCGCCTTCGGGAGCTTCAACCGGGCGCAGAGGAGAGCGGGTGGCGTGACCGGGTCGTTGTTCGAAGGAATCAGCTACAGATGAACCGATCGGGTGAAGGTCACCCGATCGGTTGGAATTCAGCTCCATTTTCCCGAGAACTTTGACGGACTCACCCGATCGCTGAACCGATCGGGTGAGATGCTCTTTACTCCAGCTTCAGTCCGGGTCAGATACGCATGCGTCAACCGATCAGGTGAGCTGGTCCACCCGATCGGTTGAAGGCTGAGAAATAGCAATCTTCATCGTTTTGACCCTCTGGATCGCGCGTGACTCCTCCCGTTTCTCCGGGGACTCAAGATATCATCGTTTTATGTCCCAAATGCTAGAAATTCCTGCAAAATACCAAAAACACGGAAAAGTGAAAGAAAACAAGAAAACACGAGAAAACGAATACAAGACGGTGGTAAATAACGGAAAAACACGGAAGAAAACGTGCGCAAATATATGAAATATAAACGCACGTCACATATGGGCATGGCCTCTTGGTGCAGTTTTTGGGGCATGTCTCCTTGTTTCAGAGTGTGATTTTCTGACACATATGTGCCTGGCTTCTTGTTTCAGGTTATGGGGCATAGCTCCGTGTTTCTGCTTGGATTTTTTCAAACATATGGGCTTTGCTACTTGTTTCAGTTTTAAGGGGCATGGCTCCTTGTTGATTTTTATTTTTATGGCCCAATGATGAAGATAATTATTTGATCCCTTTGTCCCTTGGTTATGTAAAAACAGTTGGTTAAAGGCTTGATGGTTCCATTACCTATGAGAGGGAGATATGTGATGGAGCAATTGCTTATGACCACAAATATTTATTGATAAATTAAATTTATATTCTGAGGGCTTATGTCTCTCAAAAAAACCACAAGCAGCAATAATGAGACATGCCCCAAAACCTGAACCAAGGAGTCATGCCCATATGTTTCAGCCCTATGATGATGAACATATAATGATCAATTTGTCCCTCAGTTATGAAGAAAAAGTGGTTTTTGGCGAGAAGCTTCATTCATAATGAGCAACCGCCTAATACATACTTCATGCTAAATAACATGTTTACCCGAGGGCTGTAATTTTGTAATATTGTAAATATCTATTGGGATCATTTTTTGGGGCATGACTCAATGTTGTTGCTTGTGTTTTATTACATCAAATATATGCATGTCTCCTTCTTTCATTTTTTGGGGCATGACTCAATGTTGCTGCTTATGTTTTATTACAGCAAATATGTGCATGTCTCCTTGTTTCATTTTTTGGGGCATGACTCAATGACGCTGCTTGTGTGTTTTTCAAACATATGTGCATTTCTCCTTATTACTGCTTTTGGGGCATGACTCAATGTTGCTGCTTGTGGTTATTTACACCAATTTTGGGGCATGGCTCCTTATTTCATTTTTTGGGGCATAACTCAATGCTGTTGCTTGTGTTTTTTTCAAATATAAGTGCATTTCTCCTTGTTTCATTTTTGGGACATGATTCAATGCTGCTGCTTGTGTGTTTTTCAAACATATATGCATTTCTCCTTGTTGCTGCTTTTGGGGCATAACTCAATGTTGCTGCTTGTGGTTTTTACACCAATTTTGGGGCATGGCTCATTGTTTCATTTTTTTGGGGCATGGCTCAATGATGTTGCTTGTCTTTTTTTCAAACATATGTGCATTGCTCATTGTTGCTGTTTTTGGGGCATGACTCAATGTTGCTGCTTGTGGTTTTTACACCAATTTTGGGGGCATGGCTCCTTATTTCATTTTTGGGGCTTAACTCAATGTTGCTGCTTGTGTTTTTTTCAAACATATGTGTATTGCTCCTTGTTGCTACTGTTGGGGCATGACTCAATATTGCTGCTTGTGGTTTTTTACACCAATTTTGGGACATGACTCCTTGTTTCATTTTTTGGGGCATGACTCAATGCCGCTGCTTGTGTTTTTTTCAAACATATGTGCATTTCTCCTTGTTTCATTTTTTGGTGCATGACTCAATGCTGCTCCTTGTGTTTTTACACCAATTTTTGGGCATGGATCCTTGTTTCATTTTTTGGGGCATGACTCAATGCTGCTGCTTGTGTGTTTTTTCAAACATATGTGCATTGCTCCTTGTTGCTGTTTTTGGGGCATGACTCAATGTTGCTGCTTGTGTTTTTTACACCAATTTTGGGGCATGGCTCCTTGTTTCATTTTTGGGGCATGACTCAATGCTGCTGCTTGTGTTTTTTTCAAACATATGTGCATGGCTCCTTCTTTCATTTTTTGGGGCACGACTCAATGCTGCTGCTTGTGTTTTTTCAATCATATGTGCATTGCTCCTTGTTTCATTTTTTAGGGCATGACTCAATGTTGTTGCTTGTGTTTTTTTAAACATATGTGCATTGCTCCTTGTATCAGATTTTGGGCCATGACTCAATGTTGCTGCTTGTGTTTTATTACAGCAAATATGTGCAAGGCTCCTTGTTTCATTTTTTGGGGCTTGACTTAATGCTGCTGCTTGTGTTTTTTACAGCAAATATGTGCATGGCTCTTGTTTCATTTTTTGGGGCATGACTCAATGCTGCTGCTTGTGTTTTTTCAAACATATGTGCTTTGCTCCTTGTTTCATTTTTTGGGGTATGACTCAATGTTGATGCTTGTGTTATTTTGTGACATGTGCATAGCTCCATGGTGCAGGTTTTAGGGGCATGTATCAATGTCGCTGCTTGTGTTTTTTTGAAGCATTTGTGCATCAGTTTTTATTTATGGCTCCTTGTAGCTCGTTCCCTATAGCCCAATGATGAAGATAATTATTTGATCCCTTTGTCCCTTGGTTATGCAAAAATAGTTGGTTATATGCTTGATGGTTCCATTACATATGAGGGGGTGATATGTGATGGAGCAACTGCTTATGTCCACCATGATTTATTGATAAATTATCTTTCTTCCTGAGGGCTTATGTATCACATAAACACAAATAATAACATTGAGCCATGCCCCAAAACTGAACCTATGAGCCATGCACATATGTTTCAGCTCGATGATGATGAACATATATATACAGATCAATTTGTCCCTCGGTTATGAAGAAAAAATTGGTATTTGGCGAGAAGATTCATTCATAATGAGCAACCGCCTAATACGTAACTTATGGCTAAAAACCATGTTTACCTGAGGGCTTTAATTTAGTAAAATTTTAATTGTCTCTTCTTTATTCTTGCTTTATCTTTGTTTCGTTTGGGTTTTTGTGTTGTCTATGTTACGATATTTCCTTTTATCTTTTACTTCTGATTTAAGCCAGCTGATGTCATCTTTCGCGGGTGTTGTAACTGTTCGTAGGTACGCTTCTTCACCCATTTTTTATCTAATTAGTATATCTCTTTAAATCATTATTCATTCTAATATTTTTTTATTTCATGCTAGGTTCAAATGAGCACCGGGTCCAGCTCTTCTATTCAATCCAGACCCAGATTTGCTGCAGGAAGTGAGTTGGCTTCTGATGATGATGACTGCAAGTTTTGCTACTATGGGCTGAGGGTTGCCAGGCAGACATCATGGACCCGAAAAAATCCTGGCAGGCGCTTTTGGAGCCGTCCATCTCGCGTGAATAGATGCAACTTCTACGAATGGAAGGATCCACCACACTCGGACTGGTCCACCTATGTGATACTGCAGTTACTGGATGAGATTGAAAGAGGCCCCACCAATGCTGTCTCTTCCACATCATTCTCTGATCGGCGGCTTTTAGAGATAGAGGGGCGGTTGGCCACGCTCGTGGGGCGATTTGAGCGGACCACGGCGAATATGGACACCATGAAGTTCGTTTTGTTTACGCTCCTAGGATTGATGTTAGTTTTGTTATTGTTGATTATACACAAGAGTATTTGATGGTAGTCTGGGTACAATGTAACACTTTATTACTGTTTGTTTGTTATGCATAATGAGATTGTATTATGGATACTATATGTATTTTGTATATGCTGGATTAATGTCTTATGTTAAATGGGAATGTGATGTCAGTTGCACACGTTCTATGCCTTTCATTTATTATTTTAATAATTTATGAGTGTTGAAAATGCAATGGTCTAACTTGTTCTGTTGCTTTCGTTGCCTGGCTTGCCTTCGTTTATATTTAATAGCCCAATAATGCAATTAATTAATTCCTTTTTATTATTAAATTCGGTATTTTAATATATATTTTTGCGTGGTGGGATTTAATTATGCGTATTAAATAGATATTTATTTAATAGTTAATAGTTAGTTTGGTTAATTAAATGATTTTTCTATCTCATAAATGAATAGGGGTAATCTCACCTCATAACACCATAACCAACTACCAACAATCCTCATCCAATAATCCCAAACTCACTTTAACCCAAAGAAACACAAAACTTTGGTGTAGGACCTACAAACAAATCCCAAACTAACTTTCCAACACTTTCCTCCAAAAAAAACACAAAACTCTACTTCTCTCTTCTCAAGAATCCAACATAGATTTACTATTCACAACAGTAAGTCCCCACCCAAAGTCACCAAAAGAAACAAGCCCTAAACCACACAGACCCTGAGTAAATTCTACCTTGAGTGTCAGAGGAGACAGGAGGATGAAAGCCCCTTACACACGACGTGTGAAAGAAAATCGTCTCATTATCGACTCACACACGTGATGAAGAATAGGAATCATTCAGATTTACTTGAGCACTACACCATAAAACACCTTTTAAGAAATTTTCTAGTAAAAATTTGGACCTAAAGTTCCCAAAGAAACCAAATTCGTGCAACACCACTCTGATCCTCAAAATCTGTCACAACATTGTGCACAGAACATAGAGACAAAACAATTATTTAGTCTTAATAAATTTTAATTTAGGGAGTCTTGTTATTGCATAATAATATAACAAGCAAAAAATCTAAGCACATGATGCAGATCATGTGTAACAAAATCTATAAGTTGATAACTTGATAACTAAAAAGAGGGAATACAAGTTGCTTGCTTGTAGACGTCTTATAGCTCTAACTCAATATCAGAACAGCAACACAAAATAAAACATGAACCAACTTCCTTTAAGGTACGACGATACTAGTTGCTTGCTTGCTTCTTTTTTTCAAGATTCTCAACGAGTCTCACAATTTTACATATATAATGCAAAGCTCTCAAAGTGAATCCTCAATTCACTCTTGAATTGCAAAAAGAGAGCAACAAAGCAATCAAAAGGTTACAGGCAGCATGGTGTCACTGTTGGTCATTTGCAAAAGTCAATTTGCTCGGATCGATTTCGTTCAGCCAGACAAGTATCGTCCCAGGATTCCCATCTTCTTCGGCCCATTTGATAGATTCTCTCTCCAGCAACTTAATGACCTGTTTGCAGGGGAAACAGGGTGAATCTTGCAACATCTCATATATATTTCTGCTATGACTATATACACTGTAATGTAGTTTATAAAGTGCAAATGATAAATAAAAGCAAATGCTTGAAATCGGGCAAACTTGAAAAATGGATTTCGCATAAAACTGCAAAAGACGTTACAAATATCTTTGTTTGGTCATTATCTTCAATATCTCACAGGTTGCGTTTACTCTATGCCTCCAAGATTTCATATTAATGATGGTAAGTGGAAAACTAATTGGGAACTACCTTTTTCTGCAGCTCTCTAAATTGAATGAATTTGGAGTTTTCAACAATTACTTTGCCTCCTTTCTTGTTACAAGATTGCGTTTCCTTATAAAAGGAGGAGGAGAAGACAATTGCTGTAAAAAGCCCAATAAAACCATCTTAAGCCCCTATTTGCGCTTTCGGCTTTTCGGAGCGTTTTAGCAGTGCTTCAAGATTATATTTCATGAATTAACTTCTTATATTGAATTATTGATATCAATTTTGTAAGTCAAAGGTATTAATCATCAAAAAACTATGTTTTAGTCCAATTGAATAATTTATGGGAAAAAGAGAAATTAGATCATTTCCCGTAAAGAATGCATTTGATTAAGACGTTATTGAATTGTACATATTCAATATCAATATCAGATGCTCAATTCAAAAGAGGACACTACACTTTCCATAATCTAACATACTGATTGACCAAGGACCAGCAGGAGGAACTGCCTTTAACTTTCCATTTAGGGTGATGGCATACTTCATGTTTCAATGTCTCTTGGCCATGGAAAACCAACTGTTGATTTCTATTGAAAACATCTTTCCTTTTAATTTACTTACAATCTTTATGCTAGTTCAAACCAAATGTATAGTCTCTGGAACTTTGGATGCAATTCTAAATCATGATACATCTTTAAATGGGTTTGGTACGCGAAAATTTTACATTATTACAAAAACTAAAGAAAAATAGGAAATTCATTAATTTCTCATGATCATGTATATAATTTCCACATGAGCTTTGAAATTAAATGATTTTTAGGGTTGAAACAGAAATTGAAATCAACAACGCAAACACCCAGATTCAGGTAATTTAGAGCAAGTTTTACATCCACAAATAGCAGCAGATAGTTTTACTATTTTGAAAGAAAAGAATTACAGAAGAGACTACCGATCTTATAGACTCTCTTCTATGAAGATGGGACTCGCAAATGGAGAAACACTTAAAAAAACATTCGATGACTCGCCTCCCCAAAACCTAGTATAAATAAGGTTATTTCCCAATACAAAATACGTAAATACACACCAACATATACATGTATGGATCTATTGGGTGCATCTCCTAGAAACATTCTGTGGCTGAATGGTGGAAGCCTGAGGCAATACATTAGAAGGGAACAGAGTTCAAGCCAAAGTCTTAACAAATTTTCCCCTTAGATTGAATCTTATCCAAGCCAAATCAAAATTAAACGCTAAAAATCATTGATGCTGATAGCCGTGTCAATGAATATAATGTCTGTCAATGCTGAGGTTCAAACAATATAAAAATTTGCGAGTGGGGATAGTCTTGGTAAAAATGTATGCTAGATTATCAACGATACTAATGTTCTCAACCACAACCGTCTTCTCGGCATGAATAAAGCGACATTGAGCATTAATGTGTTTTGTCCATTCAAACCTGATCTTTTGAATGGTATATCACACTCTCTGATGGTCACAAAATATTATAGTTTTCTTTTGATAAAATCCAACGTCTACTCCCTTCATCCAATGCAATTATTGGTAACTTCAATCAATACCATGTACTCAGCCTAAATGGCGGATAAAGCGATTGAAGATGGCAATGAATCATTCCAACTGATAACCGAACCTGCTAACCACTCAATGACATTCTCCCAATAAGATCTTCTGCATAATCTGAATATGAATAACCAATGATATGCAACTCTAAATCAACTCATTCATAAATGAAACTAATATCTACAGATCTTTTGATATACCACAGTATCTACTCACGGTTTACCAATACATCTTTCCAGGTCAAATCATGAATCTGATTGCCATACTTACTGCATTTCCAATATCTAACTTAATGTACAATATCACATATATCAAACGCCCGATGACTCTCGCTGATGAAACATGATACATTCAGCTATGATCGTTGATTAACGTGCATGATTGGCTGAGAGACAAAATGAACCACAAAAGGGACAGTCGCTGGTTTTGCATCTGATATACTGAATCACTTCAGTACTCTTTAAATATAACTCTATAACAAGAAGAGTTTTTGCTATATGTGATCTCTATATATCTGTATCGCTAAAATTTTGTACGCTTTCATATCAAATTCGCTACTTCATTGCACACATGACTCCTAAACATCACCCATCTCTTATACATCAATAATCATGTCACCTAAACATAATGGTACATAGATGTGCGAATCATCTTACTCGTCAATGATAGTTCCACCTATCATATAAACTCGCACTACAACCATACTTCAGCATGAAACTGTCAAACCTCATTGCCTCACATATTACTTAAATCTATATAAAGACTTCTGCAATTGATCTTTTTCGAAACAACAAATCCTTTTAGTTAGCTCATCAGAATATACTCTAATTTTCTACGTAAGAAGGCTGTCTTCATATTTAGCTGCTTTAGCTTCAAATCCTGATGTACTACCAAGACAAGTTGCATCCAAATAGACGCATGTCTAATAACCGAAGAGAAGATTTCATTGAACTCGCCTCATTCCGAACTAACCCTTTGCAACTAACTGAGCCTTGTATTGTGCTCCATCATCACCTGAGGTTCTAATTTTCTTCATAAAAATCTACTTGTGGCCAATGATCTTTCTATCCTTTAATGGCCCAATAATTTTCATATCTAATTCTTGTAAATAGACTCAGTCTCCTCACCTGTAATAGCATCACATTAATATGAATCAGACCGGAAATAGCTTCCTAAAAAGAAGTGAATTCTGATGTGTCTAACTCTTCTATAACAGTGAGGATGCATGCTACAAGGTCTCAAATTCATACTTTTAATGATATTGAATTTGCTTCCGCGCCAGGTTGGAGGCAATATTGCATGGTTACTGTTATTGATTATGCATCATATTTGGTTCAAACATATTCTCTTCTTAATTTTGGTGAATTAGACCATCCTTATGTATCCTAATGGGAGCTGTAACAAATTCCACATCTCTGCTGATATCATTTTCTTTTCCTCAGAAATAGAATCTATCTCAAATGAAGCATTTTCATTAAACATTGCATTCTATGATGTATTAGTTTTGATTCAGTGGATCAAATTCTATATCCGTAGGCCTCATCATCATACCCAAGAAAGATACCTTTTAGCCCGAGTATATAATTTTCCCTCACAACATGACATCAAATAAGATAACAACATATTCTAAGACTAGAATAATTTGTAAGTGTATCAGATCATACATCTATCGGCGTCTTGCAATTAATAAATATTGCAAAAGACCGATCCATCAGATAAGTCCTTGTGTTAACTGCATGAGCCTAATTTTTTTTCAAAAGCTTGGTATTAGAAAGCATTCATCATGCTTTCTCCAGTAGTGTTCTATTTATCTGTTCGATGATATCATTTTACTGCATGGTCTCATGAACTGTATGATGCCTATATATACCTTCATGTCTCCAGAAATCATCTAACTTGTTAGATCAACAGTCTAGAAATGTTTCATCATCATCATAGTTTACTTCTCCACTCGAATCTTTCATTGCTTGAAGGTTTTAAAGATGTCACTCTTCTTCTTCAGTATGTATACCTAGACTTCCTGAAAGTAATCAATCAGAGACAAAATAGTAAGAACCACCTTTTGACAGTTCACTGGATGGACCCCAGATATCAGCATAGATGTAATCAAGTGTTACATTTGTCTGATCTATTGTCTTGTAGAATTGAATTCGACATTGCTTGCAGAATATGCAATGCTTAAAAATATCTAGATCAGCAACCTTGTGAACTCCAAGTAAATATCACTTGCCTACTGCTCATGCCCTTCTTACTCAAATGCCCAATACACATATGCCACAGCTTTGTCAAATTAGCTTCGGGCTTCTATGTCAATCATGTGAATGTCTTTCTCTGCAAAATAAAGCGACTCTTCTATTTAAATTCATTCATTACAACAATAGAATACTTGTTGACTTTCAGAAACCTGACGTTGCTTGAAAAATTGTAGCCTTTATCGTTCATCGTGCCCAAATATAAAAATTTCTGTAAATGGAACATGACGAACATCGTCGAAGGCCCTTACTAAACCATCATGCATTTTGAATTGTACTGAGTTGATATCAATCGCCTTGCAATGCATATCATTTCCCATCAAGAAGTTTATTCCATCATGCTTCTGATATGTCACGAACCAATTCTTGTTCGGACACGTGATATGAATAGTGAAAGTTCAAATCCAAACATCAAGAGTACGCCAGTGGTTGGTAATAGAAATGACGATATCCTGATCAGACACACATTTTTTTTTGGCAACTCCAGCAACTGATGAATCGCATGGTTCTTTAACTTTTGAGACTACTCATCATTGTTTGGTTATGCAAACGTCATATTTACCATATCCTTGCAGTATTGGCATGCGACTTCATCATTAACGTCCTTGCTACCGATCCATGAGCCGACGCTTCTTCAATGTTATCTGGCATATTTTGTCGAAGCTCTCATGCATGAAGAACAATCATGGCATCGTCTAAATATATGGTTTTCTTACCAATAATCAAGGAGCTCAGAAAATTTTCAGAAGATGGTAGTGAGAACATAAAAGAATTGAAGGCAACATCTTCATCTTTGATTTTTTCACATCAATTAAAATAGTATTTAGTTCATAAAAGTGATCTTTAAAGGATGTACCTTCCTTTATATGGAGACCATATATTTTAGATACAACTTGTTGTCAGAGATTTCGTCATGTACAGATTCTCCTAATACAACCATAGACATGTAGCTTTCTCTTTGTTTACCACTCTACGTCAAATATCATTGGCAGAGTGAAGTTGGATCGTGATGTGCACATTCTTCTCCTGATATGAAAAATTTGATTTAGTCACTACCTCCAGTCTTTTCCTAATTAGCGATGTACAGAGGTCTTACTATTTCAATAAGGCTCAAATCTTAATCTGCAGAGATTGAAGCAAACTATTCTTCACGGTAAACTTCTTGATCTTGATTGTGCTATGTCACCTTGATCTTAATTAATCAAATTCCCTTAGCTCTGGTCCCAGATTGTTAGGGTGAAAATAAAAATCAAGATCAATAATGCAAACATAGAGATTTACATGATTTTGAACAAGATTTTGCATTCACGTGCAATAGATATTTCAAAAGGAGAGAATTATAGATTGCTAAAAAGATCTACCGAACTCCCAAACTCTTCTCAGAAGATAGAACTCACATACAAGGAAAATTTAAAAGCGCACAATGGCTTGCATTATCAAAATCCTAATATATATAGTTATTTCCAAATACAAAATACCCAAAAATACCTCTTAACTAGTATAAGTATGGATCTGACAGTTGTAAAAAATACGTGCCCGAATGGCAGAAGGCGTGAGGTAGTAGAAAGTTGATTAGAAGGGAATAGGGTTCAAGCCAAACCACAACGATAATAAATATTAATTGCGCATGTTCTTCATTATCCACATTTCACACTCTTCGCCACCAATCATTGGTTTGAAACCTCAAATTTGAACTTCAAAAATTTCCAAACCTTGGGAATAGCTAACATAAATTTTATAAATCAAGTGTATCCAACCATCCATTTGGTTGAATTGATACAAGACATGTATGTTTCCATATCAGTTATCTCTTGGTTTCGCAAGCACAGGATGGGGCATTCATATTTACTGGTTCATAAGAAATAACTTAATCATCAGATGTCACACCCCAACTCAAAGTGGATAATCCCACACCGAGCATGAGCAAGGGCCTCTCATATATAAAAATTCCAATGAAATCAAGGATACCAGTCTTTCAAAGGGAAAACTCAACAGTTACCACGTGATAGGTTCAGTTGCATTTGATGTATATATACAGGAAAACAGGTCATCGTGTGCAGGAATTTGAACACAGTATGTTTATCGAATGGACAAACGATACTGGCCCTGATTTAGTAAACTGTAACACGTTATGTGGATGCACTTGGCAAACTCTCGCATTTTTTAGCCTCGAAAGGACACAGCAGATGGCATCTAATAAAAGCTCAAACTTACACCATGCACAATTTCCAGTCCATTTCCTCAAAGCAAGGAACATTCTTGCAAAAGAAGAATTATCGACGGGTATCTTTATACTGATAAGCCAAACCAACAATTTATTATCTTTGCATACTATGGTTTTTCTGCATTAAGCAAACGGGAGTGTGATCTATTTGGTAGTCAAATACCATACCTACAAATGGAGCATTGCTATTCAAATAGGATTTTCTTACCCGTTGATGGGCTCAGAAATGTAAATTTTAATTTTAATTTTAATTTTTTGAATTTTAGAGTCTTTAGGTATTTTGAGTCTTTTTATTTATTTTTAGAAATTTTAATGTTTAATACCACCTACCAGATAAATAGGTGAAAAAGAGTCATGTAAACATATAGAAAGGCCATAGCTTATTTATTTTCAATCAATGAATGAAAAGTTTGTAAATCTATGAAGAAATTAAAGAATTAGTTTTCCCCAATTCCTTCCCCAAATCCCCAAATCCTATCGCGTCCTGCAGCAACTTGGTATCAGAGTCGAAGATCCTATCTTCTCTCTGATTTCCAAATCTACCAAAAAAATTCAATTCATCGAAAAAACCAAATCAAAAACCCTAGCCCTACTCTCATGCCGCCGCCTTTTGCCAAAGTCAACAAGCACGTCGCCACCGTCTAGATCTGTGCCGTCGACCGCCATCATCGTCTCAACACGTTTCCACATCATCATCAACCCCATCCGCACCTAAGATCAACGCCACCGACGTTCAAAATCTTGTAGAATTGGGGGCGTCTTGTTTTCGAGTCTTGCCGGTGCCATTGCCCCCACCGAAAGACTCCCAACCTCCACGCGACCTCTCATGTGCACAGAACCACCAAACCCGACGAAGAAATCTGGCTCTGTCCCGTCGAAAACATGTTTGCCGTTGTAAAACCGTACACGGGTGCCATCTCCGATGTCATCTAGGGCCAACGACCACACCGTCGACCTCGTTTTCCTCAGGCGAGGTTGCAAAAGCAAATAAGGCGGCGGATCATCACTGAATTCATCGGATCCCTTGCCAAATGCATTGAGAAAGCTCGCTGATGCCGTCACCGGTGCCGACTAGGGTCACTGACCCCATAAAACTGTTCGTAACTCTCAGGCAAACCCAAGCACAATGAAGCAACGAAATCACTAGTGAATTCGTCAGAATTTGCCGTCGGCGCTAACCGAGCCGACAGCGCTACAATGTCGACTTGTCGAGCTGACTGAGTGCTGGTCAAGACGGCTTGGCCGAGCCGTTTGACCCTGTCAACGGCTCAGTCAAATCCGTTGACCGGTCAATGGCTTCACAGTGCACCATTTCATTTTTCGCGAATTTTCTCGGGTATTTTTGGAGTAATTTATATGCAACTTCTGTAGTTTGAAGATTTTGGTTCCGTTTGAAGTCCAAATTGAGGGTCGTTCGCACAATGTGTAGCTGACTCAGCCAAGTACGCATCGGTACCCTCCATGCAAGAAGATCAGTTTTAAATCATGGAAGATTATGATGACTACGAGGAAAATTACAAGGCTTATTCTTCTCGAATAGAGTATGATCGGGTCCCATACTTTTATGACTTCGAAGACAGCTATGGGTATGATAATTGAAAATCTTATCTAGAATATTTCTTCTCTTGTTTTAAGTTTTCAGGAGAGCAAAAATATACATATGCATATCACGCATTCAAAGGAGAAGCATGATCTTGGTATAGTCATCTTCTACGTCATAGTCGTCGATGGTCAGTATTCAATTTCTGTCTTCAAGATCGTTATTCTTCCAAACATTGATACATTCCCCAGGCACCACATTCTCCAGGCACCACAAAAATTTTCAAGCCCGAAAGAAAAGGAGGATCATATAGAACTGATACATGCGATGTTACAAACTTAAGTCAAAGCCTATGATATAGGTTGATCAAAATAATGAGGCAAAGTGTGCGCTTGATCCAAATAATGAGGCAAAGTGTGCGCTTGAATTTGAGCTGAAGCAAGATCTTGAACACGAGATGTAGATAGTTTGAGCCTGAATTAAAGTCCGAGCCCAAATTAGAGCCTGAGTATTGTAGTCCCAACAAGAGCCTGAGTCCGAGCCTGCGACAGAGCCAGAACCAGAGTTTAATTCAAAACTGTAATATGAGCCAGAGCCTTATCTAGAGCCACATGAAGCGTGCGTCTAAACTGCTGAAAGAAGAACCACTGATTCAAATTGAGCACGTCGAATTTGTTAACCTATATCCTCCTTCCCTGACCAACAAACATGTGTTAAATGCTTTACTTTCTTTCATGAATTGGAAGAAATCATAATTGGAAGAAATTTTATTACACTTCAATGTTACAATGCAAGGTTCGTGAACACATCTTCTCCAACTGAAGAGTACTACTGTTTTTTGCCCAGCTGTGCTACTTTTACATTCCTTTAGGAGGTGAAGTTTTCAAGCAGGGAAGAATGATCAGGTTCAGAACTGTAAGTTTTCAAGTTTTTAATATCTTTAGGTATTTTGAGTCTCTTTATTTATTTTTAGAAATTTTAATGTTTAGTATCACATCGAATAGGTGAAGAAGAGTCAGAGTTTATAAGCCTATATAAATGTTGTAGCTTGTTTTATTTCCAATCAATGAATGAATCTATGAAGAAATCAATGGAAAGTTTTTCACAAACCTGAGAAAGGTTCCCCCTCCTTGGTGAGAAGCCTCGGAAACCCTTGGTGAGAAGCCAAGAACCATGACCTATCAATGCTTCCCTAAATTTCTAGTTCTTCCTCAAATCCTTCACCACATTCCTAAATCCCACCCCGTCTTGCATCACCTTCTGTCCAGAGTCTTTCCCAATTTAATAAAATTTAGACGATTGGTCATTGGCTGCATGAGACAAGGTAGATCTACCTACCTGAGAACTTGCTTTTAACATTCTGAGTCAAGATATTTTTAATCCATATTTCTTGATTCCAATTTTGGAATTGGAATCAGCTAAAGAGGGTAGACATCAGGTCAACAACCACTTGCATAACTTGATTAGTCCATTGTGGAGTGTTTTCGACTCTGAGTCGTGTTCCACAGTCAACCAAAATGCACTATTTAATGTAATTACAGTGAGATTCTAGTGGATCAGAGAACCTTGTACATGAAACTTGCAAAGTAAGTTCTCTTATTGGTTTTGACAAAATAAATAATAGAACAAACATAGACTCCAAAGATAAACAAATCTGAAAGAATACAAAAGGCCAAAATCTGTTAGGACCAATAAAAGTCATAGTTTCATACCATTCTTTTCCGCTTCCCTTTTGTCGTATCTTCAGCATCAGTATTAACGATAACTTTCAAATATCTAAACACTAGCCCCAAGAAAACCATGAAATAATTATGCATTAATGCAAGGTATCTTAATGGAGGTAAAAATAAAATAACATGATATCCTAATACAAATGAAATTTGCACTCTTACTTGGAATGTTAGCTAAAGAAACTAGATGCTTCTTCAACAAATGTATGGAATCTCTTGCGCTGTGCGCATGCAAATCAAGCGGTACATCATTTTGGGTATCAGATTTTCTGCATAAGAAGTCCGGAGTACGACATAGACATTCAGTGTACTTTCTACACTAATTAGCTTAAGTGAAGAAGGAAATAAAATTTTAGTGACATTCAAAGATGTACCAACCTTGTTTCAAGAATATCTGCTGCAGATTTTTCGTCTGCTTCACGGGCCATTCTGTTGTGATGCCTTCCCTTCAAATTGCACAACAATATTGTTATTAAACATAAACATCACCTCCTGGTAGCTTCTGTACTACCTAAATGTAGTGGAATTCTTTCAGTATGATCACTTGATTAATTGAGTAGTCCATGTTTCTCCAAATCAAATTTCCCCCAGTTATTAGCTCAAAAGCTAAATTTAGAATAAGAGGAAATAGGGTAAATTATCAAAGGAAATAATTTAATATCGAAGACATATTTAAAGGAGAAGATGATTATAAGCTAACAAGGAGATAAATTATGTATCAGGCTATTACCAGGACCAAGTATAAAACAGAGTAAAAAAAGGTATAATTTACAAGGCTGAACAAACAAGACAAACAAGGCAAAGTAGACCAATCATAGACAGGGATTGCATCATATTGCATCTCGATAGTTCAAGTGGACTGAGATGTGTGTCCACAGTAAGTTCAGGAATATTAATCAAAACAAATACTGGCATTTGTACCCACATCTGTTCATATATCATACACAATAATAATAATAAATTTAACGAAATTATAGAACTCACTTCCTCTAGCAGATCACTGGCTTTTGAGCGATTACCACTAGCATATGCCTCAACAGCCTGCAAAACTCACTGTCATTGCTCATGTTTCAATTTTATATTAAAATGTAATGCTTTAGATGTGCATCACATGCACATGATCATGCATATAATTGGTCAAGAGACAAAAATGCCATGTATCATGCTTTAGAGGATTAAGAAATTCGTGAATGATACAATTCATGCAATAAGCTTCTTACAGCTTCATAAAATTCCTTCATTTTATCCCAATGATCCTTTGCATCTCGCCGCAGTATCCAGTAATTTTCCTCTTCGTCTGCAACTAGAAGGAAAAACATTTAAAATATGTAAACTTTAAGAATAGATATCTGAGGAAAGTTGCAGGACTACAGGTAGAGAGCAACATATTCAGTTCACTGGGAGTAAAATTTTGTGGACAGCATCCACAACGAGACCTTGGTGTAGAATGTTTGTCAAAATACCTAATTTCAAAACGAAACCCGTGGTAGTGGTATCACATCCTATTCAGTGGCTATCTGAGGAAAGTTGCGGGACTACAGGTAGAGAGCAACATATTCAGTTCACTGGAAGTAAAATTTTGTGGACAGCATCCACAACGAGACCTTGGTGTAGAATGTTTGTCAAAATACCTAATTTCAAAACGAAACCCGTGGTAGTGGTATCACATCCTATTGTAGTGGTATCACATCCTATTCAGTGGCTAGATAACATCAACAAGCTAGATTTTCCAAAATTACCCAGATAGAAAACATCTGTAAAGAAAAACGCATGCACCCAAAATTTATGTCAAAACCACAGAAAAACTGGTGTCAATATTAATTTTAGCTTAAACCAAATTTCTCTTTCTATATTATTTACGTGCACGGAGGAGGGTAAGCTGATCATTGAATTTAAAGAAGACAGCTGAAATTTATTTTTTTTAATTTAACAGTCCACCAATGCTGAGTTAACCAATTTTTTGGTGAATGGTTGGATAAATGAAACATTTAGGTAAGAGTAAGGTCACATTTTGTAGCTACGAATTTTTTTCCCCGCTAACAAACAACATAATCAGTTTCCTGTATTTGATGAAGTGTATTGCTATTCAAAACAGAGATAGAACTATAATGATGACTGGAAAAGAGAGGGTAAAAGATTTCCAGATAAGGCACAAGCTAATATTAGCTAATATGCAAACAGAGACTGTGTAACCAAAAATAGGCACTGTCAGATTCAGGCTTATGCTGAGAGGTAAAAGGACCACATCAACTAACTAAATAACCATGGGTCCAGAATGATTATAAATTTGGACAGTTCAGATATTGCACATTCCTATTTCCAGTCCATGCTTTTATTTGCATGGTTATTAATTAAACTGAAGCCGTCATTTCCAACATACATGCATTCAATGTGTTATTGACTTCTTTCGCTGAAAGGGTATAACAACGTTAATTGTTGTCATTATTTTATGATTTAAGGTTATTTACATACACATACAATTATGTGCACAAACAAAGAGTTGCATGTTTACTTTAAGGTTTATAACAAAGTTCAATTGTTTCGAATTTTATGATGTAAGGTTCTTTCAGACAGGAATATGAACTCAAGCAAAACATGCATATTTACAAACAAATATCTACCCAATTCCTCGTGTCTAGACTCTATACATACTATCGAAGATGTCATCGCTGATGCCCTAAAACTTTATTGAACGTGTCACTTACATACATATCTTAAATCATGCATTGCAGTCGATTTAACTTTGAATGGGAATCTACATAATATAGATCTGAGGATCTTTTAAAAAAAACAAAAACTAACATATAAAACTCCGCTTCCAAGTATGTACGGATCGAAAATACAATGTTTTATGCATTAAAAATTCAACTGGAACTTCTCATGCATTGCTGGAAAGCCATACCATGTTCAGTCTCAGATAGTGTATTTGCAATTATGTACGGATCGAAAATACAACGTTTTATGCATTAAAAATTCAACTGGAACTTCTCATGCATTGCTGGAAAGCCATACCATGTTCAGTCTCAGATAGTGTATTTGCAATGTCCGAGATAGGTTTAAAAACAACATCTGACAGCGGTTCTGTAACCACTTTTTGTCCAACTACTCGTGTTCTATTTAACCCCCATTCCAGGCGTTTTCTTGGCTCCTCACATCTATCGGGTGCATCAAACAATGCTACTAGCAGTTCCCGTGGGAGATCAGATTTCTCTTTCGCTACACTGGTTTGTCCTTTTACTTTTCTGCATAAGGAAGTTTACGAAATGGCAGCATGCATAATATGGCATAGAATCCTTTTAAATAAGGTAAGCAAAAATAGTCAGCGCCATTACGGCAGCGAATAAGCATACCTTGCCACATTGGGGGGCTTCCCATGCATTTCCTTTGGAAGGCAGAACTCTGAGTTTGGGAACCTATCTGTGTACTACACGATGAACTATGCAATATGAGCAAAATAATCAGAGACATCTTACAAAGATCAGCAATAAGTTTAGAGTTGGTTATCACAATACAGAAATTATATGGCAGTAGTGAAGGATTCCAATCACTATAACATTTGTTTGTGAACAAGCTCCAATACATTACAAATATGTAAAAATAAGGTGGTTAATAGTAGCTAGAAATCAAGAAACATGAAGAATGTCATGGTGCATCAGTAAGACAGTTAAGACAATAAAAACACGGTATGTCACAAATCCCTCTAATACAGTCAACTTGATATTTCGATAATGCCAATCTGATTTTGTTATAAATCTGATACACAACTAAAAAATGTGAGGCATAAATAAATGTCAACCATACAATCATGGTTATGCGAACAATCAGCCATACAAACTTCAAATTCCACCATCATTAGGGTTTCTTTTAATTGGAGCAATGCATGAAAGGGACACGCTAAATAACCATCACTAAGCTCATATGCGGGCGGGTGTGATTTTACTGTTTACTAAGAAAATAACAATAGAT
Source organism: Scilla litardierei (assembly GCA_030789695.1). Lineage (NCBI taxonomy): Eukaryota > Viridiplantae > Streptophyta > Magnoliopsida > Asparagales > Asparagaceae > Scilla > Scilla litardierei. Next base: position 414,754,313 of record CM061142.1, read on the forward strand.
AGTTTATAACTTGGAAATGTTTAAGATTTACCATGCATGAGAATAAGCACTGTATAACATCAACCAATGAAGCATCTAATATGCCTTCAGAAGGAAATCAGGAAATCTAATATCTGAATAAACCAATGCTACCAGCACAAGGAATAACAATGTTTTAGTCTGTTGTATTCTCTCTGTTAACCTAGATATATTTCCACTTCCTTATGTTATTGTACATATGTCAATAGCCATTTAGGCCATGACAGCTGAATAGATAAGAAGTCTCCATGAACTTGCGGTAAAAAAGCTAGTAAAATAAATAATCTACTTCACAAACATGTTAATTCACTAAATAAGCAGAATTAATATAGTGAGGTGACCCATTTAGACATAACGATATCCTGCAAGATGAAAATGCATTCACACCATAATTAGCACTCATGTGTGATAGTTAATGATCATACTAGTTGAATTCTAACTTACCACACATACTTTTTCTGATTTATAATAATCTATTCTCTTTCCCTCGCCTGGTGTTTTTGCAGATACTTCCAGCAACTCTTCCATGCTCTGTACAATTAAGAAAATAAGAAATCTCATTTTAAACAATGTCCCCGAAAAATTTAAAAAAAATAACAAAATAATATCAGTAATGCAACTAAAAACTGTACAGACATGCAGCATTACCAATAAACTCCATTTTAATAGAATTACATTTCGGACACAAAACATGTCACTTGGAGACCCATGACTTGTCACTTGGACATGGCTCATTCGAAAAAAGTAAAAGGTATCTGTTTGATTAAAGAAGAGAAAGCACTAGAGATGTATGGAAAAAAATCTACAAGGAAAGAATATAAACAAGATATTATAAACAGTCCTATATTTTGAACTGTATCAGCATCATCATATATGAACAAGCAATGTTAGAGAAATTTTATCGTCTCCTAAATATGGGACCGACTTTGTATGTCTGTATTTTTAAATATTCGTTGTCCCATATCCTACTTTAATTTGCCATGTCGTACCTTTCGGACACTTGATGATGTGAAGCAATCCATGATCAAGTGTTACATTATTTTAAGGTTGATGAAGGCCATGTCTATTCCAAAGGAATCCCTGATAAGATACTAGGTTTGGTTTATTTGGAGGAGCTTTAGCTATTTTGGACTTCCTTAGTGTTTTCTTTTGTTGGGCTTTTTAAGTATGCTTTCGTTTAGAATTTCATTTTATTGTAGTTTGTGGCAGATATAGTGCATGTAGTCTTTTGAATTTTTCATTATAAATAATGAGTACGACTTTTGGAGATCAATGAATGAACAGTGAATAATTAGCCAAATTTGTGAATACCCCCAATTTAAAATAAAATCTATTTGCATCTGAGCTACATAAGTTGGTGTGTGATTCATCCGGGTGTGAGTCCTAAATCCCTTTTGTATATTTTTTATCAACCTTAGTTCTTCCCCAAACCCTCCAAATCCCCTAGTAGAAACCCTAAATCACTTCTATCTTGAATCAGATTAGTTATCAAAGCAAAATACCTACAATTCCTAAGATCCATCATCTACTTCTATCTTCCTATTTATTTCAATTTTTGAAAAAAAAAACTCCATGTCAACATTGTTGTCAACCTAATCATCAGCAAGAACATCATGATCATCTTATCAGCTCGAGAACCCATCACCTTGCCTCGATGACTGGCAAATCCATCCACCTCATTATTGCAAGCAAATGAAAGCCGATCGAGCTCAGTCGACTCAGGCCGACCGACATTACTGGGCAGACTCAAGCAGACTCAGGCCAACTAAGCTGATGCCAAATCAATCTGAGCCGAATACAAGCTGCTCGAAATTAAACAGATTTTTGACCTTAAGCCTAGAAAACTTTTCCTCAAATACTCTTAAGAATCATATGTTTGCGTGAGTGCTTCAGAACCAACATAGCTAATATGAAGAATCTAAGCCTCAAGATATTCCCGGTAAACGTGACAAGATGCTCAACAAATTTTTTCAAGCCCTTAGAACTGAACAAACTCATACCATCGTGGGGATTACAATATGTCTAAATGCATTAGAAGCACGGTTCCATGAGACCAATCTATTTAGAAGGATGGTTGTGCTATCCGTGTTAAGTTTCACGTTAGGGTAAGAGCTAACCTTCAGCGCATGATAATTACATTTGCAGAGCCAGAACAAAAATTGTAGCTAAAACTAGAGTATGAACCAATGCCAAAACAAGTGTGACGAGAGGTTCACACCAAGGCACCGTTGCACAGGGATGGCCATGCAGCTGGAGGTGGCAGCAGAGAAGGATCTTGTGGTGATGCTTGACGGTGGTGGGGACGAGGCAGAGCCGCGCCCACACTTAGATTAGAGAAGAAGGATGTCATCATCAGACTGCAACCTTGAGGACAAGATTCATTTTTTGGGGGAGTAATGATGTGATCCGGGTCTACACCAGGCGGAGCGGGAGCACACCCAAGGGGGTGACTTATCCTTGTGCTCATCAGCGAGTTGTGTGTTCGCAATTAGAGGGTTTTTGCTCCTTAGTCGAGTTGTGTGTTTAGCCATTAGATGGCTAATTAGTCTTTTACTTATTTTCATGATTAGGAGGGGTTAAAAGCCTACGAGCCGGCCCGAGTTTATTTTTTAATCGAAGAACGATCATCTGAGAGTATTTTCTTGTTAGGGATTTGGGGGATTAGGCTTGATCCATCAATTCAAGCTAGGGAGAGATCCACTCCAGAAGGGATCGTCTATCTTAATATCAATTTCCACTTTTAAATTTCTTTTCTTCTCGTTAAATTCTACAAATCGTATCAGAAGCATTCTAAAAGGAAAAGATTTCTAGTAATGATGATGAAAATTGATGAACCATTCACATGTTCTCAGGGGAAGTTTAACGTCGACTCCTTTTGAGTCCTAGTGCTCTCCAGATGAAGATAAATGTCGCCAAAGCCATAAACAGTTTGTCCAATAGCACATGCAGAAATCTACAAATCATTTACACTTAACAAGGCAAATTAAACTCCATCTTCCAATCTTTTTGAAATGCATGAAACTCCTTTTCATGAAATGTTATGTATCCTCAACTTAGTCTAAAAGCATGGTCATGTTTCCATATTAGAGCATCCTCACAAGTATATTATGTTAGGCTTATATTATATTATATATATGAGGCAAATGTGCCTGCGCACGCAAACACCCACTCTGTTGGGGGTTTTAAAGTATTTTTTTGAATTTTTTTGCAGTAGTTAGATATACTTGTTAGGTAGCTCCCCACAAAATTTCAGGTCAAACAAACACCATTTGGGCATCGAAACATCCATCACAAAAACATTACGCAAAATGGTGTTTCGATGCCCAACGTTGCGCAAAATGGCAAATGTGCCTGCGCATGCAAAACGTTGCGCAAAATGGTGCGGAGCGCAACGTTTTTTTGATGGATGTTTCGATGCCCAAATGGTGTTTGTTTGACCTGAAATTTTGTGGGGAGCTACCTAACAAGTATATCTAACTGCAAAAAAATTCAAAAAAATACTTAAAACCCCCAACAGATGGGGTGTTCGCAGGTAATTCTGCATGCGCACATGCGCATGCACATTTTTCACTATATATATGGGTAAAAGGGATCTGGGGTGACTCCTTAGATGCAATCAAAGGAGGCGCCCCCATTTCTCACATTTTTTTGGAATTCTTTTTTTATGGGATTGTTGTCACCACATGGATGATCAACATACAAAATTTCAATGGATTCCAATACTTTTTGAGCCATCATCTACCCCTTACAACTTATGACTTTTCAGCATGTTTTTAGACAGTTGAAGTTGTAAGGGGTAGATGTTGGCTCAAAAAGTATTGGAATCCCTTTTAATTTGGTATGTTGATCATCCATGAGATGAACAATCCCATGAATGTTTTGTCAAAAATGAGAAAAATTGGGGGAAATGGGGGCGCCTCCTTAGATTTCATTTAAGGAGGCACCTTAGATCCCTTTTTCTATATATATATATGGGATTCATGTAGATCAGGTGCCACCTTTTCTCCATATATATGAGGAATATGGGCCTGAGTTGACAGCGCATGAAATTTTCCTGTGCTGTCAGCCATTTAAGGCCCAATAAAGAATTTTTTTAAAATTTTTTGCAGTATGTTTTACTACTTGTTAACTAGCTCCCCACCACCTTTCAAGTTAATCCAACACCGTTTGAGCCCCCCATCCATGCGTTTCAAAAAGATAGCTCAAATTCTGAAAACTGCCGGCGCAATCTTTTTGAAACACATGGATGTGGCTCAAATGGTGTTGGATTGACTTGAAAATTGGTGGGAAGCTACTTAACAAGTATTATAACATACTGCAAAAAAAATTTTAAAAAATGTTTTTTTGGGCCTCAAATCGCTGACACCACAGTGAGGCCGAATTTGTGCTGTCAGCTCACCTCCATATTCACACACACACACACATATATATATGGGATTAATGTAGAGCAGGTGGCACCTGATCCAAATGATCAGGTGCAAGACACAAAGGGGTGGGCCCCAACGAGTACAAGCCCATGTGGGAGCTTGTACTCTCCACCTTTTTTGTGTCTTGCCACATGATCCATTAGATCAGGTGGCAGCTTTTCTACATTAAATCATATATATATATGAGGGAAATGTGCCTAAGAATGACATCGGGTAGAGATACCTGAGCACACCCCCGCTGTTCGGGGTTTGTGAGTATTTTTTTTGAAATTTTTTTTGCAGTAGGTAGATATACTTGTTATGTAGCTCCCCACAAAATTTCAGCTCGATCCGACACCGTTTGAGCCTCCGTTCATCGATTTCAAAAACGTTGCGCAAAACTGTCCAGAATACAGTTTTGCGCAACGTTTTTGAAATCGATGAACGGAGGCTCAAACGGTGTCGGATCGAGCTGAAATTTTGTGGGGAGCTACATAACAAGTATATCTACCTACTGCAAAAAAAAATTTCAAAAAAAAATACTCACAAACCCCGAACAGCGGGGGTGTGCTCAGGTAGGTACATTTTTTGCTATATATATATTCATATTTTTGAATAATATATACTCAGAAAGAATCTTTCTCTACGTTGAGGGTTTCTAACTAATACTTATTTTCTCTGTTTAAATGATATTAAAGCCTCTCTTCTCAAAAACACTAATGTTACCTAAATAGAACCCAAAATCCAAACCACTACTAGCATCAAACTAATTCTAACGTTTCTCTGATTTCTTCATTATCTTAAAAAGAATCAGCCAATGTAGCACTATAATAACTGCGCTATAATATTGCTTTAGTCCAGTGCTACAGTAAAGCATTGTAGTAACGCTGTTACCATTAGTCTAAGGGTGACAAATGGGTCGGGATGGGTTCGGGTGAGGTCATTATCAAGTCAACCCATTTACCCTGACTAGTTCCCAACTCATTTATTTACAAGTCAGGGGGATCACTACCAGTACCTGACCTACGAACACATGTTTGACCATTTATTTACTACGCATTCCATCATCATCGCCTTGTTGTGAATCAATTTTAGTTGTGTAGACTCCTAACTCAACAGTGAAATCATATCAACCCATCAAAATAAATCATACAGAATCTCAGAATAAATTTTTGAGTCAATTCATTAAAAATTATCACTCACACACAGGTCTCAATTTTTAAGAACATCCCATTACAGATTTTCCATCAAAACAGAAACAACAAAAAGATTCAATTTCAAGACTACCCATTATAAAGATTAACATACAAATAACATGATCTAAGTACAGGGCATGCATTATGATTATTTATTTCTTGTTTTTCACTTATTCTTATGTTTGTCAACAAGATTATTAAAATTATTAATGCACAGTTATATTTTCTCATACTTTTGTTGTTATTTGGGGTTTGAAGTTTAAGAAGAATTAGACAATGGCATGACTCCAATGTTCTTTACTAGTGTGGGTTCGTCTCTGTCTCTGGTGGCGCAGCCGTTGGCTCCTCCTCCTCAGGCCGCCTCTTTGGACGCCCCATTGCCTCTCAGAGCAGGATTAGTTCATAAAGGAATAACCAAGAGAAGATCAAAAGAGATCAAAGAAAGAACAAAAATGGAACTCAAAAGTTTAAAGGAACAAAGTGGAGAAAATCTCAAAGAGATTTTCGATTTCCATTCAATTTCATAAGCAGAAAACACAGGAGCTGAAGCTCAGCTATTAATCCCATCAGCTAATCACAACAGCTAACAACCTCTAACAAACTCTCCAATTTCTCTAACAGAATTTTGTTAGCTGGGCCCCCTTACACGCAAGCAGCTCGACGAAGAAGGCGCCCCTTCAGACGGTTGGGATTTGGGATTTTACTGTAGCCAATCCAACCGTTGGATGATGGACGGTAAGGATTATTTCACTTAAGGTACTAGCGGCTAGGATTAGATCCCAATGGACGATGGATGCCCATCCTCAACGTGATCCAACGCTTCTCATTTCTTCTTCCCAGCGACGCGGCTTCCCCCAACGGCTATCTGATTCAAACCCATTGCCAACTCGATGCTGTCGACGGTCGTCCCCGGAGTAGCAGCGGGCCTCGGAGTAGCAGCGGAATCTCTTACATTACCCCCTCCATTTTTCGACCTTGACTCAAGGTCGAATGTAGGAAACCTTTTTACCAGATCACAATAACTCTCCCAGGTGGCATCATCAATCTCCCTCTGCCGCCATTTAACTAAGACCTGGTACACCAAAGCATTCCTTTGTTGAACTGTACGACGCTCCAAAATGAGCTCAGGTTCATCAACTATCTCTTCAATGTAGCAAGGTTGATCATTCTGCAGCACAGTGTGGGCACCCAATTTTCTCTTCAGCTGCGAAACATGGAAAACGGAATGGATCCTAGAAGTTGAAGGCATTTCCAACTTATAGGCTACTTCTCCTATTTTCTGCAACACCTTATAAGGCCCATAATATTTTGGAGATAGTTTGTGAGGCTTCCGCATAGCAGCTGATACTTGCCTATAGGGTTGTAGACGCAAGAACACCCAATCTCCTACAAGCAAACTTCCTTTCAGATCTTTTCCTGTCAGCATACTTCATCATGTTCTCTTTAGCCTTCTTCAGGTTATCTTTCAATAACTGGAGGGCCACTTCTCTAGAAAACAACTCCTCATCCACCAGTTGTACATGATAAGTATAGGGCACATAGTGGCGTAATGAAGGTGGTTTTCTTCCATACATGGCTTCATATGGAGTGGTTTGTGTTGGTGATTTCCAATTGGTGTTGAACCAATATTCTGCCAGAGGCAGCCACTTCACCCATTCTCTGGGCTTATGACCACAAAAACAACATAGATAACATACCAACTGCTTGTTAGCATTTTCTGTTTGCCCATCAGATTGGGGATGATAGGATGAACTCATAGCCAAAGTTGTCCCCTGTAAACTAAAAAGCTCCTTCCAAAATGCACTGGTGAAAAGGGGATCCCTATCACTGACAATCACCTTGGGTAGGCCATGTAATTTAAAAACTCCATTGAAAAAAACTTGAGCTACCTGTTTTGCAGAAAAAGGGTACTTGAGAGGGAAAAATGGGCACCTTTGGACAACATATCCACTACCACATAAATGGCACTAATATCTCCACAAGGGGGTAACCCAACAATGAAGTCCATAGATATCTCTTCCCAACTATTAGGCACAGGAAGGGACTGTAGTAACCCTGGAGAAGCCACATTTTCTGATTTGTTACGTTGGCAGACCTCACATTCTCCAACAAATTTTCTCACATCAGATTTCATACCCTCCCAGAAAAAAACTTCCTTTAACCTATGCCATGTCCTGACAGCATCAGAATGTCCTGTAATAGGAGTTCAATGATACTCATGTATCAGTATTCTCACAACCTCCTCATTATGAGGATTCACCAAGGCTCCCCCTTTATAATAATAAACTCCCTCTATTGATTTAATTTCCTCTCTCAGTTCTGCATTTTCCTTCAGTTTCTGCTCCAGCTCTTTAAAAAATTTATCCTGGGCCACCATATTTCTAATTCCCTGCAACGAGTCTGCTTGGACAGCTGACATAGGGTACAAAGAGTGAGGTCCTTCCTCCCAAGTCTCCTCTCCTCCCAACTCCCTGGATAAGGCATCTGCAGCAGCATTACTCCTCCATGTCCTATACTCCACCCTATAATCAAACTGTTGTAACTTAACAAGCCATTTAATTTGTATTCCATGTTGAAGTCTTTGATTGAGAAGATGGCTAAGGCTATGGTGATCTGTCCGTATAACAAACCTTCTCCCTAGTAAGTAATGGCTCTATTTCTTGGTTGCAATTATTTAAGCTAATAAATCCTTCTCAAAGGTGGAAAGAAAGAGATTTCTCCCCTTCAGTTTAGAACTCAGATAGGCCAAAGGTCTTCCATCTTGCATCAACACAGCTCCAATTCCCTGCCCAGAAGCATCACATTCCACCACAGAACTCTTGCTAAAATCAGGTAGGGCCAAGACTGGAGATGTCACTAGGGCATCCTTCAGTTGTTGGAACGCTAACCTGGCCTCATTACTCCAAGAAAATTCTCCCTTCCTCAACATGTCTGTAAGGGAAGCTGCAATGCTACCAAAACCCTTCACAAATTTCCTATAGTAACCAGCCAGACCTAGGAAACCTCTCAATGCCTTCACAGTTTTGTGTTCCTTCTAATTTACTACTGCTTCAATTTTCTTAGGATCAGCCGCAACCCCCTCTCCTGATATCACATGTCCTAGATAGTCTACAGTTTCCTTCGCAAACCGGCACTTAGACAATTTAACAAATAGCTGGTGTGCCTTGAGGATCTCAAAAACCTCCGCCAGATGAGCTAGATGTGAATTGCAGTCGGAGCTGATGAGAATATCATCAAAGAAAACTAAAACAAATTTTCTTAACACTGACCTAAATATATGATTCATCAGTGATTGAAATGTCGACGGCGCATTTGTGAGTCCAAACGGCATAACCACAAATTCATAGTGGCCGTCGTGAGTTCGGAATGCAGTCTTGAAGATGTCGTCGTCCCTGACGTGAATTTGATGGTACCCTAAACGAAGATCCAACTTGGAGAACACAACAGCCCCATGTAAATCATCCATCAACTCATCAATGATTGGAATATGGAATTTATCTTTTACCGTCTGCTGATTGAGGGCTCGATAATCCACACACATTCTCCACGACCCGTCAGACTTCTTCACCATAACTACCGGGGATCCGTAAGGGCTGGAAATGGGTCATATGACTCCTGAGTCTAGCATTTCAGCAACTTGCTTCTCAATCGCCTCCTTCAGAAAATGAGCATGTCGATAAGGTCTAACACAGACTGGCTTAGGCCCTTCAATGAGAGGTATATTGTGGTCATAATATCTTGGTGGTGGCAGCTATTTAGGCTCTTCAAAGATGACTGAAAACTTTTGGATTAGCTGTTGAAGTCCTGATGGTTGATTCTGTATTCCCTTCAGCCCCCAACAAGCAGCATTGTGAGTCATTGTTAAGGACTTTAATTGAATAATGAACCCTGCTCCTTCCTGCCTTAAAGTCTTCCTCATTTGTTGTTCATTGATCACCTGAGAGTCTTCCTTAGATCCCTGCCATGTGCATTCGTGGCCCTGATATTGAAATCTCATTTGCAATTTTTTGAAATTCATGACTATATCATCTAACTGCTCCAGCCACTGGGCACCCAACACAATTTGATTCCCTCCCATAGGTAAAAGGAGGAGATCTAGTGGAACTGTGATTCCTTGGCACTTGAGTAAAACCCCTTTACATACTCCTGACCCTTCCAGCTTGTCCACATTGGCCACAAGAACTTTGAAATTCTTTGAGTCTTCAATCTCCAAACCCAGAGTTCTGGCTACCTTGGGATGTATGAAACTGTGGGTAGAGCCTGAGTCTACTAGCACTTGCACTGTCTGACCCTTAATACTTCCCACCAGTCTCAAGGTGTGCACAGCAGTAATCCCACACATGGCCTGTAAAGAAATTGCAGCTGGGTCCTCCTCTTGATAATTTGGTTGATTCCTGCCATAACCCTGAGTTATTACTGGATCTTCTTCCTCCTCTTCAGGATCATCATCACCCTAAACTCCTTCCACCATAAACAATTTCTTACATTTGTGGTCACTGCTCCATTTTTAATCACAGGCAAAACAAATGTGATTTCTTCTTTTGTATTGCACCTCTTCCGGTGTTAGTTTCCTGGAAATGGGAGTTGTTGTAGAGGAACTTGAATTCTTAGGATACTCTGTTGGGTTATGGGTTGTGGTAGATGTGTTGTGTCCCTTCATTGGATTCCCAGGACCTAGAGTATTTCTTCATCCTCTTCGAGACATTAAAAATTTTTCCTCAAAGTTCTTAGCCAACTGAATGGCTCTATATAGGATTTGGGGTTCAGCTGTAGATACCTCATAACGTATCCCTTCTTTCAACCCTTCAATGAACTTGTCAAGGATGTAATCCAAAGGTAATCTATCTAAGAAACCCATGACCTTCTCTAATTTTTTTAAGTACTCACGCACAGATCCCTCCTGCTTCAACCTGGCAAACATATGAAAAGGCTTGTTCATTTCTGGGGGGCCAAACCTAGCTAGAATCTCCTTCTTAAAGATTTCCCACACCATGAAGTTCTCTACGCTAGTACTTGCCCACTCAAACCACATAAGAGCATCCTCTTTCAAATAGAATCCACATATCCTTACCCGACCAGTCTTCTCAGTTTTGAAATATTCAAATATTTGTAGCACTTGACTGACCCAAGCTGCTACCTCTTCTCCCCCCTTATACACAGGGAACTCCGAACGTATTCCCTTAGGGTTACTATCCCTAGGCCCTCCATTTTCTCCCCTGACTACCGGAATAATTTCCACCATGAAAGGAAGATTGATTTCCCTCCATTTGTATTGGTCTGCCAAAACTATCAACACAACTAATTGCAACTGATTTTTTCTGAGGTTTTCAATCTTAGTTGAGAGATCCTGAAACTGAGCAATATTAATGGTCATTTGTTGCTGTAGCTGCTTCTGGATGACACTCCATTGTTGCTTTTGTTCTTGTTGAAGATTCTGCCACTGTTGTTGGAACTAGATTGGATTTCCCTCTTCTCTTCTTCGAGCTTCAAGAATCTTTCAGTCCAAGTATCATCGTTGATGGAATTCTCTTCCTCATCTGGCCCCTCACCATGGCTCGTACTGGTTTGCTCTGATACCAATTGTGGGTTCGTCTCCGTCTCTGGTGGCCATACCGTTGACTCCTCCTCCTCAAGCCGCTTCTTTGGACGCCCCATTGCCTCTCAGGATAGGATCAGTTCATAAAAGAACAACCAAGAAAAGATTAAAGAGATCAAAGAAAGAACAAAAAATGGAACTCAAAAGTTTAAAGAAAAAAGTGGAGAAAATCTCGAAGAGATTTTCGATTTCCAGTCAATTTCATAAGCAAAAAATGCAGGAGCTGAAGCTTAGCTATTAATACTATCAGTTAATCACGACAGCTAACAATTTCTAACAAAATCTCCAACTTTTCTAACAGAATTTGTTAGCTGGGCCCCTTACGCAAGTAGCTCGACGAAGAAGATGACGCTTCATATGGTTGGGATTTTACTTACCCAATCCAACCGTTGGATGATGGCCGGTGAGGATTATTTCACTTAAGGTACTAGCAGCTAAGATTAGATCCCAATGGACTATAGATGCCCCTCCTTAATATGATCCAACGCTTCTCCTTTCTTCTTCCCAGTGACACGGCTTCCCCCAACGGCTATCTGATTCAAACCCATTGCCAACTCGATGCTGTCGACGGCCGTCCCCCGGAGTAGCAGCGGGCCCCGGAGTAGCAGCAGAATCTCTTACAACTAGTTTATCATCCTATTGCTAGCCATAATTAATATGTTCCAAATTTGTTATTGTGTATATCATTCCTCAATCCTGATTAGAAAATTTGAAGTTACTTTGCGCTATAGTTCATTTGCAAACTTTAAAGTACATGTGACGGATGTAATCGTGTACCCTTCCACCTAGTGTTAATAAATGAGCTTTTGGTCATTTTGTTTTAATTTATTCAGACATTTAGGTCTCATATCGTGTTATCTCAAAGTTAGGTTTTAGCTATTTTGTCATAATTATAAAGGAACTTCCTCATGTTACAAAGCTTTATTTGATAAAAGATTGTTATGAGTTGCTTTTATTTTTTAATGCCTTTTGTTCCGAAATTCAGACTCAATTTAATGTGCTTATAAGAATTCTTTAAAATAATAATGCAAAAAGTATTTCCTTAATGTTTTTGTGATTCAAGATTGCACTTGGAATTATTCATCAGTTGTCTTGTTTATATATTTTACACAACAAAATGGCATGGCATAATACAACAACAAACATCTTTTTCGAAGTCCCTCTATCCTTGTTTCCAATGAATGTTTCTAAAAAAATTTGCGTGATGTGGTTCCGATGGGCTCATCACTTATTCAAGGAGGCGCACCAAGGGGACATCCGGCTCAACCAAGTGGATCAGGAACGTGCTCACATCTTTTTCATTATTCTCTTTATTTTATTATTTAAAAAGGGCAAACTTATAATTGGGTTTTTCGGCAAAAGGGGATATAAGGAGGGTGCGGCCGTCGGCCCTAGGGCATGCTTGATTTGATATTTTGTGTGACTTCTAGATAGATGAGTTCGGACGTCCTCTTAACGGCATCTTGGGAGAATGGTTGCCCCTATCAATTGTAGCCAATTTATCATTTTTCTTCTATTTTATCTATAAAGTTCAGATTTTACCTTCGGATATATGAATTTGGTATCAGAGCGACTACGATCCATGGCGGCGTCAACAAGGAATAAAGATCAAAGCAGAGGAGAAGAACCATGGGGAGATCGAGGAGGTGAAGAAAACCGTGGCGGAGAATAGCGAGTTGATTGTTAAATTAACAACGGCGGTGGATCGACTCGCCGCTAAACAAGATAGAACGGTGGAAGCCCGCGTGCTTCCTCCCTCAAATCGTCTTCCAACTTACGGCTCTCAACGAAAAGTTACGACGCCGGGAACCCTAGTTCTTCAAAAAAGGTCCCGTCTTTGGAGAATGGAAAGGAAAAGATCAAGAACTTCGAAGAAGGGTTACTTTCGGATGCCGACGAGTACTTCAAAGAGGAAGATCTGTGGAGGAGCGAGGAGGTTGGAGGAGTTCACCGGGGCCACGAATGAGGTCGGTCGAACCCCCAGAACCAGCCCAGGGGTCGGCCGACCCCAACCGAGGGCGGGGGCCTCGCCCCGCCAAGATCGACAGCCGACAGGGTCAGTCGAACCCTGTCGGCCATCGGCAGGGTCGACCGACCCCGCCTGGCCACCTGGATGGCTCGTCGGGCCTCCGGCAGCCCCGACAGGGCCTGCCGGGGGTCTGACAGAGCCGAGCGACCCCCTGGCAGCCGCCAGGGGGCTTTGGCGAGCAAGGGACCCGCCGAGCGGGGCCTTCAGGGCTTCCTTTGCAGCGACAGAGGAGTGGGGAGCAATTCCACGGGGCCCGAGTTCTCTGGACACTTGCAGGGGGAGTTTTACCATTACGAAGATGAAGGAGGGGCAGAAATCATTATGACGAAGGCGGTGGCGCGTACAAAGGTGACTTTGGTGCTGGTGAAAGGTGGAAAGATTATGGGGGACATGCGGGAGGGCCGCGAGGGAACTATGGAGACCGCAGTGGAGGGCCACATGGAGGATATGAGACGTAGAACGAGAGACGACAACATTATCATCAGCACAGGCGGACAGAGGGTAGGCCAGACCAGGGGCATTTTGTGGGTGATTGCAGAGTAAGGAAACTGAAGATGCACATGTTCGATGGGGAGGATCTGCATGCGTGGCTATTTCGGGCTGAGAGGTATTTCGCTGCTTATCACACGACGAAGGCCCAGAAGTTGGAGGCTGCAGCCATATGTATGGAGGGGAGAGCATTGGGGTGGTATCAGTGGAAGGAGAGGATGCATCATTTTCGCAGTTGGAAAGAGCTTAAGGATCTCATTTTGGAGAGGTTTCGGGATCCCCACCTGGAAAACCTTCACGAGCAGCTATTTGCCCTCAGGCAGGATGGACCGCTGAGAGATTACATTGAGAAGTTTGAGACCTTGTTGGGGCGAGTGCACGGAGTCACTGATGAGTCACTAGAGGACACATTCATGAATGGGCTGAAGCCATTCTTCGTGCTGGAGTTCGGTCATACAAGCCCAAGGGGCTGTCAGAGGTCATGGAGATGGCACAGATGGTCGAGAATATTCAGGCTAAGGAGAGGAGTCAGGAGTGGGTATGGTGGTCAGGTGCAACGCGGGTCCTCAGATGTGTCGGGGGTGAAGGCTACCACTCGGACAGACCAGGCGGGCAGGGAGAAGGTCGAAGAGATGAGCAGTGCACCACCAGCAGGAGGGCAGTTCAGGAGGATGTCTGATGCGGAGATGAGGGAGAAGCATCAGAAGGGACTCTGCTTTAGGTTTGACGAGCGGTTTACCCCAGGCCACATATGCACATGGCACAAGTTACAGGTACTGCTGCTGGAGGACGAAGATGAGGATGTGGAGGTTGAGGACGAGGCAATTGAGGACACAGAGAACAGACAACTGGAGATGGTGGAGATCTCCCTTAACTCTGTGGTAGGATTCATCCCGAACCATACCATGAAGTTGAGGGGACAGATTGGTGTTTAGGAGGTGACAGTTCTCATCAACAGTGGGACGACCCACAATTTCATCTCCAGGAGGGTAGTAGAGCAGTTAGGACCGCAACTGGTAGATAGTGGTAGTTTTAGTGTGATGATGAGTACATGAAGGAAGGAGAGCAGTAGGGGCTTATGTCGGGGACTGGTGCTGGCGGTGCAGGGGATACAAATAATGGCAGATTTCTTGCCTTTAGAGTTGGGCAGTACTGATGTCATTCTGGACATGACGTGGCGGCAGACGCTGGGAGAGATGAAGGTGAACTGGAAACTTCTCAGGATGGAGTTTCAGGAGGACGGAATGACAGTGATGCTGCAGGGGGACCCCAGTTTGTGCAGAGTACTGGTCTCCATGAAGACAATAGTACAAACCATCCATGCAGAAGGGGTGGTTTTCTGGTAGAGTCACACCTAATGGCACGAGAGGGGGTGCTGATGCAGAGGAGTAGTCGGTCTCACGAGAGGTACAGTTGATGTTGGAGCAGTTTGGAGATATTTTTCAGGAGCCACGAGGACTACATCCTCCTAGGGACCACGAGCATGCCATAGTATTACGAGAGGGCGTGGCCCCTATCAGTGTCAGGTCCTATCGCTACCCCCAGATACAGAAGGATAAGATAGAAAGGATGGTGGTCGAGATGGTTCAGACTGGTGTCATCCAACCTAGCGTGAGCCCATTCTCTAGTCCGGTACTGTTGGTGAAAAAGAAGGATGGGAGCTGACGCTTTTGCGTGGATTATAGAGCACTTAACAAGAAAACTGTGCTAGACAAGTTTCCCATACCGGTAATCGACGGACTCCTCGATGAATTACATGGTCAGCCATATTTTCGAAGATAGATCTTAAATCAGGCTACCATCAGATCCGAACGAGGGAGGATGAGCCGAATACGGCCTTCAAGACACATAAAAGCCACTACGAATTCTTAGCCATGCCCTTCGGCTTGATTAACGCCCCAGTCATGTTCCAAGCATTAATGAATAAGGTATTCCGTTCCTAATTGAGGAGATTTGTGCTTGTGTTCTTTGATGATATCCTAGTGTACAGCCGCACGGTAAAGAAGCACTTGGATCATTTGCAGGTGGTGTTCCCGTAGTTACAGTACCACCAGCTATATGTGAGTCGAAAGAAACGTTTGTTCAGGCAGCCACAGGTAGGGTATTTAGGCCACATGGTTTCTTCAGAGGGGGTGACTGCAGATCAGGTGAAGATTACGACAATGCTAGACTAGCCTCGTCCTTCCACTCTAAGGGGGTTGAGAGGGTTCCTAGGCCTCACAGGTTGCTACAGGCGGGTTGTAGATGGGTATAAAACGATCGCATGGCCACGCACAGAGTTCTTAAAGAAGGATCAGTTTGTGTGGGACAACGAGGCGACGCGTGCTTTTGAGGCATTGAAGAAGACTATGACGACCGTACCGGTGTTGGCACTACCTGACTTCTCGAGGCCGTTTGTGGTGGAGGCTGATGCCTCTGGACATGGACTAGGGGCGGTACTGATGCAGGATCAGCGCCATATTGAGTACTACAGCCAGGTGCTGACAGCAAGGGCTAGGTTGAAGTCAGTATATGAGCAGGAACTGATGGCGATAGTCCTGACTATAATGAAGTAGAGGCCATACTTGCTGTGGAGGAGCTTTCTGGCGTGCACCGATCAGAGGAGCCTCAAGTACTTGTTGGAGTAGCACATGGTGGCAGAGGAGCACCAGAAATGGCTACGGAAACTGATGGGTACAGGTTTGAGATAGAGTACCGCCCAGGATTGGAAAATAAGGTAGCTGACGCTATGTCATGGAGAGATGGGGATGTTCAGCTGGTAGCGGTATCAGTATCAGTACTTCACAACTGGAAGCCACTGCAGAGGGAGGTTGAGGGGGACCAGGAGCTGGCAGACATTAGAGCAGTACTCTTACAGGGTTCCGCAGATCACCCAAGCTATTCCTTGCAGGAGGGAAGATTGGTGTATTGGGGGCGCCTAGTGATACCGAGGACTTCCGCCCACATCCCAGTCATATTACAGGAGTTTCATTGCAGTGTTGTGGGTGGACATTCTGGAGGTACTGAAGACATACCAAAGATTGGCTAGAGAGGTGTATTGGCGAGGGATGACGTAGCCAAGATGGTAGCAGAGTGTGACGTGTGCCAGCGTCACAAGTATATGACGATGTCCCCAGTGGGTTTACTGCAGCCACTATCCTTGCCGGAGCGAGTCCGGGAGGACTTATCCATGGATTTTATTGATGGACTGCCTAAGTCGGGGGATTCACGGTGATATTTGTTGTGGTAGACCGCCTCAGCAAATATGCACATTTCATACGCTCAGACACCCACACAGCGCGGTTTTAGTGGCGGAGGTATTCTTGAGGGAGGTGATCTGTTTACATGGACTCCCAAAGTGCATTGTCTCTAATAAGTACTAAAACAATGTCTTTCTGAGCAGGTTCTGACAGGAGCTCTTCAGGTTGCAGGGTACAGTCCTGAGACGTAGTACTGCCTACCATCCCCAGACCGACGGCCAGGCAGAGGTCATCAACAGGAGCATAGAGACTTATTTGCGGTGTTTTATCTCAAAGAGCCCTAAGAAGTAGACATGTTGGCTTGTGTGGGCAGAATACTGATATAATACATCTTATCATACATCGGCTCATACTGCGTCTTTTTGGATTTTATAGGGTCGGAACCCCCCCACCTGCTGCATTATGGACAGGAGACGACCCCGGTATCAGATATGGAGCCGTGCTTGGCAGAGAGGGACCAGATTTTGGAGGAGCTGAAACTCCATCTGGCTAGGGCTCAGCATGTCATGAAGGCGAGGGCTGACTTACACCACCGAGATGTCCAGTTCGAGGTAGGGGGCATGGTTTATCTGAAACTGCGTCCCTACAGGTAGAGGTCACTCGCTCATCGAAGAAATGAGAATCGGTCTCCCAGGTATTTCGGCCCTTTTGAGGTGGAGGCCAAGGTAGGCTAGTAGCTTATCGATTGAAGTTGTCCCAAGGATCGATCATCCATCCTGTGTTTCACGTATCCCAGCTGCGTTAGGTGATTGGTGACCATACTCCCTCTCGTTCACTTTCGGAGACACTGACAGAAGACATGGAGGTCTTATTGGAGCATGAGGAGTTGAAGGGGGTGTGTAAGGGAAAAACAGGAGCGCAGGAAGTGTTGGTGCGTTGGAAAGGCATGCCAGAGAATGAAAGCACATGGGAGTTGGTGAGCGTCATGAAGCAGCAGTTTCCAGATTTCCACCTTGAGGACAAGGTGGCTCTTTTAAGAGAGTAGTGATGGGCTCATCACGTATTCAATGAGGCACACCAAGGAGACATCCGGCTCAACCAAGTGACTCAGGGACGTGCTCGCACATTTTTCATTATTCTTTTTATTTTATTATTTAAAAAAGGCAAACTTGCAATTGAGTTTTTTTAGCAAAAGGGGATATAAGGGGGGTGCGGCCGCCGGCCTAGGGCAGGCTTGATTTGATATTTTGTGTGACTTCTAGATAGACGAGTGCGGACCTCCTCTTAACGGCGTCTTGGGAGGGTGGTTGCCCCTATCAATTGTAGCCATTTTATCATTTTCATTTTATCTATAAAGTTCAGATTTTGCCTTCGGATCTATCAGGTTCTCAAAGTGTGTTATTTGATAAATTAAATGTCATCATGTATTTTCATGATATATCTCATTTGGTTCTTTTTATCATGCGAGTGTACTATAGTCTATAGTTACATCTCAAAATGTTTGGTTGTACATTCTTGTTTATGAGCAGGATCTAATATTAGAAAGTTAACCCAAGTTAACCGCTCGAGCCATTACATGCATCTTCTTAGGATATGCTCGAATATAAAAATGATATAGGCTACATTTCATTATTGATTCACTATTGTTAGTATCACTTTCTATGACTCCACTTCATATTATTCCACTTCATATAATTTACCTAATCTCCCTGAGTTACTTATGCATCCTGTTCTTATACCTCCATCACCTTCTACAGATCAATCGCCGCAGTCTTCACAAACATCACCATTTTGGCTTCGCTTCCTAAGTTCCTTTCTTGTTTTGATGTGATTGATCTTAAGGTTTTTAAAAGAGGAAAAAAAGGTCTTTTGACCATATGAAGTCACGCTTTATGCCAATTTTTAATTTTTACCTTCTAATTTTGATGATGCAAAAAACTTAGACTAGACCATTGCATTTAGATATGAAAAGGAGCATGTCATTCTCACCCCACTTTCCATTTTGCATCATATGATAACTTGTCTGCATCTTATTCTTCGTATGTTGCTTCTCTTGATAATAACTATCTAAACTCTCTGAGGCTTTATGTCACCATACATGGAAATGTGCAATGGATGATGAGATGCTTTCTTTATACCATTCTAATGCCAGGAACTAGTTCATCTTCCTACTTGTAGGTCTATTACTGGTTATCATTGGGTCTAAATTATCTAAGTTCATCCCGATGGCACCCTTAAGAAGTTGAAAGCGTGTCTATTTGTTAACAGTTATAATCAGAGTTATCGATTTGACTATTCAAAGCCCTTTTTCTCTTGTTGCCGTAAAATCCTTTGTTAGACTACATATTACGTTGGTAGTTGTGTTTCATTGGCAATTACATCAGCTTGGTATCAAAAATGAAATGATGATATTTGTGAGAAAGTGTGCATAGATCAACCTACTGGGCATGTCACTCAACATGAATCTAGACATGTTTGTCTTTAGAAGCCCTTGCATGGTCTAAGACAGCATACACGAGCATATTTAGAAGATTTAATAGTGTGATTAAGTTTGGAATGTAGTAAGGTTCATTCTGTCTTCTATCGAACGATATCTACATGTTGTATATTGAAAGTGGCGCATGTGGATGATATATTATTAATAGAGATAACAACAATTAACATTGATGCTGCTTCTAAATCAAGCTTTCAAACAAAGGACCTAGGCCAATCATATTTCTTTAAGAATGTGGTTGCTTGATCTCATCATGAAATTTTCTTATCTCAAAAGAAAATACCTACTGGTTAGGACTAAAACAAGGATATCGGGTAGCAAACCCATTAATACTAATATTGATCCAAATAGCAAGTTACTGACTAATTCAGGTGTGTTACAGATTCGGGGCAGATATATATGATTGATAGGTAATCTTAATTTTCTCATAGACACATTAAGACATATCTTTTGCTATAAGTGTCGTTAATCAGTATCCTAATGCTCCTCGTACAATTCATTGGAATGTTGTAACACACATATTATGATATTTAAAGAGAGATACATGACAAGGGTTGTTATATTAATATCATAGGAATATCCAGATTGAGTATTACATTGATGCAGCTTGGGTTGGATGTCTAAATGATTGATAATGAAGCTCTATCATGATTTTGTTAGAAGAACTTGAGTGTCTTGAAAAATTAAGAAGCAATTTGTAGTCCCACAATCAAATATAGAATCTAAATATAGAGTTATTTAAAAATACACATGTAAGTTGGTACAGTTGAAACATTTATTAGGGGAACTTGGTTATCAACATTCATAACATACGATCCTGAAGTGTAATAAACTTCCATCTGTGTTGCATACAACTCGGTTTTAAAGAGCAAACTACATGTATAAAGATTAATTTCCGCTTTAATAAAAAAATTTTGCTTAAGGTGATCCAAATGGCACCTGCCAAAATGAAATGCTCAGGTCAACTTACTCACTAAACCTGTAGATGGTTTCAAGGTAAAATAGATTTGTACCAAGCAAGAAGTATTCAACGTGTGAAGGGGTGTTAGAGTAATATTAGAATTAGAAACGGGTATACTTGTAATTTCATAATTTTGAACAATTAATTTATAGAGATAGAGAGATCAAAAGGGCGTCTCTTTGTATTTTCTCTATTAACATATTCATTTGGCAATCTACTCATTCAATGTGCAGTTTCCACTTTATGAGCATAATACACATTCACGTCATATAATGTAACTGTTAGGATCCTGAAGATGGCAAGCAGAAACACCAGAGGATTGAATAGTGTTTAATAAAACTTAATAAAATCCTCTAAGTATTCTACTAAGAAAACAATTTATGTTACTAAATTATTTCTTAATCAACCATTTATACTTGCAAATAGTAAGAACGATATAAACACAAGATAAAGTATTTGTACGAATAAAGCAAGCACAGAAAACAATCACAAACGCAAGAGACTTATCCTGATTCAGTCACTACTCATGACCTACGTCTAGTCCTCAAGTCCCACGTGGGCTTTCCACTATTCTCAAAAATAATACACTCGACGACCACTCCTCGTGTCTGTCATGTAACCTCTCAACCGAGAATCAGCACCAACACCTCACACTTGAGGCCAACACAATCACCTCTTACACTTGAGGCTTTCTCCTCACACTAGATATACAACTTTGAGAGCAAAAATTACAACCAAGTTTAGAGGTTTCGGTCTTATGGGAATTTAAGCTTTGGTTTCAGTTTCGCCTATTTAAGTGATTTCGGAGTTCCGTTTCATTTCGTCCATATCGGTAGATTCTGTAGTTCTGTTTCGGGTATCAGTTTCAGTTTCGGAGATACTTTAAATATATACACACATTGACGTATTATATATAAAGTTATATGGTATTTAAACCACATAAATGCACCATAATTTATCCTAGATATATAGTTGTACAAAATTTTTAGTTGAAACTTATGTAGGACCAAAGCGAGCCCTTTTTATTTTATTAATATAAAAGAATAATAACACAAAAATGATAAGGCATAAATCTGACCTCATAATACAAAAAATGACTAAAATTAATCAAAAAGATACAAAAATAAATCAAAAATATAAAAATCTCAGTTTAAGTTCGTATCACCCGAGTCCGAGTGTAATGCAGAGTAGTATGGTGGATAGTAATATGGCATCTGTTCTTGTCCTAAAATGATATTATCATGTTATCATATAAAGACAGTCGGCTCGGCTAAAAAACGTCATGACTACTTTGACTGCTGGATTAGCCAGTTACATTTGAACCATAACTGAACTGACTATCATAATCTGTATAGACATTAGAGTGTCTTTATGGTACGAAATAACCGTCATGACTGCCTGAGTATCCATTGAAAATACGGATTCATGAATAACATGCATCATAAGCATAGTCCCCACTTCTCTCGGTAAGACGATCGTATTTTGGAGCAACACAACCTCCATCTGTAGGACTTTGGTCATCGGTAGACGAATCATCATCACTTTCTTACTGAGTGACTGACTTGTTTTGCTTATACATGATATTCATTTGGCTGTGACTTGGTCCAGCTGATTGCTTCTTGTCCTTCAGCTTCCACAAGTGCTTCGTCCAACCAAAGATTTTCTTTGTCATCAAGCAGTCTAGCTTCTGTCTCCCTGGTCCATTCCTCCAATGAGTCATCTTCATTGAAAATTTGATCCAAGTTAATCAGTTGATAATCAATATTTCTCCTCTTTAAGTTTCTTTCTCTTAGCCTCATGTTATAATGTACATAAATCAGCTTTTAAATATTTTTATTGTTAACATGTTCCTCATCTTTGTGTGAATGAGTGAGAATGTGGTCCAGTTTTGTACATAATTGGAAGATGAGACAACTTTGCTTAAAACAAGCACATCTTAACGTGTAAGATTTGGAGCATGGTCTCTCCCAATGATTGACCACAACTGAGCTACAAAAGTTCTCTTGATCAGAAAATGTAAAGTAAATTATGGAAACCATGTAAGGAACTAAGATTCTTATAGATCCCTAGAGTGACATGCTTTATCGACATACATGCCTTCTGGGAGCTGAATGCATCAATTCTCATCATGTACAACACCACATATAATTAGCATTCATAATTTGAAAATGTGAATGACTGGATCGATCATATATCAAAATAAAAATATCTTAAAACCATTTACTTATCTTTCTATTTCAAGTTGCATCGAGATGTCTGGATCCAACCTCTCAACCACATGTCTAAATCCAATCAGTACATCATTGTCATTTGTTACACTGATGAAGTTTTGGAAACAATGATTCAGAAAATAATCTATAATTGACGTACAACATGTAAATAAATGATTAGTATCACATTAAGTTTAACTAAACAAATACCAATACAGTATTTACATGTGGCATAAATGTCTTGATGTAGGTGCCTATCTTATCTTTGCCGATCATATCCCACCATTTTCTGTATCCTTTACCAATATCCGTTTTAATTTCTTCTTTCACCCGGTCCATGGCACCGTAAAGGTATCACATCTCGACCTTACATCGTTGTGTACCATTCTTAAAACCTTCACCAGTGGTACAAATACAGTGATAACATTAAGAATGTTTTGCCAGAAGTCTATCACCGTGAATCAGATTGTATCTTTTGGTTTGGGCTTAGGAAAGTTTTCGGATCATTTCCCTTGAGGTGATCTCTCCTTGGATCATCCCGATGCACATAGAGAGAATCTAATGCAATAAAAATGTTTTGCCAGAAGTCTATCACCGTGAATCAGATTGTACATGTTTGCAATGGTCATATCTTTTGGTTTGGGCTTAGGAAAGTTTTCAGATCATTCCCTTGAGGTGATCACTCTCCTTGGATCATCCCGATGCACGTAGAGAGAATCTAATGCAATAAAATGGGTTACAAATCTTGTATAACAGGCCGGAACAACTCTTTTTCACATGTCTCTTTTCTCATCAAGCTAAGCACCCAACCTTTATTGTATATAAATCATATTACTATTTGACTTTGCGCGATGTTATTTTTGACAACCTCTTTTGCCATATCAGAAAATATCAAGTCAATACAATACACAGAACACAAAGTCCAATACAGATGTTGTCTTTTTAGCATCATCAACTACTCAGGTGATTTGAAGTTTGCTTCATTGTCGGAACTTGAACGACTATATACTCTTTAATTATTTCTACATATTTGTACATCACGTCAAATTTATATGAACCATTCTAGAAGCAGTTGGTTGCATCCACCGAGTTAAGAAACAATGTCTCGTAGGTCAAATACATAAGGAAATTAGTAACCTTCTTTCTATTTTATGTTGTCTAACCGTCACACATCAGTGTGCAACCATACACATCCCAATGACTAAATTTTCAAAATAGTTTTTGGTCTCTTCAAGCTCCAGGTTTAAATGTGTGTAGGCGAGCTCTCAAGCAATGGTGGAGGAATGCCACTACCTACTTTTGTAAAAGCATCTACTATGTGCTTATAGTGGACTATTGGCAACATTGTATGGAATGTTGTATAAAAATTTGGCAAAACCTTTATCGCCAAAGGACTTGGCATTTTTCATATGACCCATTATTCTTGTCTTTAAAGTTGATTGGATTTTACCCTTTTTTGTTAAAAGGGTCAGCAATACCTAGACCGAAATTGAGAACACCAGACGATCTGTCGGTATGTTCAGCAGCGCGAACAGAACCACATTTGAGCAGACCGGACAATCTACCGACACGACTACCCGATCTGTCTAGCCTAGAGGCCACATACCATCCTGCTCACATTCTTCTGCTAAAAAGTCTTATTTCTTCTTACAGTATATTCTTGCCTACTTGCGCTCAATGCTCTTCTAAGCTCTTTCGCATTCTCGGTCTCATCCTCATCCTCGTCTGTGTCATTTGAGTTTGCCGACATTGCCATTAACTCTTTCTCAGTCATCTTCTTCTCAAATCTTTATTGTTGCTTTTTTCCTCTTGGCAAATATGTGTGCATTAATCTCTGCACACACTTCTTTCGGTACTTCAAAACATCTCATTACATTCTCGGCACTTCCCGTCAAATGTTCCCTAAGGCGAATCATGCCTCCATGCATTTTTTGACAGTAGTTGCACTTATATGTATATGGTCGTTTCCAACCATTTTACCGTAAGTCCAGCTAATATCCAACTGTTTCTACGTATAGGTTCTTTGAGACATTTTAATTAATGTTTATAACTGAAGACAACATACAATAAGTTAATTGTTCATTACATTTAATTATTAATTCATCACAATATCAACCATTTTATTAAACTATTTGAATGCTAAATGTATAATTAACACACTGCAGAACATACTATTACCTAATTACGAAAAACTAAAATTTTAAATTTCTAACATTATTTCTACACATTTATCAGTAGTCCCAACCTACAACTTACAAATAACAAGAAATAAAAATCAATTACATCAGTCTTTCTAAACATTTAGTATTATTTCTAAATTTTAACAATGAAATTTACATGATTTGTAAAGTCTACCAATGAACATGAAAATAAATACTGACCAATAAAAATAAAATTACAACCAATCAATAATAATAAAATTTATGAATAGCAATATTAAATAAGAATTATTTTAGTTACAATTAAAATAGAAATATTACTTAAAATTAATTTTTTGGGTAAATAAAAAAATTGTAGCGTAAAATGCACACAATTATAGTGCAAAATATTAAAACTATAAAAACAATTGGTGTATAATTTGTTATGCAAATACAAAAAATTATAGTGCCAAAATGCAAATTAAATATGGATGGCTGAATTCTTAAGACTTCTGATATTCATATTACACATTTTGCTAAACATAATCTCTCGTCCGAAAATTATGGCAAACTTGTAAATAAAACACAATATGTTTAGCAAAATGTTGAATGTGAATAGCATCACTCCCCTCACACTCAGAGCAACTACCAGCCATATTACATATTTTGCTCAACATATTACATATATTTACAAGTTTACAATTCAGTCAATTAAGAAGGTCTAAAGGTAATGTAAAACTTGTAGATATATGCAATATGTTAGCAAAATGTGAAGTGACTGACAGCTGTCACCCGCTGCTGTCTTTGGCAAATATAGACTTTGCTCAAATTTTTATGTTTATTTATCAAGGTTTTAAATATTGATATCGGTATCGTATCGAATTGACCATATTAGTATCAAAAATCAGATATCGGACGATAAATCGGGGATACGAGCAAATATCGAGTTGGTCATATCGGATAGGATAAATATAAAATTATTGTATCATAAATATCCATAATTGTTCATATTATCAAAATATCATCAATAGAATCACATAAAGTTAAGATAAGTTCATTAAATGACTGTTAACAGTAACATACGAGTATGTAATACACTAATACTAGAAGTCTATAAATTAACAAAATATTAAAACTCAAAATACTGCATGAATAGAAAAAGAATTAAAAGATTCCCAAAAAGTGTGACTTACCCCCACATTATGTAACAAGATCAGTCTGCACACATCTCTGGCACGAATATTTTAGCATATGCAGCTGCTTCCGCATCAGAATCAGAACTATTTGAAGAAGATGAATCTAAGGAGCACCATGAAACAGAACCTAAAGCTTCGTACTCCTCAAGCATATGCTTCTTCTCTTCTCCTTCTCTTCTCCTCAAGCACAAATCTTTGTATTCTTTAATCTTTTACTAGCCAGTGGTGTTAGAACAGCCTCCATCGCTTCTTCAACTTGCCTCCATGTCAGTCTTTTTTCAGGGAAGACTTCTTCATCCTCCTCGTCTGAAGCTACAGATGCTTCTGCTGATTTTTGAGACATCCATTAGGCCACATTGCCCTCAGTAATAGAACGAGCAATAGGATATCAGTGTTTCTGCTCTCAAATCTTTCTTTCAACTGGGCAATGAATTTGACATAGACTAAGCTTTTTGATCTATTGGTACTTAGTCTATTCCTTCTCTTCGTGTGAATCTATTAATGAAAACTTAATAACCAATTAGCCATCTGGAGAAATATGTATAGGATTATCCATTGATGATATAAAAAATTTATTTGAAGTTTTATCATCTCAAAAACACTCCAATTTCTTTCACAACCGTTTGAGCTAGTGGTCAGTCCAAAAATTCTCATGGCCATCTTCTTCAAATTAGGTGCCGAGCCACCATGTAAATGCCACCAATTAACTAAAAATAAAAAACCAAATTAAAATTCCTTTTAATTTAAACTTGAAGATATCAAAAACTGCTATAATAGAAATAGGAAATTCATATTAGTTTCTTGGCTATACCTGGATCAAGTGCATGATTGTTTGCTTACCTTTGTGCTACCTCCCAACTAAAAGATCCGCTTGCATTTTCATATAGAGATAGCTTGGAGCTAATTTTGTCGTGCATGTTATTATCATGGGTATACATCAGCATTCAGTAAGTCCATCAGTAAAGGCATCATCTCCATCAATAGCACCTCGGGTCTGATAATTAAATTACGGATTCAACAAGACTTGTCAAGTGCAAATGAGTTGTCGGCGTGCCGTTTCATCTCTTATCAATAAGAATGTAAATTCGCCGGACTTTTTTCTCATCATTCTTCAAATTAATCTTGATCTTCTTTTTGCACATGTCCATATCTCCATACAACCATCCCATTGATGGAGTGTCGCTACTGCTCTTCGAAGAACGTTGACGATATTATTAAAAAAATTCAAAGCAAATGTCACATTCTTCCAAAATGAACGGCTATTGATGATGGTGTATACCTACAAAAGACAAATTTAATCAAAAACATCAATTAGTTATTTAACTCTTAAATATGTGAACCAAATAACAAAATGAAATTAGATATACAATATTAAATTTATACCCTTTTTGCTTGCACAGACACATAGAACTTTAACTTCCCCCATTCAGCGGAGTTGACAAAAGCCTTCTAAGTGGATTTCTTCTCCTGCAAGCTTTGTAATGACAAAAAACTGTAGCAAAGTGGGTAACACCGGGATTAACACCCCAATCTTCGCCCTTATCATATCAAGCACGATGGTATGAGCATACATGTAGACTGTAACGACACTCGCATCTAAAATGACATTGTGGATAGGCTTCAGCTTTCCAAAATATCTATAATAAAAGGTTCAGCATGTGTGCAGCACATGAAATCCAGAAAATAGAGGGACGTCTCACAACAAACAACTTCAATGTAGCCATATTGTTCGATGTGTTGTCGATCACAATTTGAACGACAGATGGTTCTCCCAGCTTCTTAATTATTGCATTTACCAAATCATAAATATAGTTGCCATCATGCACATCAGTAGATGTGTTCTTAAAAGCATAGAACACAGTTTCAATATAAGCATTCATTATGCTCTTACCCCTCCTGTCAATCCAATAATCTGTCAACAGACTACATCCATGCAGTCTATATTTTTCTAGAAAAGCTTCCAACTCCTTCTTAGAAACAACTTTCATAGGAAAATACTTGTCAGCTATCTCATATGAAGTTGGATATTTTAAATTGGGTCCATATTTGTCCACACAGCATGTGCCATCTGCCCAAAAGATGGATGATCCACCAATGAATTGAAAATAGTAATCTTGCCTTAAATATACATCGTGTGATCCACTCGCATGCATCTTCTCTTTTCTTCTTCTTCCAGTGCTCATTAAGGATGGATTGCACCCATTTTCCTCTCTCCTTCTGCAGCTGCTCCATCTTCCTCATTTCTTGAACTTTGCCTATACACATGCATGTCCATCGGTCCTATGAATCTTACGAGACCTTGACTGGCTTTATGGGAAGATGCCACTTCTACATCCTCATCTCCAATAACCACATCATATAAGTGCTTGAAGTTTTGATTACTTCACCACTTTAGATAATAGTGTAGCTTCTAATGCAACAATGACCTTCAGTCTAACCTTCTCGGGAACTTTTGTGCAATGAGCTACATTTCCTCTCTTTTCCGTAAGATGGTTCCTGAAACGGTTAATTCTACCGCTCATCACATGCTCGCAAAACTTACACTTCACTTTATGGGATGACATCTTCTCCTCATAATCCTAAAAAGGTGTTCCTGCGACGGATGATGCCTTGGTAGATGCTCTAGAAGACATTTTCAAATTCTACTATCAAAGAAAACAAACATTGAAAAATTATTAAATTAAAATTTAAGAAACAAAAACTTTAAAAAAATTAAACCATATCATAAAAAAGTAAAACATATCATGACTCATAATTTTTACAAATAATTGTGAGATTTATATATGCATATAATATAAGATTCATGAGACAATGTCTCTATTTGAAACCTAAAGACAATATCATCCTGTCAATCTATATAGTCAAGAATCGAGCATATACGATACCCAATTGCATGTAAGAGACAATATTCATGATCCAATAATCCAAGAAGCCAACAAGCCAAGTTATCCAAGTATACAACTTTACACATGAATGCATGAACCCCAAACAAA
The DNA here is from genome assembly GCA_030789695.1 of Scilla litardierei. NCBI lineage: Eukaryota > Viridiplantae > Streptophyta > Magnoliopsida > Asparagales > Asparagaceae > Scilla > Scilla litardierei. The sequence continues at coordinate 414,783,218 of CM061142.1, forward strand.
TCCAATCCAAGTATTATATCTCCAATAAGGCAATAAGCAGCCAAAGCATGGCACAATACTCGACTACAAAGATTAATTGGAATCGGTTTCATTATATAATCATATATGTATGTCCCACAGTTTTCTCTAAACAATTTCATCATCGAATTTATTATTCCCAAAATTAAACTTTTTAAAACCCAATTTAAAAATTGATCTGTTAATTGCAAAGATTTAAAAATTAAACTATAAAGCATTGGCCAATGCCAGGAACCGACGGACAGAGAAGCCGACAAGGTGACAGAGCACCGGAGCCGATAGACAGAGGCGCCAACAGACTGTAACCACAGACAAAGTACATGAGCCAGAGGACATAGGAAAGGAGTTGGCAAAGTGACAGAGCCCAGTTGTCGGCATAATAATAAGAATTATGATGACGATGATGATGATCAGCATCAAGAAGAAAGAACGAAAAAACCGAAGAAGAATAAATATTGAAATTTCACTATAATTTCGAAGAAAGAAATCGCAAAAAAGTTTAAAAAATCTGTAAAATAAAGAACATAAATCAAAAAAGCTTACTATTTCCCTTTGATTTACCTCCAATTTCCTGTGGAGTTAGACGAAAAACCCAAAACCTAACACCGGCAAACGACGAGAGAGATGAGTGCAAGAACTTTCAATGAGCTCGAGCAATTAGGGCACAGTAGCGTTCGTTTCGGTGATTTAATCAAACGGGTTTAGATCGGATTCAATCCAAACACATTTAAAAAATTTCGAAACCCACATAACACAGTAACCGACCATATCTGCCGATATCAGACTAATATTTATCAGGTCAATATATCGACCGATGTGACCAATAAACACCAATATCGGGATTTTTCCACAATCCACAAATTCTCGTGATATCGTATCGGTGTGAGACCGATATCGATTTATCGGTCAATAAATCGACCCAATCGGCCAATATTATAAACAATGTTATTACAAGTTTACCTTTCAGTTTATTACGGAGGTTTTAATGTAATGGCAAACTTGTAAATAGACAAAATATTCTGGGCAAAATGTGTAATGAGAATGGCAACCCCTCGTAAATAGCACGGCTCTCGTTTTCGTCGATTAATTCACCATAGAGAAAATCATAAAAATCCTTCATCGAGTATTCTAGGGTTTTTCTTCGAAGAAAAATTTGTTCGACTCGACAATAAAAATTTAGGGTTTGACGGCAAAAAACTTTACCTTCGGTCCACCACCTCGCCCCGCGATTGCATCTTAGCATCTCTGCCTCGTCCTCGTCCGTCACGATCGAAGAATGATCGGTGAGCCGTAATTACAATTTGCTAAATGTATAAAATTTGGAGCTTCTTTCAAGTTTCTTCACTTGCTTGACAATGATGTTGTTAGATCCGGAAATTACTTTGCGCACAAGTCGGAGGGGAATTGCTTTATGCACTACAAGGAGGGGTCTCTTATTTAAACTAGGTCTAGTCGTCATTTATTTTCATGTTGAAATTAAGTTATTTAATAATTAGAAATAGAGCTCTTCGAGAATTCTCAGGTAGATCTAGGAGAGTGCAGACGTCCTCGCTTAAAGGCGTCTTAGGAGGGAGGTTACACCTATCAATTGTAGCCAAAGTTATCATCTTTATTCCAATTTATATCAATTTACTTTCAGATTTGTTTGGATCCTATCATTTTCTTATCAAAGTGTCTATGATCCATGGCGGCGACGAGATCTAAAGTCAACATCAACGAAATCTTAGGGATGGCGATGAGAAATAAAGTCAACATTGACAAAATGATGATGAGGGCGGAAGGAAGTAATAAGCGACACGACGAAATCATGGCGCAAGTCTACCAACAACTTGCGATCTTCGCATCAGGAGTTAAAAATTTCAGATCTGAAACTTTCAGATCTGGATCTGAAGGCGACGAAGATCCAGATTTGAAGGAGGCGGCGGAAGATCCATATCTGGAGACGGCTGAAATTCCAGATCTAAAGACGGCGATGATCCCCAATCAAAAGGGTGTGATCTTGAAAGAGGAGAATCCAAATCTGGAATTTTCAGATCCAGATCTAGAATTCTCAGATCCAGATCTGCAGGCAACAACGGAAGACGAAGATGAGCCGCCAAGAAGAAAAAGCCCTAGCCGTCACTTCAAGGCGGAGGGCCGCAACAGCCGCTGCAGGGCCCGGCAGGGGCCCAACAGCCCCTGCAGAATTCTGCAGAGGGCCAAGAGCCCCTGCAGAATTCTGTAGGGCCCAACAGCCCCTGCAGGCCCCTGCAGAATACTGCATGGGCCCAGGAACCCCTGCAGGCCCCTGCTGGGGCCCAACAGCCCCTGTAGTGCCCGGCAGGGGCCCACGAGTCCATGCAGGGCCCTGCGGGGCCCTGCATCCCCTCCAGGGTCTCCCATGGTGGCCATCGCCCCTTTAACAGCGACGACGGGCCCTCTGATGTTCCGGACAGCGAGTTTTCGACTTTCTGGGCCTAAAACAGCGAACATATGAGCTTCCGGGAGGGCGACATAAGCCCCAAGGCCATTGGTTTTCAGTTCGAGGACCTTCCGAGCGCCAAAATTTCAGATTTGGGTATAGAGGACCTTTGGATCTAACTAATGACGACCGTGACTTTCATCTGGACGTCGTTGAAGGCGATGGAGACCACGCGTACCCTTTTGACCCGGGAGGAGGCTTGCGCGCACTTGGAGTACGGCCTCCGCAGATTTCTTGCACCACCTTGAGGACAAGGTGGATTTTCAGGGGCGGAGTAATGTTAGATCTGGAAATTACTTTGCACACAACAAGTCGGGGGGAATTGCTTTATGCACTATAAGGAAGGGTTTCTTATTTAAACTAGGTCTAGCTGTCATTTATTTTCATGTTGAAATTGAGAGTTATTTGATAATTAGAAATAGAGTTCTTCGAGAATTATCAGGTAGATCTAGGAGAGTGCGGACGTCCTCGCTTAAAGGCGTCTTGGGAGGGAGTTTACACCTATCAATTATTGCCAATTTATCTTTTATTCACTGTTTTATTAATATAATTTCAGATTTGCTTTCGGATCCTATCAGATGTATGCTTTCTTCCCGATCTTTTTATAGAAATTTTCTTTATAAATGTTGTTCAATCACAAGAATTATGTTCACCCACGGGGGAAATTTCACGAGCTTGGGATGTTCACTCACGGGAAATTCATTATGTAATTGTGTAAATTTTTTTGTCATCTTCTTCCTCTGTTTTATCTAGGTTTTGGTCGAAACAGAGATAAGATGCATGTTTCGGTCTCTTTGGCCTTTGAGACCGAAACGATACGACTGGTAGTGCCTGAATACGTGATTACAACTTAAGCACTGAAGATGAAGCCCATATAAGAGAGTGTGGCTAAGGGATTTGGGTTTTTACTCTATAGGATGACTCTTTAGAAGAGCTATTTTGAGATTTTTTTTCTTTTCCATTTCAATTTTATTTTTCATCTCATTTCATTGTAAATCATGTCTAAATAACTTAAGATCATCTATATTTATAGAGGTAAAAATCTACATGAGAAAATACCCAAAAAAACCCCAACCAACTGCAAAACGACTAGCAGCGATGATTTCTGCAATGACTAGTTGCTAGTCGACTTGAGTACATCTCCAAGTCGACTAGGCATCAACTAGTCAATACACTCTAGTCGATTAGACCAATCATTCTAGAACAGCAGTTTTCAGCCAGTACAGTTAGTCGACCAGAGTACGACTCTTAGTCAACTAATTTGCTTATTAGTCAACTAATCATTGTAATCTAGGCGAGTAACCAGTCCAACCAAACGTTAATTCTAGTATCTTATTAGTCGACTAGGTTATCATATTCGTCGATTAATACATACAGAAATATATTGTTTGACTATGAGACAAGGATTTTGATGTGAATTAATTCTTATTGATTCTAGATTATGCTCCTAGAGTTTCATGTGTATTTGTGTGACATATTCAAGGCTTTAACATGAATTATAAGACAAGAATAAAATATTACAACAGATTACATATTTGTCATAAGCTTGCTTTGTTTTAGTCTTTAAGCTCCACGATCTTGCCATAAAATTTGTCAATTCCTCTCGATAGCTTGGAGTCACACCACCACCTAATGATTGTCAAGATTTGCTTTGTGTTCATGTGTTGTTGTCCTCGACGCTTGAGGAATCAACACTTAGCCTTTTTGTTCCTTTCACACTAAATAAATCATGTGGTCCTACATGATTTATGTTCATGCTCTAATACCAAATATAAGGATCATAAAGATGACAAGCAGAAACACTAGAGAGGTGGTGAATAATGTTTAATATAACTTAATAAAATCATCTAAGTATTATGACTAAGAAATCAATTTGTGTTACCAAATTGTTTCTTAAATAACAATTCTAATTGCAAATAGCAAGGACAATATAAATAACGAAAGATAAATTATTTACAAGAATAAAGCAAGCACAAAAACATCACAAACATAAGATACTTATCCTGGTTCAGTCACAACCCGTGACATACGTCCAGTCTCCAAGTCTCAATTGGGCTTTCTATAATTCTCAAGAATAGTACACATTGCAACTCGACGAACACCCCTCGCCTCTGCTGTGCAACCTCTCAATCAAGAGTCAACACCAACATTGCATACTTGAGGTCAACACAATCACATCTTAAACTTGAGGCTTTCTCCTCACACTTGAGATACAACTTTGATAGCGAAAATTGCAACTTAAGGTGAAGCCCATATAAGTGAGTGTGGCTAATGGATTTGGGCTTTTACTCTGTAGGATGCATCTTTGAAAGAGTAGAAACAAAGCTCGAAATGATGGAGAAAGAGATCTAGAGCTTTCGGGCTATTTTGGTATTTTCTTTTTTTTTCTTTTCTTTTTCTTTTTCTTTTTCATCTCATTTCATCATAAATCATCTCTAAATAACACGAGATCATCTCTTATTTATAGATGTGAAAATATACATGAGAAAATACCCAAAATACCCCGTCAATGGCTAAAAATGACTAGGTGCAGAAAATCCAATTTCTGCAACGGCAAGTTGCTAGTCGAACATAAGATACTTATCCTGGTTCAATCACAACCCGTGACATATGTCCAGTCTCCAAGTCTCAATTGGGCTTTCCATAATTCTCAAGAATATTACACATTGCAACTCGACAAACACCCCTCGCCTTTGATGTGCAACTTCTCAATCAAGCGTCAACACCAACATTGCATACTTGAGGTCAACACAATCACATCTTAAACTTGAGGCTTTCTCCTCACACTTGAGATACAACTTTGAGAGCAAAAATTACAACTTCCCTGCGCCTTGAAAGTGAAACCCATATAAGTGAGTGTGGCTAATGGATTTGGGTTTTTACTCTGTAGGATGTATCTTTGAAAGAGTGGAAAAAGCTCGAAATGATGGAGAAAGAGAGCTAGAGCTTTTGGGCTATTTTGGTTTTTTTCTTTTTTTTTCTTTTCCTTTTCTTTTTCTTTTTCATCTCATTTCATCATAAATCATGTCTAAATAACATGAGATCATCTCTTATTTATAGATGTGAATATATACATGAGAAAATACCCAAAATACAGCGTCAATGGCTAAAAATGACTATGTGCAGAAAATCCAATTTCTGCAACAGCAAGTTGCTAGTCGACTAGAGTACATCTCCTAGTTGACTATGCATCGACTAGTCGACTAATCAACACACTCTAGTCGACTAGGCCAGTGATTCTAGAGTAGCGGTTTTCAGCCAGTGTAGTTAGTTGATTTGAGTACTAACTCTTAGTCGACTAATTGGCAGATTAATCGACTAATCATTGTACTCTAGTTAACTAATCAGTCCAACCAAAACCTAGTTAATTTTTATATATTACTAGTCGACTAAGATATCATATTAGTCGACAAATACATGCATATATCATAGTAGTCGACAAATACATGCAGCTATGTATTGTTTGGCTATGAAACCTAAGGATTTTGATGTGAATTAATTCCTATTAATTCTAGATTATAATCATAGAGTTTCATGTGTGTGACATTTTCAAGACATTAACATGAATTCTAAGACAAGAATAAAATATTACAATAAATTACATAATTTGTTTTCATAAGCCTACTCTGTTGAGCTCCACGGTCTTGTCATAGAATTCATCAATTCATCTTGATGCCTTAGAGTCACAATACCACCTAATGATTGTCAAGATTTGCTTGTGTTCATGTGTTATTATTATCCATGCTTCAACACTTAGTCATGTTGTTCCTTTCACATCAAAGAAATTCATTAGACCAAAAACATAATATTTGATCATCATCAAAACATGTATTGGAGAATCCAATACCCAACACCCAACAATAATCTTTATTGTTTAAATGCATGTGAGTTTGAACATACATTTATCACACATCCCCTCATTAGGTGCTTCTTTTTCAGTCTTAATATCATTTAGAGATATGTGGATGAGACTGTTTTAAACTTCAATATCTCCTGAAAAGGTCACAATCTTACCTCAAGGGATCAAACCTGCCAAAGAACTTGTGGACATGAGATTTTGATCAAACTCCAACATCAATCTGACTATAGAATCATAATGGCCTTGTGTCAGGAATCATCAATACAGAATCAATGTTCAAGTTGGTATCTGTAACTGTGGACAACATGACATTATCAATTAGCCTTAAGATTGGAACAGAACAATAGGGAATTTACTTTGACGGCTTGGAGGAAGATCTTGCTGTTTGAATTTATTTTTATGGTTTCTTTGTGAATTGTCGCCCATACATGCTTTATTGAAGTCACTTCCAGATTCATAATTTGTCTGCATCCCTTTACAGAATGATTCCCAAATGCTAGATGATCATGGAGAAATAACATGCCACAAATAGAAAAAAAGAACCATATATTTTTAATAAACCTAACAACCCAGATTATAATCTGGCAGATGAAGGATACTCGGTGGCGATTGCTAAACGAAAACACAATGTGTTCACGTTCCCCACAAAAACTGCAATATTATGTGCAACGTTTGAATACGCTAGAAGGATACTGAGTATAAATATAAAGCTTTTGCTGGCATGAAACTACAACACCAAAATCCTTATTATGGTTTCTAGTTAAATTCTTCCAGGGTCCTATCCACAATTTCAAGAGGTGCACTTTAGTGTTACTTAAAGGAATGCTACACTGGTCTCTTCTTTCAAGCTGGCTTCGTTTAGGCAACCCTCCCTAGAAGGGTAACAAGCACCCCCTCATGACCATAACATACTAATAGTTAACTGTCCTTTTGAATAATTTCCAATATATCATCTGATTATGGTTAAAAAAACATGCACACCCCTACAGATTCATTATCCAGTAAACAGATCGAACAAGCTTAAAAAGTAAAAAAAGCAAAAGGAGTTTTGATGGGCTTATCACATATCAGATGATGTGGAAGAAGGCTTTGGTGGCAAATCCATGATCCAAGGGCGTTTTCGCAACCTTTTGGGCCTTTTTGTGAATTTTATCTTTTCTGGGTTTTTATGCAAATTGTAAAATCTGAACTCTATTTATGGCCACGTAGGTTGAAAGGGATTTCCTTATGTTATTTGTGAGAGAATTTTCATAAGAGTAGTGAGATTATCCCTCTACATCGGAAAAGTGCGGACGTCCTCTTTAATTGGCGCCTTGGGAGAGTGTCCACCTCTACAATTGTAGTCATTTATATTCATTATTTTTTTCAAATTTATTAAATTAAATCAGATTGTTCCCCTATTCCTATCAATTTGGTATCAGAACGGTGAGATCCATGGCGACGGCAACAAGTTCGACGGACAAGTTCGACGCTTTCGATGAGAAATACAACGGCGAACTTGAGTGCGTAAAGCAAACCCTAGTGAAGCATTGTGATGCCCTAGCAAAGCAAGGTGAAACCCTAGAGATATATGGGGAAGCTCTAGCACAAATCATGCAACAACTTGTGTGATTTTGGCAAAAATAAACGGTGAGGACGAAAACACTAATCGAGTGAAAAAGGTGTCTTCTTTGGAGAAGGGCAAGGGCAATGCGACAGAATACGAAAGATGGAAAACTCATGGATGTCGAGAACATGTCGTCGGAAGCGAAGGAAGAGCCCCAAAGGGCCGACAGCCCTAGCCGGCCCCTCAGAAGACTGCAACAGGGCTGCGCGGCCCTTGCGGCTTATCCGCAAGGTCGCCCCTGGGAGGGTCGGCAGACCCATGCGGCTCACCCACAGGGGAACCCGGCCTCTGCCGCCAACAGGAGGGCCCCAGCGGGCCCTGCCGACCAACGACAGTGCCAGGAAGGCCCCAACAGGGCCTGGCGGCCCTTCCACAGGATCGCCAAGGCCTACCATGGTCCTGCATGGCCGCCACGCCCCTGCAAGACCTGGGCAGGGGCGCCACACCCCAGACGACGTATAGCCAGGCTCCGGCCACCTTCCGGTAGTCCAACGAGGGCCCCACGGCCTTCCGGTGACCGTGTATGATGACGACTACTTTCCGGGAGATGTTTTGGAGTACGGCAATGGCGACAACGAGTTTCAAAGGCCCCACGGCCTCCGAGATGTTGCAGAGAGACAACGACGTCCATCCTCGACCTATGAGGAGTACCCAGGAGATGACGGCAAATATTGTGACATGGAGGATGATGATCGGGGTCCTATGTTGGCGGATATGACTAGGGAGATTATGGGGACAGAGATGAAGGTCAACGGAGGGGCTTGGAGGGACACAGAGACCCAGCCCCATCGTCCTAGACATTACGAGGGGTGAGCTGAGAATGAGAATTTTGGGATGAATAGCTGGGTTCGGAAGTTGAAAATGCACATCTTCAAGGGTGATAATCCTTATGACTAGATATACAGTGCGGAGAGATTTTTTAGTGACCCGCATGACAAAGGATCAGAAGTTGGAGGCGACGGCGGTGTATTTTGGAGAGGCCCTCTCTTGGTTCTAGTGGAGAGAGCAGCGACGACATTTCCGCTCTTGGCAAGAGATCAAAAAAATGCCTGGTAGAGAGGTTCTGTGAGACACGAGTAGGAAATTTGCAGGTGCTGTTGCTAGCTCTCAGGCAGGACAGTACGGTGAAGGAGTATACGAAGCAGTTCGAGATACTGTCAGGGCAAGTTCAGGGGATCTCAGATGAGACACTGAAGAGCATTTTCATGATGGGGCTGAAGCCTACTATTCGCACAGAGCTACGCCTGCAAAGACACCAGGGCCTGATGGATGCCACAGAGTTAGCCCAAATGGTGGAGTACCGTCTTGTGGAGTGGATGTCTAGGGGCATTTGGAGTGGCCGTACTTCTCGTAGTTAGGCAACGACGGGGGGCAGAAGGCGGCGACAGGGACAAACCAGGTTAGCAAAGAGAAAAGCAGGATGCCACAGCCAAGAGAGCAGATCAGGAGGATGACAAATGCGAAGATGCATGAGAAGATGCGTAATAGGCTATGCTTTAGATGCAATGAGAGGTTTACCGCAGGACATAGGTGTGCGGTGCGTAAACTTCAAGTGCTGATATTAGATGAGGATGATGAGGACGTGGTAGAGGATGAGACAATAGAGCCTAAGGACGCGGAGCATCACCATTTGGACGTCGTTGAGGTTTTCTTAAACTTCGTGATAGGGTTCATCCCGAACTATACTATGAAGTTGACAGTACATATATATGACCAAGCAGTGACGGTGCTTATCGACAGTATGGCCACCCACAACTTCATCTCCAGGAGGGTAGTGGAGCAGCAGTACCTGCAGTTGGTGGATACAGTTAGTTTTGGCATCATAATGGGGACAAGACAGATGGAGAGCAGCCGAGAAGTGTGCAGCATGCTTATTCTGACGTTGCAGGGCATTCAAGTGGTGGAGGACTTTCTGCCTCTGGACTTGAAAAATACAGATATGATTCTGGGTATGAGGTGGTTACAGACACTGGGGGACATGAAGGTAAATTGGAAGATACTCAGGATGGAGTTCCAGGAGGACGGTAGGACGGTGATACTACAGGGGACCCCAGTCTATGCAGGACCATGGTCTCTCCGAAGACCATAGCTAGGGTCATTCAGTCATGGGGGATGGCTTCTTAGTGAAGATGCATGGGTTAGAGAGCGAGGCGTTGGAGGATGAGAGCAGGCAAACCATCCCACAGGAGGTGCGGAAGTTGTTGGGCCAATTTGAGGAGGTTTTTCAGGATCCCCAATGTCTTTCACCACCCCGAGACCATGAGCACATGATAGTGTTGCGAGAGGGCATGTCCCATATCAGCGTAGTACCCTCAGGCGTAGAAGGATAAGATCGAGAGTATGGTGACAGAGATAGTGCGAGCAGGTGTCATACAGCCGAGCGTGAGTCCTTTCTCTAGTCCAGTGCTGTAGGTAAAGAAGAAGGACGGGAGCTGGCGTTTCTGCGTGTACTACATGGCATTGAATAAGGAGACAGTCCCCGACAAGTTCCATATCCTTGTTACTGATGAGCTCCTATATGAGTTGCACAGATCGGTGATTTTCACGAAGATTGATTTAAAGCCCGGCTACCATCAGATCAGGATGCACGTGAAAGAGGTGCCAAAGACTGCCTTCAGGATTTATAAGGGCCACTATGAGTTCTTGGGCATGCCTTTTGGCATGACCAATGCCATTGCCACATTTCAGGCCCTAATAAATAAGATATTCCACCCTTACCTGAGACGGTTTGTACCTAGTTTTCTTTGACGATATCTTGGTTTACAGCCGATCTCTGGAGGAGCACTTAGACCACCTACAGCTAGTTTTTTATGAGCTTCAGCACCAGCAGCTAGCTATATGCCAACAGAAAGAAGTACTTCTTTTCCTAGCCGAAGGTGGAGTACTTGGAGAATGTGGTCTCAGAAGAAGGGTGGCCGCCGACAGGTCAAAGATAGCAGCTATAGTGGACTGGCCACGTCCTACTACACTACTGGGACTGAGAGGATTCATTGGCTTAACAGGGTACTACAGAAAGTTCATGAAGGGGTACAGTATTATACTATTATCGCCTTATTTAGTATGGAAGTGACCCCTTATTTAATGCATTATGGACATGATTCGACGCCAGATTCAGAGGTGGAGCAATACTTGGCATAGAGACAGGGTGTTGGAGGAGCTGAAGCACCATTTGGCGCGAGTCCAGTAAATCATGAAGGCTCGCGCAGATTCACATCGCAGGGACGTGTAGTTTGACATAGGTGACATAGTATATCTGAAGTTACGTTCCAATCGGCAGAAGTTTTTGGCCCAAAAAAATGAGAAGCTATCTCCACGAGATTTTGGGCCTTATGAGGTATAGACAAAGGTTGGGCCGGTTGCTTACAGGCTGATGCTACCATCAGGATATGTTATCCATCTCATTTTTCATGTGTCACAGCTCTGTCAGGCTATTGGCGATCATACACATTCACCATCATTTCCTAAGACATTGACTGAAGAAATGGAGGTGGTTCTAGAGCCTGAAAAGTTGAGTGGAGTCTGCAGAGGAAGCGCATGAGAGCAGGATGTACTGGTGCAATGGAAGCGCCTACCGGATCATGAGAGCACTTGGGAGTTGGTGGGCATTATGGCGCACGGTTTCCAGACTTCTACCTTGAGTACAAGGTGGCTCTTTTGGGGGGAGTAATGATGGGCTTATCACGTATCAGAGGAGGCGGAAGAATGCTTCGGTGGCTAATCCATGATCCTGGGATGTTTTTGCAAACTTTTGGGCCTTTTGTGAAATTTATTCTTTTATGGGTTTTTACAAAAATTGTAAAATCTGAACTCTATTTATAGGTCGTAAGGGGAGAGGGATTTCCTTATGTTATTTGTGAGAGATTTTTCATAGGTGAAGTGAGATTATCCCTCTACATCGAGTGAGTGTGGACGTCATCTTTAATTGACGTCTTGGGAGAGCGTCTACATCAACAATTGTGGTCATTTATCTTCATTATGTCTCAGATTTATTAAATAAAAATCAGATCTTTTCCCTATTTCTATCAAGTTTCCACATTCTTGAGCAATGCAAATATACATCCACCGAATTACTGAGAACAGTACCGAACATTATCAAGTAGTAGAGATGTACCTTCTTTACATTATCAAAAAACGGTAATAAGGAAAATAAGGAAAATCGGACATTATCAAAAAACGGTAATAAGGAAAAACGGACAGATCAAGTAGTAGAGATGTACCTTCTTTACATCATATCCACATCGACCTGCAAAGATATTTATGAGTTCATTAAGATGAATTCAATTCAATTGCAACGGAGAGAGGAGTCTGATAGGTTCAATTAAAAGAAGAGAATCAAAAGCAATAGGAAAGAAAATGATCATGCACTAGGATGCACTATGCACACAGATGCAATACAATATTATTATGAATACAAGGAACATGTATGGACAACATGACATATGGATATATGCAGACACCATTGAAAAAGATATTCCCACAGCACATGCATCTAGAAATTGCTTCTAAGCTTCAACCATTGACATGCAGGATGAGTTCTGTGGAATAATTAATGGCAACTATGTTTTAATGCTGTATCCCCGAATTTTGAGCTCAATTATTACCGTTAGTAATTACTGGTCCGTCAATGCCACAACTTGTTATATGTCCATTTGGGCTTTTTTGCAATCAATAAAAGATTAAAAAATTATTTAAAAAAGTATTACTGCTAGCCACAATGAACAATCTTTTGAACTTTTAGGAGCATAGGTACCAGGTGATGAAGGTGCTAGGAAAACTCGGTACCCTTCTGGAAACATGGCTTAATGGTAGGAGTTCCTATTCTGGTAGTTGGGACGTGAATGATTTTATTAATATGCTCGAAAACTTTCAGCATTATCATATGGAAGCACAGGGACACAACTACAATTATAGAGGTGGATACAATTACATGTGTGTGTGTGTATGAAACGAGTAATCTATATATTTAAATATAGAATAACAACTTTGCCATTGTCCTCATGGGACAAAGTGAGGACAAAGTGTGGGCCCCACCTTTGTCCCATGTGGACAAAGTTGTCCCATGTGGCATGCCTCATGGGTTTCTCCAACAAAAAATCCCAATCTTCCCCTTAATTACATTTTTCCACTCCCTTTAATAAAAACCAAAATCCACCCCCAAACACATTAAAATGCATTTTTACCACCACACAATTCTCTAACACACCCACTATTTTTTAATTTTTGGTCCCTTGCTTCGCCCCAATTTTTTTACATCCCCCGTGCACTAAGGGCACGGGTATTTTCTAGTACTATTGCAGAATTAGCCCATTTGGTTGGATTTTTAATAAGTACAACTTAGGCTTTAGCTCTTACACTTAACTACTACATAATGGCGAAGCCATCAATAGGCATGAAGCTAACAAGGACATAAATGACATGGTAAATGGAGGTGGTTAGGCAAATGTTGGCTAAGATTTAAAAAAGTGTGAACAAATATTTGAACCGAGCATGAGCATGAAATCAACTGGCAAGGCACACCGCTATTAATTATGTTTTGGATTATTGTGTGAGCCACTGCAAGAGCATTATTGGATGAGGTAAAAGTGTGTGTTCAGAATCATTTTGGGTCCAACAGAACTTGGAAGTAACCTTTTTAACGGTAGTTAATGTGTTTATCATTTCGCTACCTAGCCCAAACTAAGAAAGGACGATTGCATTTAGTAACAATAGTTAACGTAAAAAATTGTCAGCTCTCTATGAAATGAATCCTAATGTGCATTCACTAAACCATCCCATGAAGAACATGTTGCATTGTCACTACCTTGTATTACGATAAGTGGGCAAGGTACTATGCTAGGGCATTCATTGAAAATAGCATGTTCCACCCATCACTGCAATACAATGACAAGTGGAAGCTTAGAATTAATGATGCAGCACAAATGATGACTGAATATTTTTGTTTGTTCAGACATCTTGCTCTATGATTTTTAGGTTACTGGAGAGGATTCTTATATGAAACTGAATTGTATAAGATTCTGATGGGACGCGGGTCTATGTCCGCAGGAAGACCCGCGCCCAAGCCGCCCAAGCCCATGCCGCCGGCCCATGAAGCCCACGCACGCGCGTCCCGTTTGCCAAGTAACCCTAATTTCTATTATATATGGGGGCTAGCCGTCGTTTGTTTTTGTTATGCTATTATTTGATATTGGTGTGATTTCATAGGTAGACGAGTGCGGACGTCCTCTTTTAGCGTCTTGGAAGGAGAATACATTTCTTGTATTCAATTATCTAGTTTGTGTTACTATTTCTCTATAAAGATTGGATCTTTGGTTTGTTCCTAACAATTTGGTATCAGAGCACATGACAATCGATGGCGGCTACGACGAGATCACAAGACAAAATTGAGGCGTTGGAGACAAAGTTCACGAGCGAGATCGAGTCTATCAAGAAATTGTTGGCGGGGAACGAGGAGTCCATGGCAAATTTGACGACTTCCATCTCCCAATTGGCGGCGAATCAAGCGAAGCACGACGAACAATTCGCACAATTGATGGGAGCCCTAAATCAATTGGCGACGACCAACAAAGGAGATGGAAAACCTAAGTCGGTGGGAAAGGCGGCACCTTTAGTCAAGGGGAAGGAGAAAGTTCAGATTTTTGGCCCGAAAAACGACTTTGTGGAGGAATTTGTCGAGAATGAGGAACAGGAGCTGTGGAAGGTCGACTATCGAGAGGAAGTGCGGTGAAAGGCGATGGAAGCACAACGAGGAGCCGGCGGTTTCACCCAAACCCACACGACGACGCGCGAAGGAGGGGGAGGGCCGCGGCAGCCCCCCAGGGCCCACCGCCTCCCAAGATTGCCACAGGGGAGGCGGCGGCCTCCCTTGGGTTCGCCCAGGAGCGGCAAAGCCCCCAGGGGGTCCGGCGAACCCCCCCCCCCCCCCCCGACCCACGGGGGGCCGCTGGGGCCCACAGGGCCCTCGGGCGGGGCCAGCGGCCCTGCCCCAGGCAGGCCGCAGCCCCGCAGAGCTTAGAAGACAGGGCACTGTGATTTTGAGGCTGGAGGCGGCGATTTTCAGCACTTTCACGACGGGCAGCTGCGTCGGAAGGTGCCGGCATGTGACTTCGAGGAGGAATTTGGGCCCGGTGAATTTCAGGAGCACAGGGACTACAGCGAATGTTATCGGACCCTCGATTTGACGATGAAAGGTGGCAGCCCCTGCCCTACCACCCGGAGGGACTCACAGTAGGCGCAGGTGGTGGTTACAGAGACTTCCAGGAGGGGCCAGAGGGCAGGTTTGGAGGCGACGAAGGGGGTGTGTACGGAGACCGAGGAGGACCCCATGGGGTTACGAGCGACGTCAGGAGAAGTATTAGCACTACCACCAGCCTAGACACGGCGGAGGTCGCGGGGGGATTCAATATGGACCGACTGAGAAAGCTGAAGATGCCTATATTCGATGGAGCGGACCGGTCTCGTGGGTCTATAGGGCAGAGAGATTTTTTAGAGTCTCTCACATGACGGAGGAGCAAAAGTTGGAGGCTGCTGGCATATGCCTTGTTGGGAAGGCCCTGGCGTGGTTTCAGTGGAAGGACGCGAGGCGTCTTTTTCGCTCATGGGAAGGAGATCAGGGACCAGATGGTAGAGAGGTTCAGAGACCCCAAACATACGGGAGCAACTGCTATCTCTCCGATATGAGGGAACGGTGAGAGACTACTTAGAGCGGTTCGAGGCCCTTTCGGGACAGGTGCACCGGGTGACCGACGAGACGATAGAGAGCACCTTCATGAAAGGGCTGAAGGCCACTGTTCGAGCAGCCGTGCGCATGCATAAGCCTCAGAGTTTGGTGGATGCCATGGAGTACGCTCAGATGGCAGAGAACTATCAGTTGGAGGATAGGAGGGCCCGATGAGGTTGGAGCAAATCGACAATTCGTAGTCAGCCAGTGACGGGTGGACAGCAGAGAGCCACGACGGGAACTGATTCAGTGGTCAGTGAGAAGACTGGAGAGAAGGGTAGTGCATCGCAGGCGGGGGGCAGTTCAGACGCATGACGGACGCAAAGATGAGGGAGAAGCGGCAGAAGGGCTTGTGTTTTAGATGAGATGAGCGATTCACACCTGACCACCAGTGTGCGGGACGCAAGCTCCAGCTGCTGCTGCTATTGGAGGACGATAACGACGAGGCTGACGTCGAGGAGGCAGCTGAGGCAGAGTAGGAGCTGTAGGGCCAGCAATTGGACGTGACAGAGGTGTCCCTCAACTCCGTGGTAGGGTTCACGCCGAACCATACCATGAAGCTGAGAGGGGAGATCGGCAACCAGGAGGTGACCGTGCTCGTTGACAGTGGGGCTACCCACAACTTCATCTCCAGGAGGGTGGTGGCACAGCAGGGGCTCCAGCTGACTGACTGCGACAGTTTCAGTGTGATTATGGCGGGAAAGAAGGAGAGCAGTCGGGGAGGTTGCAAGGGGCTGGTACTGACCATGCAGGGGGATACAGGTGATCGCAGATTTCTTACCTCTAGACCTGGGGAGCACCGACATCATTTTGGGCATGACCTGGCTCAGACGTTGGGGAAATGACAGTGAACTGGAAGCTGCTGCGGATGGAGTTTCAGGAGGCAGGGAGAACAGTGATACTCCAGGGGGACCCCAGCCTACGCAGAGTTTTGGTCTCGTTGAAGACCATGGTGAGGACCATCCAGACTGAGGGAGGAGGATACTTAGTGGAGTTGTACTCGTTGACAGGTGAGGGAGGCACAGAGGCCAGTGCAGAGCAGCCCATTCCAGGAGAGGTGCAGCATCTGATGGAGCAGTTTGAGGAGATCAGGAGCCTCGGGGTCTCCCACCACCGAGGGACCACGAGCACGTCATAGTACTGCGAGAGAGTGTGTCCCACATTAGTGTGCGGCCCTACCGATACTCCCAGCATCAGAAGGATGAGATAGAGAGAATGGTGTCAGAGATGGTGCAAGCGGGGTGATTCAGCCTAGTGTGAGCCCGTTTTCCAGCCCAGTGTTGTTAGTGAAGAAGAAGGATGGTAGTTGACGCTTCTGCTAGACAACAGGGCATTGAACAAGGAGACAGTCCCAGATAAATTTCCCATACCTGTGATAGACGTCTCCTGGACGAGTTACACGGGGCAACCTGGTTCAGCAAGATAGATCTTATATCTGGCTACCATCAGATCAGGATGCGATGGGAGGATGTGCCCAAGACGACGTTTAGGACGCATGAGGGTCACTACGAGTTTCATGTCATGCCTTTCGGCTTGACAAACGCACCTGCCACCTTTCAGGCTCTTATGAATAAGGTATTCCGTCCCTACCTGCAGCGATTCGTACTAGTTTTCTTCAATGACATTTTGGTGTACAGTTGTACCCTGGAGGAGCACTTGGACCACCTGCAGGTTGTGTTTCAGGAGCTGCAGTACCATCATATATATGTGAACAGGAAAAGTGTCTTTTCGGGCAGTCACATGTGGAGTATTTGTGGCATATAGTGTCAGCAGGAGGGGTGTCAGCAGATAGAGCAAAGATAGCGGCGATGCTGGACTGGCCGCGCCCCACCACACTCAGAGGGCTACAGGGTTTCCTGGGGCTAGACAGGATACTATCGCAGATTCGTGGAGGGGTATAAGACGATTGCCTGGCCGCTGACAGAGTTATTGAAGAAGGACCAGTTTCATTGGGGGAAGGAGGCGACGACAGCATTTGAGGCCCTGAAAAGAGCAATGACCACCGTGCCAGTGTTGGCGTTGTCCGACTTTTTCAGACCCTTCGTGGTCGAGGCTGACGCATCGGGACATGGGCTGGGAGCAGTATTGATGCAGGAACAGCGGCACATTGCTTACTACAGCCAGGTGTTGACCGCGAGGGCCCGACTGCGGTCGGTCTACGAGAGAGAGCTGATGGCCATAGTGTTGTACATACAGAAGTGGAGGCCAAACTTGTTGGGACAGAGCTTCCTAGTACGCTCAGATCAGCGGAGCCTAAAGTACCTGTTGGAGCAACAGATAGTAGCGGAGGAGCATCAGAAGTGGCTGCGGAAGCTGATGGGGTACAGGTTTGAGATTGAGTATCGCCCGGGGCTAGAGAACAAGGCGGCTGATGCATTATCTCGGCGAGATGAGGAGGTGGAGCTGGCAGCACTGGCAGTGTTCGTACTTCAGGATTGGGGTCCGCTACGGCAGGAGGTGAAGCAGGACCCGTAGTTAGCAGGTATACATGAGGCTCTTCTGCAGGGGTCGACTGAGTTTCCAGGGTATTCTCTTCAGGATGGACTGCTGCTATACTGGGGGAGACTTGTGCTACCGAGGACATCCGCATATATAACGGCCATGCTCCAGGAGTTTCACGGCAGTGCCATTGGAGGATATTCTGGTGTCCTCAAGACCTTCCAACGACTGGCGAGGGAGGTCTACTGGAAGGGGATGAAGAAGGAGGTGACGAGGATGGTGGCTGAGTGTGACATGTGCCAGCGTCACAAGTACCAGGCGATGTCCCCAGGAGGACTACTACAGCCGCTATCCTTACCGGATCGAGTATGGGAGGACCACTCCATGGACTTCATAGATGGGTTGTCGAAGTTGGGTGGGTACACCGTCATTTTTGTAGTGGTCGACCGCCTCAGCAAATATGTGCACTTTGTTCCGCTTCGGCATCCTTACAGCGCAATATCCGTGGCAGAGGTATTTGTGAGGGAGATCATTCGTCTGCATAGACCTCCAAAGTTCATAGTCTCGGACCGAGACAAGGTGTTCCAGAGTAGATTCTGGCAGGAGCTTTTCAGGCTGCAGGAGACTGTGTTAAAGCGAAGCACGGCCTACTATCCTCAGACCGATGGACAGATGGAGGTGGTAAACAGGAGTGTGGAGACTTGTCTGCGGTGCTTCATTTCGGATAATCCCAAGGAGTGGGCTCGTTGGCTGGCATGGGCGGAATACTGGTATAACATATCATATCACACAACAGCACAGGCGACACCCTTCAGGATTCTTTATGGCAGAGACCCCCTCACCTGCTACATTATGGGCATGAGACGACGCCAGTTTCGGAGGTTGAGCAGTACTTGGCGGAGAGGGATCGGGTTTTGGAGGAGCTGAAGCTACATTTGGCCAGGGCGCAGCAGGTCATGAAGGCGAGAGCAAATTTGCACCGTCGAGACGTACAGTTCGCGGTAGGGGACATGGTGTACTTGAAACTGCGACCATATCGGCAGAGATCCGTGTCTCACAGAAGGAATGAGAAACTGGCACCACGATACTACGGGCCCTTCGAGGTTGAGGCGAGGGTTGGACAGGTGGCCTACAGATTGAGATTGCCCCCAAGATCGGCTATCCACCCAGTGTTCCATGTTTCATAGTTGCGCCAGGCTATTGGCAACCACACGCCGATCTCCTCCTTACCGGAGGCCCTTACTTCTGATATGGAGGTGAGGATGGAGCCCGAGGCATTGAAAGGAGTTCGACGGGGAGACACAGGAGCGCGCCAGGTGTTGCTGCAGTGGAAGGGCTTGCCAGAGCATGAGAGCACATGAGAAGCTATGGACGAGATGGCGCAGTGTTTTCCAGACTTCCACCTTAAGGACAAGGTGGCTCTTTGGGGGAGTATTGATGGGACACGGGTCTATGTCTGCAGGAAGACCCGCGCCCAAGCCGCCCAAGCCCATGAAGCCCACGTGTGCGCGCCCCGTTTGCCAAGTAACCCTAATTTCTATTATATATGGAGGCTAGCCGTCGCTTGTTTTCCTTATGCTATTATTTGATATTGGTGTGATTTCATAGGTAGACGAGTGCGGACGGCCTCTTTTGGCGTCATGGAAGGAGAATACACCTTTCTTGTATTCAATTATCTAGTTTGTGTTACTATTTCTCTATAAAGATTGGATCTTTGGTTTGTTCCTAACAGATTCCTGGATGAGTCGGGGTTATGGATTGATTTGAGGGTTCTTTTATGAATAATAAAAAAGTAAATAATATCAGCCGTGGTTGATTTTGGTAAGATTTCAGTTATGAAAAAAATGCAAATAGGAAATGTTGTACTTCAATTAGGGTTTGAAATGAATTCAAATTCATGGGGTTTTGGTTTATTAGTATTTTTGTTGCTGAACAAATATGAACTACATGCAAGTTCCACTAGGAATTAAAGCGTAGCCAAATCAAGGATGTGCTTTTAAACGTAGAAAGAAAAGAAGCTATATTTTCTTTAGGAGTCCAAATAAGTTTAAACTTTTAGCCTTTGAGTCCTTTTATGTTGAGTTTCCTTTTAAAGAATATTCTTTTATTTATTTAGCCGATTGAGTTATGTTAGGAGTCCAAGTATGAATCTAGATAGCAAGATTAGATGTCTCGGTTTTGGTTTCGTTCTTCATGAAATTTTAGGTTTTCGTCAGGTTTCGCTCGTTTTGGTGGTTTCGACGTTTCGTTTCGTCCGTATCGATATTCTAACTTCTTAAAACCCTATCAAATGGTATCAAATATTAAAGCATCAAATACTTAATAACTAAAGTATTAAACAAATACTATCAATACTATCAAATTTGTATAACTAATACATATTTACAAATTTATATAATACTATCAAAAATTAAAAATACATATTTTCTTGAATTTAAAAGAGTTTTGATATTCACCTTACACATTTTGCTAAATAAATCACAGTTGGCTAAAGGATAATGGCAAACCTGAAAATAAATGAAACATGATTAGAAAAATGTGTAAGGTGAATAGCATCAAAAAAATCAGCCAATTCAGCCTCATAGTGATGCTAGTCAAATTACACATTTGAATAAACATTTTACCTTTATTTACAATTTTGACATTCCATTTCTTTAAAATGTTTAAAAGAGAATGTCAAACTTGTAGATAAATGTAACATTTTTAGCAAGATGTGTAATTTCAGTAACGCACTCAGCGTGCGGCAACCGCACGCATTTGTTAAAATGTAAAAAATGAAGGGCAAAAAGCCCTTCATTGTTCGTTTCGTTCATCGCATGCGATGGGACGACGCCAGAGCTTTCCGACTCGACGACGAAGTAGGTGGCGGGGCTTTTCGACTCCACGACGACGTCAGAGTTGTTCGACTCGATGACGATGCATGCGGTGGCGCTCTCCAACTCGACGACGACGAGGTTTCTTTGTGAATCTCGGAAGGGAATGAGGTACGAAATTTCCA
Organism: Scilla litardierei; assembly: GCA_030789695.1. Lineage (NCBI taxonomy): Eukaryota > Viridiplantae > Streptophyta > Magnoliopsida > Asparagales > Asparagaceae > Scilla > Scilla litardierei. Next base: position 414,804,316 of record CM061142.1, read on the forward strand.
AAGTTTTATTTGTAAATTTTTTTAATTTATTTGTGAATTTCGTTTGTTTGTTTTTGTTTTTTTCAATTTTATTATCGGTTTCGGTATGGTCGTTTCGGTTTCGTTTGCATCTGAAACCGAAACGATACGACCGATACCATCGACTGAACCCTACATCCTTGGTTCAAATTACCATGGAATAAAGCAAAGCGTAAGAAAGGAAACATCAATTTCTAAAACCAATTTGGTGGTATGCCCAAGAGGCTAATTGTAAAAGGGTTTTTTACCAAGACACTTCATGAAGAAATATAAAAAGGAAGACAAGATATCCAAATATGGGGTTCGTTGGTTTGTAAAAGGCCTATAATATGGTCTCTATGGACATAGTATGTCCATAGTATTGAAGATATATACATTGAAGCAATAACTAGGGTGAGAACAATTAGGGGAAAACAAACCATTTCTCATCATCATATGCTTACACAGGGAACAGCATTAGGACCTTTATCTCGTTTGCATTAAATATGGATAAACTTACTAGAAAAGTTGAGGATAAGGTCCTATGATGCACGTGTTAGAAATAATATAGTACTATTTCATGAGATTAAACATCAAATTAGACAGATGCGGCGAAGCTTTTAAATCTTTGAGAACAAAAGCAGAATATATAGAACATAAGATTGGCAAAATAATGAGAAGGCAAGACTCATGAGAGCGTGGTGTCAGATTGATGGTCAATATATACACATACATACACCCATGCATAAACTAATGTTTCACATATCTATATGCATATGACGCATACATGTGTACATGAAATAATAGTTACCTAGAACATCTCGAATAACATCCATGCTGAGCTTAAAACCATCTCCAAGCATAGAAAAAAGAAACTCCTCAGTGTCCTTGTGATTGTGATCGAAATGTTCTTCCAGTTTACTGGACCCTGTCTCAAGCTCGTCTAAAGATAATCCATTCACTTCAAGTTTCAATGGTTTGGTTCCTTCCACCGTGTTGTTCTTAGTTGAGGTAGGTCGAGCATATGATTTACCCAAAATAGTAGATACAGTACCTACCGTCGCACTTAGCTTCTTTGGTTTTGACACCCGGTTATTGCAAAGATGGCTGGATGCATTAGCATTATCCTCACCAAATGATTCTTTGGATTCTGTAGTTTTGACATCATTATCATTTTGATGGTGTGCAACATTGGGCTCGCTTTTTTGACGTTGGCACAGAATCTCACTAGCCTTGCATATATCACTTCCTGCCATGCAGTACGCTGAGGCTATCTCTTGAAGAGTATAAACTGGATGAAAGACATCGAGCAAGGCTCCCAGCACTCTGGTCTCATCTTCAGTTTGTAATGTGTGCGAACAAGATGGATCCATATACAAAATATCCTTTAAACTGATAATTCTTCAGAATGGAAGTGCCTGGTTAAAAAACAAAAATGAAAGGATGTAAGAAGATTTAGGGAGAAAGTAAAAAAGATGTAGATGTGAACAGGAGCAAGACAGAATACTCCAGTTCAGGATCAGGTAAAGTTGACAAGGATTTTTCTCAATGGAAAGATGTAACTATCTACAAAGAGATGCACATGTGTTTAGGAAATAAAAAGAAACAAAAAAACTAAATAAGCATGTTTAAAAACCAAATGCAGATAGAATGTAGCACTCATGAAAACATGTTATCATGCAACGCTAAGGAAATTTTATTATATGTTTAAAGGTAGAACATCAAAAGGGAACATGTCATACAATTCTTAACCGAAATAACATACCAGTGTATAGCACACTGGAATAATGTTAATTTCACACGCACATAGCAGATAAAATGACATTTTTGTTGTCCAAAAACATTGCCATCAAAGCTAGTCACATTTACTATCCTGACGCAAGGATTTTTGGCTAAGTTGGTTTCAATGAGTGTGCGCGTGATCAAATCTAGTCACATTTACTATCCTGACGCAAGGATTTTTGGCTAATTTGGTTTCAATGAGTGTGCACGCACATGCACACTGAGAGAGAGAGAGAGAGGTAGATAAATTGACATTTTTGTTGCCCAAAAACACTACCCTCAGAGCCAGTCAATTTACTATCCTGATGCAAGGATTTTGGGCTAATTTGGTTTCGATGTGGTGTCCCAACCACTGTCACCATTTATTGTTCTTCTATGATTTTTACAGAATATGAAACTGGATTAATTTAATGACATCCTAACAATCAAAAATTGGTCAAAAAATCCAAACAATTGTTTACAATGATTGGGTATATCAATAAAATGCCAGAAACTCTAAACATCTTTGACTTAATTATGCATGCATTATGCGTGTGCCATGATCAAATAATGGCTATATAGTAGGTGATCATGGTCCAAAAGGTATCCAGTTATCAGTTATCAATTCAGATTTATTTTGATAATAGGTGCAGCGCCTGCAATGAAGTGCCATTTCCATCATATCCGATTAAAGAATTCTCTTCGACATCCATTACATGTAGAAATTTCTCCACTTTCAATATACTTTATCAGAAATAATAATAAGAATAACATCAACAACAACAACAACAACAAGGAAAATGCCGATCCAACAAAATACAATAACAGTGTGAACATGACTATTTATCCATTGGTGTGATGGGTCCTTCTCCGTACAAGATTTAATTTACTACCATTCAAATGATTTTAAATATATTTATCATGCAAAATGAGTTCATAACAATCCCAAAGTAGCCCTAATTAGATTCATATCGAGCATTAAACAATATTATGACCAAAGAACAAATCTTGAGACCAGAAAATAAATCCAAGGGGGAAAAATTACAAGATCACAGCAACGGATTGCGAGCATGAACAACCAATCAATGCAAGAAAAATCAACAGATTTAGAAAAGACCCAAGTCAAGAAACATGCAAGCAAGCCCAACGCTTCAAAAATTTAACAAGTTTCAGGATCAAAATGTAGCTCACCCGAGGGAAGAGACGAGACCCAATAATGCAACAGTGGGCTCTTCTTTAAGGGGGGCGATGAAGAGAAAGGGAAAGGCGATGATCCTTGGATTTATAGAGGAGGAGATTTTGGGTGTATATAAGAGTGTGTGAATGAGTGAGATATTTATTTCTCTAACTTTTTTGTTGGTATTTGTGGATTGAATCAATCGGTAAACAAAGAGAATGGGGAAGGAAATTGCTAAGTGCACCGCATAAACGGTCACCGTATTTTTTTAATCTTTTTTTAATTTTTAAAAAATCAAATCAGTACTGATGACTAATTGATTTAGGTTTTTTCGGGAAAAAAGCAAAAAAGACCGTACGGTGCACCGGTGCACTTAGTTTTTTCTGGGAAATAATGAAAACGCGCATAACTGTGCGTGACACTGCTGGCTTCGCAGCAAAGCCCAGGTTCTGTTTCGCATGATTTTTGGAACTCTTATTTAACGAAGGCGTTAAGGCCCACTTTAAATTAGCTTTTTAGCCCAATAACGTTCACTCCCCAACTCGTAATAATTTTCAAATTTCTACTGATTATTAATTGTTGCATGCCCGGCTAATTTTCATTCGAGTTATAATACCCCGACCCGGTGTCAATTAGTAATTAGCATTGTTTTGTTTACCAATTGAGTGTTGTTAATTTCACTCAAAGCTTTTATGGATTCACTATACTTTTAAATTCACCGCATTAACATTTTTGTTTTTATTAAACACCATTATTATTTCCAATTTTAACCCTACTCATCACCACATGTTTCCTTCACCACACAGAAATTTCTAGTGATCAACAGAAAATTCGTCAGCTTTCCGCGCGTCGCCAGCTAGCAGATGACGTGCGGTACCGGCCCATACAGCAAATACTCGGCCAGATTCAGCTGCTCCACCTTTCTCAAGCACCCGAACGACACCGGCATTGGGCCAGTGATCCTGTTAGAGCCCACGTCAAACACCTTCACCTCCCCAAGCGACCCGATGCGATAAGGCAGGCAGCCAGAAAGCTTGTTGTTTAGAAATAGAACCTCCATGAGAGTGTTCGACAAATTGAATAGGGAATCGGGGCCGGTGAACTCGTTGTTGGCGAGGGTCAAGTACGAGACTGGTGTGGCTCCGAGGGTGGCAGGCAAGGGCTAGGAGAAGACGTTTGTTGTTTAGAAAGAGGACGTCGAGGTCCAGCAAGAAAATGCTGCCCAAGACGGAGCCGGAGAAAGAGTTGAAGCGAATGTCAAGAAAGACGAGCTGCTTCGAGGGAATTAGGGCAGTGGGGAAAGATCCTTTGAGCTTGTTGTTGCTGAGGTCGAACTCACAGAGGAACTTGGAGTTTTTCAAGTTGGGGACTGAACCGGAGAAGCCATTGGAGTTTCCGTGGAAGAGGGCTAGATCGGGTAACTGGTCGATGAATCCGAAGATCGTCGGCGTGCAGAGGCGAAAGACGTTGAAGTCGACGGATGCGATCATCCGAGTGTCGTTTAGTCACGACGGCCTCTTGCAGAAGAAGCCGAGGTATGGGCATAGGCGGCGTCCTCCGCCGGTGAGCTTGCCGCCAAGCTTGAGGTGAATAAAACATGTGCTTTTTTCTTTCTATTTTTGTGTGGTGAACCCATATAACCGATGGGTAAAAAAGGTAAATTTGTTTATACATTTGGGTAATGGAAAACTTGTAAATACAAGTGTGATGAAATCATAAGAATCTGTGGTGCAACTAACTGCACTCTTACCGTTTACCCTCTTACACATACCTATCAGTTAAATAAGTTGTATCCAATGTTCTCACAATGAAGTTGATCGGTTAAATAAATTGTTGAGTAATAACATATGAAGGTGATATGACTATTCGATTGAATTGTATAATTTGTTTAACAAAAACTATGATTGATTGGTTGATTGAGAGATTCCTTCTTTTTTATCGCTATTTGATGTATAGCTTTCAAGGATTTCTTTGGGATTATGCCATGTATTCCGCTAACACAACATGGCACAATTGATTCCTTTATAACTTGTGCAGCTGTCTATCCACTCCACTATCCATGTCTAATGATGGCACAACTCTCTTTCAACTTATCCATTTGGGCACACATGTGCTTTTGTCATTTTTCCTAGTACCTGTAGCCATCAACCATTTTCTCACCACAGATATTGAAGAAGGAAATTCTGAAGGGCACAACTGACGTGGCAGACGAGGCCGACCTTTAGGGCATCGGCGGAGCTAACTCTGGGAAGAGTGGGTTCAGGGCCGAACAATGGATGCTGAGTAGAGCTTCGGCCCAAGGATCTCCTCAGCGGCCTGCAAAACATGAAGCTCGTCAGGGGGTCTCAGATCTGGATTCCAACCAAATCATCCTTGTCACGCCCCGCTTCCCTAATATAGAAGACGGGACGTGAGAAGGTCCGCTCAAACGTGGAGCTGTGAAGCTGCAGTCTGATAAGCGTCAGAAAAAGAATTCAAATGATAGCATGTCCTTTGCATTGAAACGAAACAATAACAAATAATGACATAGCAGATAAGGAAACATCCACCGGCTCAAAAACATCCAACAATTTATTCAACATCGCAGAAAGTCACAAAAGTATAAGTCTGAACAAAAAGGCCTAAAACATGGCCGAAACAAAAGTAAAGAAAGTCAGGTCCTACGCACCGAAAACTAACTGCAACTACTAAAAGAAGTGACAACTAAAAGACCACAGGTGAGCCTAGGACTGGTCACCAGTGTCCTCGAACTCGGTCTCTGTAGGCACCTCGTACTCAGCGTCCACGAACTGCTCGTCCTCAGCGGGTAACTCTAACTCAGAACCTGACATGTGACACCCAAAGAGAAAAGGGCACATGTCAGCAAAAGTCTCCCAAAAGAAAGCGGAGAGCTTTTGTGCAATGATACAAATAACAAAAGACGACTAGCAGTTCTAAATAATGCAATAAGTTGAAATGACATTTAAGAATGCAACATTTAAAGATGACATGATGGTATGCATTACGAGAACATTAATTTGCAATCACGATCACTATCCTATCACATTGTGCATAGGGTTATCCCCTTACAGCTAAAGGAGCGGATCAGGCATCCTTCTATGCTGCGTGGCAGCTTAACCCTACCCCCCACGTGTATCGAGCCAGGGTTTCCCAAGTACATGAGCTCGCTTCTGGATCACGAGCCAGGAAGTGTTTTTGGCATAGGATTGTGCCCGCAAAAGTAGGTGCCTAGCCTCAATCATTACAATAGGTGTAGCGTGTACTACTCAATCACGATGAACATTAGATGCATGCAATGATATGGCAATGAACAGATAATTTGCGTACCGTTAATTGAATTTAAACATGGCATGGTAGTATGAATGCAAGCATGATGAAGGTTTCGGATCTGGCTTCGTTGTCAAGCTAGATCTAAAAGTGTCGTCTAGGCAGCTATCATTTCACTGCCTAGTCTCTTTTACACTACTATACATAATGGCCTAAGACGTGGCCTAAACAGAAAGCTGGCAAGTATCACTTGCCTGAAAAACAACCAAGTCACGATCCTGCTCAATCGGTCCGAGTCTACCTACGTGTTCAGTTCGCAGTCCAGCCTACAGTCCCAATTTTATTATCTTGATTAGTGAGTTACACAATAATCGGAAACTTTGATTTTTAAGTTGATTAACATGCGTGGTGTGGGGTTCCTACGGATAGAGACTTACCTTAACACGACGCGAGAGCTACTCTGACGTCGGGTAGCGACGTCAGGGGTTGGATTCCGATTTCACGATCGGTACGGAACGACGGATTCTCTGTCAATAAAATACGTGCACGAATGAGTTTGTGACGACGGCTAGAAAAATTAGACAAGTCCTAAAACGTCTAGTGACCCAAATTTTAATTAAGTTTTCTGTCATACGGTGGGTGTCACATCATTGTTAACAATCTTAAATTACTAACTTTATTATTATGCTAAGTTGCTAGTACGAATAAACATACATCAATTTATCAAGCAATCTAGGTTATCAATGGCTAGAAGTCGTAGTAACATGTACATTATTAACGTCATAAGCCGCCCAAGGATGATGTTGTGTGGGCTTATACATCAGCATATTAAGGATTCTGACAGTACATATAATGCAATGGGTGACACTGTCATAATTTTTACAACTAAACATGACCTTAGAGAGTTCCTAAGTCTCAGTCAAAACCAGCAGATTAAAATCTGAATGTTTAAGGGCTAAAGCACACTTCTAAAATCCAACTCTTAATATATATATCAATAGCAACTACCCTAACAGTTAAATACTCATCCTGACAAATAAATATAACAAGCTAACCATAAAATCTTCTGTTCTTAGGTGCAGAGAAGGAGCGAGGAATGTCGGTGCGTCGCTGTCGCCGGAGGGAGGCTCGGAGGGGTCTGCGAGCGTGGTGGCGTCGCCGTGGGAGGCTGCTGCGTGGCTAGGGGCCGCGGGATGGGATTCCGGTGGCTTCAACGGCAGGGTTATGGCGTGGGGAGGCGGAGGAGATCGCTGGTATGGCGTTGCAATGCCGGAGGGGTCGAGCGGGTCTCCAGGCGACGCAGCGGTGCGACAGTGCGGAGCACGGCACGGGGATAACCGTGGTCAGGTCGGAGGTCGGGAGAAGGGGTTGGGTCGAAGCGAGATGAGCGGCGCTGTGGGGAAGTTGTGTTGTGCGAAAAAATGTAAGGGGCGGCGGTTCGTATGCTTTCTCTGTGAAAAATTTGCCCTAGTTTCATTTAAAAAAACTAGGTTGCCAGCACGTGAGGGGGTGGGCTGAAAACGTGGGTCTAGGTTAGTTGGTTGTTTTGTTTTTTTTTAAATTTGTTATATCTAATATTAAAAACACCAATCTCACACCCTCTCTCTCTCCCTGCGTTGGGTGCGGCCAAGGCAAAGAAATGGGCTGGGCTAAGTCAACATTTGGATGATATTATTATTAATAAATCATTGGGGAAAAGAACCAATTGAAACTTAGGGCTAAACCGATATTTAAGCTGTGGAAAAAATGAAAGTAGATCAAACGAAGCCCTAAAATTATGAAATAAATACTAGGGTGACCGTGACGACGATAGAAACAAAACTAAGAAGACAGATCATAATTTCGACGACGAGAAACGAAACTAAAAATAAAAAGGCCTCACGACAAAAGTGAAAATCGCGACGCCTCTGCAAACAAAGTCAAATTGTGGAAGAACGGCCCATGAAATGACGTTCCAAATTAATTCCACAATTTAATATTCTTCGAGAGGGTCACAACGACATATTACACTATAGGATTCGGATACAAACAAGATCTAAAATAAATACGTGCACGAACAAGACTACGTGCACGAAAAGCGTTCTTTCAAAAACTGACCGTGACATCCTACCCACCTTAGAATAAAGTCCGCCCTCGGACTTTCTAACTATAAATATATCTAGCCACTCTAGTAACTACCCCAATCATATTATATTATAATTCAAACCAGGTATAATCATTACAAGTGCTTATATATGCACTAGGTAGTCAAATATTAACACTACTATCATGTATATGTTCACGCACATTATACACTTATACCTATCATAGTCAGTCAAATTCATACACGTATTTCAATCATTCATATAGTCAGTACATCCTTATATAACTATTAAACACTTATACATACCATGGTGCACATACTCACAAACAATTAAATAGTTCACACCAGCAAATACAATTGTAGTACTTCACGTTTAAATAACTACCTATGAACAAAACAACATGGATAACTAATCCCTATATCTCCTAGTATACAACCAACACCCAACATATCAACACGTGTAATCACACCACACAATATTAAATCAGGCTTACTATATCTAATATACATTCACCACTACTATAATTTCACAAAGATATAGTTACTCAAATGCACGCAAATATTTCACCATATATTCACATCACATACAGCCCTATATCTATAATCAAGACTCATCACACGTACCATAATCACAAATACCTATAACTAAGCACATACTTACCCGTGCATGGTGCATACCCACACAGGCTAATATATCATTCATCCATACCACTCATACTACTATATACTTAGCACAACTACTCACCTAGTTCAGGTAGCATATATACATTCAACACGTAAGTCATTAGTAAATAACTTTACCACAAGACCAACACCTATAACTATACAATGGTATAGCCACACACAACCATGTGCGTAACACAACCAGACACAACCAATCCTATCACTATGCATACATCATCCATTATTACATTCATATCACTACACGCAATCCATAGACATATGTAACAATATACTTAGTATGCCCACTCAAGCTTGAGTGAGACTCCAAAACTCATATCAGGAAAAACTCTATATACATAACACGGTATCTATACATATACCAATACTACTCCAATATATATACATTTACCAACATAACCACATACCTACTATAATATCAATCACTATATTTAGTCAGGTCACACCCACATAATTCAACCACTTTACATACCATAATAATATTACAAATACCAGCACACATATAATTATAATACCCTTCCTAATACATGCATTCATCGTGTAGTCACATACATGTAATATATATTCACACCATAGCCATCTACCTATAATTAGTATACCAACACATTCACTTATCCATACATAGTTAAGACATGCATTAATCATGTATACCTCATGGTATACACGCACACATAACATCCCGTAAAAGCAAGCAATACCAAACAAAATTATAATCCTACTACCATACGTATATCACATATATACTCATGCAGCCAATACATAACTACTTACGTCTAAGCACAATACATATCTACGTACGAGCACACTCTCACATATACTAACATATAGGTCCTATAATAGTCCTACACACTTAACTATAAGTACACCTATACTATTTCACTTAACATACACATGACTTACTGGTATACTATTTCAAACATTTACCACATACTGTACTAGCAGATATTCTAACACTGAATCCAATATACATAGACGTACCTAACGTGGTATAGCTATCCACGCACTTATATACAAATACTATCATTCATACGACTTCGTATACATCATGAATAACACTGAGTATGTATATATCACACAAGAGACAAACATTAATATCCTTTGAGTGGCACACTCATACAGGTCCACACACTCTACCTATATACATGCACCATGACTACATCCCAAAAACCAAAGGCCCACTACCAAATTAGAGTCAACACAGGCAACGACAAGCACTATTGGCTAAACAATATAAAGGAAACCAAAACCAAGAGCGTAAGGAAGAAAAGACCGAAAAGAACGAGTTCCGTTAAGGTGATGATAAGGAGACAGTTGGCTGTGTGGGAAAAATATTTCTCTAAATAAGATGAAAGAAGGATAAGTGTAAAATGTGGTATCACACACACACACACACACACACACACACACACACACACACACATATATATATATGAGGAGGGATCAAATGACCCCCAAAAATATTTGATCCCTCCTATATATATATATATATATATATATATATATATATATATATATATATATATATATATTCTTAAAAATATGTAGAAATGGCGAGCCAACGGTAAAAAAAATTAAAACACAGAAAAAGTGTCGAGACAAGAAAATAACGAGTAGGGTGAGGCCGTGATCGTGTTGTAAATGAAAATAGGTTATATAAAATTTGAAATATGAGTACGATGAATATAGATCTGATGTATAAAAATATTAAAGTCCGATTTAGCTTAGGAAATATATTCTAAAAAGTATGTACGATGAATGGGAAGATAATAATAAACTTAGTAAATGATTACTATTAAATTATCTAAAATGGCAATAAAGTTTTAAAACCGGAGTACGAAAGGTCTATGTCAGGAAATGATTACGAGATAGTAATTTTAAAGATTTTAGCAAAAAAATTCGAAATTCAGAGAATGTAGGGAGTCTAAATGCATGCTAAAAGTTTTCAAACAATTTTAAACCGGGAGAGAAATTTCAAACAGACGATATTGGAAATATTTCTCGAATGGTCAGGATAGTAATAGAGAAGGTTTTAACGATTGATAATGAACGTCATGGAGAGTCACATGATTCGAAGGGAGGAAGTGAATCAAATAAAACGTAAATATAAATGGGCAATAATTTAGTGAAACTGCTACTTTGGAATTCTATGGTCATTAACTCATGGTGTGAGGATTAGGCGAATGATAGAAACCGGGGGCTCTAATTTCCGGGCCGACTAAAGATTAGGATGAACTTAACACTAAGACCTTCTAATGAGTTAGAATATATTAGAGACCTCAGGGAAAGGTCCTAAGGGAAACAAGATCACGTTCTGCTCGGCCTGAAATTGATGGACATCAAACAGCGACTAAAGGAAAAACTCTGGGAATCCAACATGGTCAGAGCTGGGTGAGAGGCTACCAGGGCATCCTAAGACAAGTACGACTAATTCTTAACGAAGGTGTATGTCTATAAAACCGAACGTCTATCTAAGTCTTCCAATCAAAACTTATTCTAGCAACCAAGATCTAGTCTAACATGCGAGTTCAAATAATGAAAAGTAAAGGTTAGTCTGAGGATTACCTGCAATAATTCCGTCCTCAGCCTCAACCTCTACTGTAGTCATCGTGCAAGCTTGTCTCCTAGGCTGAACAGCCTGCCGAAATGCCTGCTTCTGGGGTAGAAGAGGCGCTCCATGTCCAACAGCTATCGGTGCTTTCCGTAGTTGAACTCCGCCTTAGCTCTCGGACAGTCCTTCAAGGTATGTGCTGCGTCGCCACATATCAAGCACTGGCCCAGCTTCCACCTGCACTGTTCCTTCACATGACCAGTCTTACCACAATGATAGCACACCTTCCGACTTGGCCCAGCCACTGGTGCTCGCTGCTGCTGCTGCTGCTGCTGCTGTCGACTAGTAAGCGGGCAATCCTTCGAGGTGTGCGAAGTGCCCCCACAAGTCAAGCACTGACCCAAGAATCTCCTGCACTACGCCTTCTCGTGACCAGCCTTGCCACACAAATGGCACGTTTTCCGGCTAAGCCCACCTGGCCTCTTAAACTGTGCAGACGGACTAGACTTCAATGCGGGTCCAACTACAGCTCGGGTAACGCGTCTCCCAGCCATCTAAGACAAGTAAAAGTTCAGATTAGACTTAATCATGACTCGAATGTTATGAATAATTAATTGGATGTTATTTATCGTTATTGTTGTTCCGATAATTCGCGGATGCAAAGGGACCTGCATGGGCCACCAACAAAACCTGTCACGCCCTGCTTCCCTAATATGGAAGACGAGACATGAGGAGGTCCGCCAGACGTGGAGCTGTGAAGCTACAGTCTGATAAGCGTCAGAAAAAGAATTCAAATGATAGCAGGTTCTTTGCTTTGCGACGAAACAACAACAAATAATGACATAGCAGATAAGGAAACATCCACTAGCTCAAAAACATCCAATAATTTATTCAACATCGCAAAAAGTCACAAAAGTATAAGTCTGAACAAAAGGCCTAAAACATGGCCGAAACAAAAGTAAAGAAAGTCAGGTGCTACGCACCAGAAACTAACTGCAACTACTAAAAGAAGTGACAACTAAAAGACCCCAGGTGAGCCTAGGACTGGTCACCAGTGTCCTCGAACTCGGTCTCTGCAGGCACCTCGTACTCAGCATCCACGAACTGCTCGTCCTCAGCGGGTAACTCTAACTCAGAACCTGACATGTGACACCCAAAGAGAAAAGGGCACAAGTCAGCAAAATTCTCCCAAAAGAAAGCAGAGAGCTTTTGTGCAATGATACAAATAACAAAAGACGACTAGCAGTTCTAAATAATGCAATAAGTTGAAATGACATTTAAGAATGCAACATTTAAAGATGACATGATGGCATGCATTATGAGAACATTAATTCGCAATCACGATCACTATCCTATCACATTGTGCACAGGGTTATCCCCTTACAGCTGAAGGAGCGGATCAGGCATCCTTCTATGCTGCGTGGCAGCTTAACCCTACCCCCCACGTGTATCGAGCCAGGGTTTCCCAAGTACATGAGCTCGTTTCTGGATCACGAGCCAGGAAGTGTTTTTGGCATAGGGTTGTGCCCGCAAAAGCAGGTGCCTAGCCTCAATCATTACAATAGGTGTAGCGTGTGCTACTCAATCACGATGAACATTAGATGCATGCAATGACATGGCAATGAACAAATAATTTGGGTACCGTTAATTGAATTTAAACATGGCATAGTAGTATGAATGCAAGCATGATGAAGGTTTTGGATCTGGCTTCGTTGTCAAGCTAGATCTAAAAGTATCGTCTAGGCAGCTATCATTTCACTGTCTAGTCTCTTTTACACTACTGTACATAATGGCCTAAGACGTGGCCTAAACATAAAGCTGGCAAGTATCACTTGCCTGAAAAACAACCAAGTCACGATCCTGCTCAATCAGTCCGAGTCTACTTACGTGTTCAGTTCGCAGTCCAGCCTACAGTCCAAATTTTATTATCTTGATTAGTAAGTTACAAAATAATTGGAAACTATGATTTTTAAGTTGATTAACATGCGTGGTGTGGGGTTCCTACGAATAGAGACTTACCTCAACACGACGCGAGAGCTACTCGACGTCAGGTAGCGACGTCAGGGGTTGGACTCTGATTTCGCGATCGGTACTGAACGAAGGGTTCTCTATCAATAAAATACGTGCACGAATGAGTTTGTGACGACGGCTAGAAAAATTAGACAAGTCCTAAAACGTCTAGTGACCCAAATTTTAATTAAGTTTTCTGTCCTACGGTGGGTGTCACATCATTATTAAAGATCTTAAATTACTAACTTGATTATTATGCTAAGTTGCTAGTACGAATAAACATACATCAATTTATCAAGCAATCTAGGTTATCAATGGCTAGAAGTCGTAGTAACATGTACATTATTAACGTCATAAGCCACCCAAGGATGATGTTGTGTGGGCTTATACATCAGCATATTAAGGATTGTGACAGTACATATAATGCAATGGGTAACACTGTCATAATTTTTACAATTAAACATGCCCTTAGAGAGTTCCCAAGTCTCAGTCAAAACCAGCAGATTAAAATCTGAATGTTTAAGGGCTAAAGCACACTTCTAAAATCCAACTCTTAATATATATATCAATAGCAACTACCTTAACAGTTAAATACTCATCCTGACAATTAAATATAATAAGCTAACCTTAAAATCTTCTGTTCGTAGGTGCAGAGAAGGAGCGAGGAACGTCGGTGTGTCGCTGTCGCCGGAGGGAGGCTCGGAGGGGTCTGCGAGTGTGGTGGCGCCGTCGTGGCTGGCTGCTGTGTGGATAGGGGCCACGGGATGGGATTTCGGTGGCTTCAACGACAGGGTTACATCGTAGGGAGGCGGAGGAGATCGCTTGGATGGCGTTGCAACGCCGGAGGGGGTCGAGCGGGTCTCCAGGCGACGCAGCGGTGCGACAGTGCGGAGCACGGTGCGGGGATCGCCGGGGTCAGGTCGGAGGTCGGGAGATGGGGTTGGGTCGAAGCGAGATGAGCGACGCTGTGGGGAAGTTGTGTTGTGCGAAAATATTTAAGGGGCGGCGGTTCGTATGCTTTCTCTGGGAAAAATTTGCCCTAGTTTCATTTAAAAAAACTAGGTTGCCAGCACGTGAGGGGGTGGGCTGAAAACGTGGGTCTAGGTTAGTTGGTTGTTTTGTTTTGTTTTTTAAAATTTGTTATATCTAACATTAAAAACACCAATCTCACACCCTCTCTCTCACCTACGTTGGGTGCGGCCAAGGCAAAGAAATGGGCTGGGCTAAGTCAACATTTGGATGATATTATTATTAATAAATCATTGGGGGAAAGAACCAATTGAAACTTAGGGCTAAACCGATATTTAAGCTGGGGAAAAAGTGAAAGTAGATCAAACGAAGCCCTAAAATTATGAAATAAATACTAGGGTGACCGTGACGACGATAGAAACAAAATTAAGAAGATGGATCACAATTTTGATGACGAGAAACGAAACTAAAAATAAAAAGGCCTCACGACAAAAGTGAAAATCGCGACGCCTCTACAAACAAAGTCAAATTGTGGAAGGACCCGTGAAATGACGTTCCAAATTAATTCCACAATTTAATATGCTTCGAGATGGTCACAACGGCATATTACACTATAGGATTCAGATACAAACAAGATCTAAAATAAATACGTGCACGAACAAGACTACGTGCACGAAAAGCGTTTGATCAAAAACAGACCGTGACAATCCTTGATGCTTAAGTCAGATCATGACCGAATGATGCTTGGTGGAACTAATTCCGACATGTTGGGATGTCGTTCACTAGTTCTCAGGCTGAGCTGTATGGAGGAAGAAATATATTAGGTGCAGCAGATTGAGAGTATATGAGTATCTGAGAGTTAGATATCTAATATTCGTCACGTCCCCTTCGTTGGGGGAGCTATTTATTGGTTACATTCTCCTTCGAAGCATTTCTGGGGGTGGGCACCTGAGCATTGAAGGTGCTCTATTATGTTTGACCCGGTGCTCTTGTCTTTGTTGTAGGGCCCAATAATTGGACATGAATGCCCCCATTAATGGAGGGCGTCATGCTCGAGGCAGATAAATGGTTGCGTCTGTCAGGCTGACTGGTATTTCAAATGGGGCGATCCTCCCTCTCACGTGCGGGTCCTGGAGTAGCAGAGCTGCTTTTCTCTGAACTTGGGCCCTCGGCCCAATCCACGAGTAATTTACTTCGGGCTAGTCCAATGCCCTAACAATGGCCCCCATCAACCTAGCTTAACTGTCGTGAGGGTCGAGATCGAGTGATGTGATATGTTTGGGTGAGTTCGGTAGTCTGGACGATGCATTTAATAAAGGCCATCAAGGTGCAGAACGCCAAAATTCACCCGCCACTGAGCACAGAATTCAGGGGGAGGGGGGGAGGGGGGATATCTTGAGATGTTGACATGTACCTAAGATTGGACGGTCGAGCGAGGCTCGACTAAGGTGCATAGCCTTGTATAAGCAGGGGTTGTTTGGTGGAAGAAGAACCCTGTTTCCTTCTTCTTAAGAGAGTAATGCCATACTCCGCTGTCGTATTCCTCCTCCCTATCTGAATCTGCTGTTGTCAGTGTCGAGTTATGGCTCCTTCCATGCATTCCTCATCGTCTTCCTCTTCTGACTCGGAGTAAGATGGGCCGATGGCTGACGCAGATCGTGCAGAGTGGGAGTAGCTAGACAATCCCATCCCTTGGCCCTTGTACCTTCCAGTCCCAATGCTCTAATCCAATGGTCCAGAGATGATCTGCATCGGGTGCCTGGTGTGATAAGGGACATGGTCTCCACAATCTCCGCCACCTCGATTCCCACGATCCGTTCCATGTATATTTGCCCTCCTTACAGGACTAGGGCTCACTTCCAAATGAGAGGATCTGTTTCCCCGACAGGTGTGAAGTCGAGGTCTATGTGAAGACATTTTTGCACGGTCTTTGATTCCCCCTCCATCCATTCATCCTTCATATCCTTTCTTTCCTCGAACTTTCCCTCTCCCAGCTCACCCCCAATTCCATCAGATCCATTGTCGGCTTTACCATAGGGGTGAGCTGAAAGACAGAAAGTTCGATGAAAGAAAGGATCTGAATCATGAAGGGAGAAGTGGAGACCATATGAAAAGGTCTTCATGTACACCCCAACTTCGCACCTGTCAGGGAAACAAATCCTCTCACTTAGAAGTTAACCCTGTAAGGAGGACGAAGATAGAGGAAAAGATTGTAAGAATCGATGTGGCAGAGACTGCAGAGACCAAGTCCCTTATCACATCAAGCACCCGATGGAGATCATCTCCGGCCCGTAAGATTGGAGCATTGGGGCCGAAAGGTACAAGGTCCAAGGCGATGGGATTGGCTGGCTACTCCTGCTCTACACGATCTGCCTCAGCCATCAGCCAGCTTATCTCAGAGTCAGAAGAGGAAGACAATGAGAAATGCATGGAAGGAGCCAAAAGCCGACAATGACAACGTCAGATTTGGATATGGAGGAGGAAGATGACGATAGAGTAGGGCACGACTCTCCTAAGAAGAAGGAAAAAGGGTTCTTCTTCCACCAAACAACCCCCGCTTAAACAAGGCTTGCACCTTAGTCAAGCCACGCTCGACCGTCTGATCTTAGGCACGTGTCAACATCTCAAGATAGTGCCACCCTCGAATTCTGTGCTTGAGTGGCGGGAGAATTTTGGCGTTATGGCCTTGATGGCCTTTATTAAATGTGTCATCTCAATTTCCGAACCTGTCCATACATGTCACATCACCCGACCTCGACCCTCACAACGGTTGAACTCGGCTGATGGGGGCCACTATCAAGGCATTGAGCTGGCCCGAAGTAAATTACTCACCTGATTGGGCTGAGGGCCCAGGGACAGAGAAAGGCCACTCACTTTGGCCCTGCTACTCTAGGACCCACACGAGAGAGGGAGGCTTGCCCCATTCGAAACGCCAGTCGGCTTCATCGACCGACCATTTATCTGCCACAAGCATGACGCCCTCCATCAATGGGGGCATTCATGTCCAATTATTATGCCCTCCATCTAAGGCAGGACCCCTGGGTCAAATATAATAAAGCACCTTCAATGCTCGGGCTCCCACCCTAGAAATACTCCAAAGGACACCGTTGCCTATAAATAGCTCCCCTAACAAGGGGGATGTGATGAATCTCGGATATCTGACTCTCATGTACTCCAATACTCTCAACCTACTCCACCTAATATATTTCTTACTCCTTACATCTCGGCCTGAGAACTAGTGAACGACATTCGAACAGGTCAAAATCAGTTCCACCGAGCATTCTTTAGTCACGATCTGACTTAAGCATCAGATGAGATTTGGTCAGAACACAGATCTGACCCCCTTAACGAGCTTCCTATTTTACTAACCACTGAGGAGATCATTCGGCAGAAGCTCTGATAAGCATCCATTGTTCGGCTTGGAGCCCACTCTTCACAGAGTTAGCTCAGCCGACGTCCCGAAGGTCGGCCTCATTTGCCACGTCAGCTGCGCCCTTCAGACTTTCCTTCATCAATATCAGTGGTGAGAAAAAACCCTGAAACAAACTCCATGAATGATACCGCCAAAACTAATCACTTGCTATTATTTTCAATACTCCTATTTTTGTAAAAATAAGATGTCAACATATGGTTGGGCATTCGGAGGGGCATTTAAGTACTTCACTATGCATTAACAAAATTTAGGAATACAATAAAGTCAATTGATTTTATATGTTCCTAAATAGTAATTGAGCTTCGATACGACGACATGTGAATTTCGAAGCCAAATCAAGTTGAGAGTAGCATTATGTCAGTAAGCTACAATATATCGAAGCCACGTGGATTTTATCTCCATTGAAGTATTATAAATGTCAAGATCAATATAATTTCACACACACACACACGCACACACACACACACAGAGCCCTACTTTGGCAGCCTACGTAATTGGGGTGGAAGTGTGTGGAAGTTGAAGGGTAATGTTGCTATCCACTCACGGGAGAATGGATTTTTCTTCCAGTTTGACGTTGCTGTCGACTGTGATGACATTCTCAATGGTGGTCCTTGACTCTTTGATGGCAGGCTCGTGGTCCTTCGTAAATGGTCGTGGTTGGATCGCGAGCTTTTATATACCATTCCTCACTGGATTTGGCTCTCTCAGCTCTCGATTCAGTTGTGGTCCTAGGATATTATCGGAAGAATTGTTAGCGCGATAGGAATGCTTCTATACACTAATGAGGCTACGAAAAAATCCACGTGCTTGTTGTATGCACGATGCTTTGTCGAGATCGATTCTGTTGAATATTGGACTCCCCGGATTTGGTTTTGGATGATGAGCAAACATAAATAATTCATTAACTAACAATTTGTGAGCGCAGTATTGGAGATCGTCGCCAAAATTCACGAGAACAATCAAAGCGACGTCTCAACACTTCTCAAAGCTCGTATTCATGCCTAAAGCTTCGTTGAAGCTCTTGCGCCGTTTTGGAAGTCATGAAGAATTAATCGAAGCTCTCGAAGACCGTTTATTAAGGTTTTATTTATAGTCTTTTAGCTTCGATATATAGAATGTTAAGCCTTGAGTATATCTTACGATTCTAACTTCATAACGCTCATATCGTAGCTCTAGGATCTTAGTACAAGTTCATTCTAACTTCCTCGAAGCGTCGCGCTTCGATTCGGACTTGTTTGTGCATGTTAGTTGGTACAAGAAGAAGTACTGACCGACTAGATGGTGATCCAGTCGGTCATCAACTCTTCTTGGACCGACTAGTTTGCTTCCTTAATTTCTTGCACCTTACTGTTTACAGTTAGTCGGTCTACGTTGACTCACCGACCGACTAGTTTGTGAACTAGTCGGTCAGTGATGCTTCTTTGACCGACTAGTTGTGATTTACTGTACATGCTAAATTTCTCCTAAGCTACTGTTTATCGTTAGTCGGTCTAAGAACGTTTGGTGACAGACTAGTTGACAATCTAGTCGGTCAACTTTTGTTCTTGGACCGACTAAGTCAATTTGTATTCAGACTATTTCATTATGCCTCTTAGTCGGTCTACGTTCACTGACTGACCGACTAGTTGTGAAACTAGTCGGTCAGAAAGTCTTCTTGGACCGACTAGATTTCTAGGTCTGAATTTCTATCTCTTCTCAGTTCCTCACTTAGTCGGTCCATGTTGTTTGACTGACCGACTAGTTGATGAACTAGTCGGTCAGTGGTTGTTCTTTGACCGACTAGTTTCCTCAGATTTCTATCCGTTGGGAATTGACCTAACTTGTTTTTATGGGACCCTATAAATACGAACCTAGGTCATTTCTCTCTAGGTTAGAGCTGCCATTAAGAGATTCATTGAGATAGAAAGAGATAGCCATTCTCACTCATTTCCAAAGCTCTCTTCCTCACAAGAAACCCATTCTCTCACATTCTAGATCTAGAATCCATCTTGAGAGAAGTTTGTTCTTGGTGAGCCCTTCAAACTCTAGCTTGAATCAAGTCTCCAAATCTCTCCTAGGCACCTATTGCTGGTCATTTCCTTGGTGCTAGGTCTTGGTGACTTCACCTTCCTCAAATCCTTCCTTTCACCTATTTGGGTAAGAAAAACTCAAGGTATAGGATTTTGTGGTAAGTTTGTTTATTTCAATATAAACTCTTTTATATTGCTTATTGATTCTCTCGGTTGTGAGAGAAGGTTGTGATCCCGGGTTGTGGGATTCACTTTTGTCATTGCATGTATGATTTGATCTTGTGAAGGTTTTTCACAAGATATTCATAGTGGAAATCTTGGGTTAGGGTTTCTAACCTAAGTATCCGGAGGGGATCCGGGTGGTTGGGACGTAGGATCACCGGGAACAAGTCGGGGAGACTTGGGTGGATCCGAACCCATTAACATCTTTTGTTAGCATTGTTAATTTTGTTGTTGTCATTCAATTTAAGCTTCCGCAAATTGTTTTGGTAGTTGTTTGCACTATAATTTGGAATTATACTCCTTGTTATTTTTAAAGTACTATTCACCACCCCTCTAGTACTTGTTCAGTAGCTTGTAGGGCATTACATTTGGTATCAGAACCAGATACTTAGCTATGTCTGCCAACGACAACAAGACCGTGCGTCCACCTTCCAACTATGACACCTTCAGGAACCGAGAAGGAGCATCTTCGGTGATGGAAGGACATTCCTCTACGAGGCATCCATTCTTCAACGGTACCAACTACGGGTACTGGAAATGCCGGATGGAAACCTTCCTCCGGAGTGCGTCTCTATGGAGGACCACAATGAAGGAATACATCGAGCCCGAAGAAGAAGACTTTGAGAAATGGACTACCGCGGAGATCGCCGCGGAGGTAAGCAATGCCAAGGCAATGAACGCCTTGCAATGCGCATTGGAGCCCGAGGACTTCAATAAGATATGCACATGTATGAGTGTATATCAAATTTGGAACTCCCTCCTCATTCTTCATGAAGGGACGAGTAGGGTAAGAGACTCTAAACTCGTAGTCGTAAACAAAGATTACGAAATGTTTCATATGCAACAGGGCGAGAAGATGAAGGAATATTACGCTCGCTTCGTTGACATAATAAACGAGTTAGAGGCCCTCGGTAAGTCCTACACTCAAAAGGAGAAGTGCTCAAAGCTTATCGAAGGACTTCCTTCTTCTTGGGAGAAACGTACCTTCGCCATCGAGGAAGGTAATGACATGAATAAGTATACCGTAGTTCAATTGATGGGTACTTTGATGTCATACGAGGTACGCAAAGATATCAAGGTGAAGTTACAAGAAAAGATGAAGTCCTATTTGAACCAAGACGCGCCTAAGAAAAAGGCGATTACATTCAAGGCGGCTTCATCCACCTCTACTGATGATGAGGACTCGGAAGAAGAAATGGACATGAAATCCATTGCACTCATGGCAAAGAAGTTCAATCGCTTCTTCCGAAAGGGTAACTTCAAACAAAAATCTAAATTTACTTCTACTAACGCCTCTCCACCTTTGTGCTTCAAATGCAATAAGCCAGGACACATCAAAGCGGATTGTCCTCAAAACAAGCAAAAGGAGAAGTGGAAGGCGCCGAAGTTCGACAAGTCAAAGAAGTACAAAAAGGGGTACAAAAAGGGACTTGTCGGAGCAACATTCACCGACTCCGAGGATTCCTCAAGCGGAGAGTCGGACGATGAGAAAGTGGAGCAAGCGCAAATGTGCTTCATGGCAAGAGAGGAGCATGATCAAGGATCTTCCTCCTCCGATGATAGCGACGACGAAGGCGATGAGGTAACTATGGATGATCTTAGGGATGCTAACTCTCATTTATGGTCTAAATACACTAAATTAGTAAATAGATATACTAAAGTAAAAGATGACCTAGCTAGCATTCAAACCTCGCCTAAGACTATCATCACCAACAACGACACCGTTGTTGAAGAGTTAAGAAATGAGATTGTCAATCTCAAATCTAAACTTGAACATGTTAGCATTGAAGATCCGGAAGAACATAGGATAGAGGATTTGACTTCTCAAAACTCGACTTTGAGTATTGAGAATGAGAATCTTAAATCTCGTGTTTATGTGCTCACATCGCAAGTATCCAACTTGGACACTTCTATGCGTTCTCTCAAAGAGAAATATGAGAACACATTAGGCCGAATTAATAAATTCAATAAGGGTAAGGACCATTTGGATAAAATCCTAAGTGACTTACTTCCGGCCAATCACCACATTGGTTTGGGGTATACGATGGGATGTCCATCCAAAGCGGCCACTACTTTTGTTAGGCCAACTTCCGGTGACTCTACGAGTGGTAGCAAACACTCTATTGGTAGTTCATCTACCAATGGTGCTTCCACCTCGTCCACACCCTCTTTTGGAAAGAAACCCACTTTGGGTGGACCTCCAAAGAAGGGGCATGCTTATATGTACACCAATACCATTCCACGTAGGAACACACGTCCTACTCCACCGTCTCACACATATGATGATTTTTATGCAACACATTCTCGGGCACGTGCACACAATGTGAGACACCCTCACGCACGTGTTCCCACACATGCATATGTTCACCCACCTCATCATATGAATAATTCTCGTCGTGCACCATTCCATCATGTTCCGTATGCCTATCCACAACATGCATCACGTAGAAATCAACGTCGCATGCATGCACCCAATAGGATGATGATGGCTCCCAAAATTTTCACTATTTGGAGCCCAAAGGACACAAGCATGGATGAAAAACAAGTGTATATGAATGCTTATTTTTCGGATGTTGTGCATAGTAGAAATTATGTGGGGAAGTCTAAGTCCAATTGGACTTGGCTTCCAAAGGTCTAACTTTTGAGGACCCAATGACCTTGGGTACCATGATATGAAATTTTCTATCTTTAGGTACTCAAGGAAAAGAAAAAGAAAAGGAGCAACAAATTTAAATTTAGCTCCAAAGGGAATTGGATACTCGATAGCGGGTGTTCAAAACACATGACGGGTGACGCTCAATTGCTCTCCGGAGTGGTTCCCATTGCAAATGGAAATCACGTCGTATTTGGAGGCAACGAGAGCGGAACCATCGTCGGTGTTGGTAAAGTGGGTAACCCATCTAAACCCTTAATTAGTGATGTTTATCTAGTTGATGGTTTAAATCATAATCTTATTTCAATAAGCCAACTTTGTGACAAAGGTTACAAAGTTAGCTTTGCGAAAGGATTGTGTCATATTTCAAATGATAATAATAAATTATTATTTTTCGGCACACGCCATAAAGATATTTATATTTTGGATCTTCCTAAGTCATATGAACAATGTCTCGTTGCCAACACAAGTGAACAACACTTATGGCATCGACGCTTTGGACATGTGAACTTTGGAACACTTTATAAGCTTTCGAAATTAAATTCCATTAAAGGTTTTCCGAAACTCGTTTTGGAAAAGAAAAGTTTTTGTGATTCTTGTCAACGTGGCAAGCTTCCTAAATCTTCATTTAAACCTAAGAAAAGCATTTCTACGAAACAGCCACTGGAGCTATTACATCTAGATTTATTTGGGCCAACTAGAGTTGCTTCCTTAGGAAATGCAAGATATGGACTTCTCATCGTCGATGATTATTCAAGATTTACATGAGTATTTTTCTTATGTAATAAAAATGAAGCTTTTGAAAACTTCACAATATTTGTGAAGAAAGTACAAAATCTCATCGGAACCACCATTGTCACTATTCGTAGTGATCATGGGGGTGAATTTGAGAATGAGTCTTTCTTAAATTTTTGTGATGATCTTGGAATTACTCACACGTTTTCTTTCCCTCGCGCACCTCCTCAAAATGGTGTTGTTGAGAGGAAGAATAGAACGCTTGTGGAGTGTGCTCGCACTATGCTCGAAGATAGTCAACTTGGTTATCAATTTTGGGCGGAAGCGGTACACACCGCTTGCTATGTGTTTAATAGAATACTTTTGAGGCCCGGCACCAAACAAACTTGCTATGAATTGTTGTTTGGTAGATTGCCTCAAGTTAAACATTTTCGTGTTTTCGGCGCAAAATGTTTTATTAAAAACACATATGATAATTTGGACAAGTTTGATCCGAGATCGGATGAGGGGATATTTGTTGGGTATTCCTCACGTAGCAAAGCCTACCGGATATACAACAAAAGATCCTCTACGATCGAGGAATCACTTCATGTCTCTTTTAATGAGAATTTTACTAATTCTAGAATTTCAAATGATAATGATTCTATGGATGTTTTATGTGATTCGTTTGAAAATTCTAAGACTATTGATTCAATTGATTCTATTGAGACTAACCCGACTAATGAAGTTGTTGAGAATGTGCCTAGTGATCAAGGTATTCCCAAGCGGCTTCATACCGTTCGCGACCATCCCCATGAGCAAGTCATTGGCAATATTCATGATAGTGTCAAGACGAGATCGCAAGTCCACCACTTCGCCAATTGTGCCTTTGCCTCATCGATAGAGCTAAAGAATATAGTTGAAGCGTGCGAAGATAGTGCTTGGATCCTTGCCATGGAGGAGGAACTCATTCAATTCGAGAGGAATGAGGTATGTGAGCTTGTTCCTTTGCCATCGAAGAACCACACCGTCATAGGGACAAAGTGGATCTTCAAGAACAAAACCGACGAAAATCAAGTCGTCGTCTAGAACAAAGCTCGGTTAGTTGCTCAAGGCTATCGCCAAGAGGAAGGTATCGATTTCGAAGAATCCTTCGCTCCGGTAGCTAGATTAGAATCAATTAGACTTTTATTGTCTTATGCATGCCATAAAAATTTTAAGTTATTTCAAATGGATGTTAAAAGTGCATTTTTAAACGGAGATGTTGTTGAGGAAGTTTACGTTTCTCAACCTCCGGGCTTCATAAATGAAAAATTTCCAAATCATGTTTTTAAACTAAAGAAAGCTCTTTATGGTTTGAGACAAGCTCCTCGAGCTTGGTATGATCGCCTAAAGAATTTTCTTTTGGATTTGAATTTTAAAATGGGCGAAGCCGATTCTACACTTTTTGTTAAGCATGCGAATAATGATATTTTATTAGTTCAAATTTATGTTGATGATATCATTTTCGGTGCTACTAACTTCACTCTTTGCGAAGAGTTTTCTAATGTTATGAAGGAACAATTTGAGATGAGCCACATGGGCGAACTCAAATATTTCTTAGGTCTCCAAATTCGCCAATTGAACGATGCAATCTTCATCCACCAAACGAAGTATACGGTGGAGTTGCTTAAGCGATTTGGAATGGAGAGTGCTTCCGGGAAAAAGACTCCAATGAGTATGACTACGCATCTTGACAAGGATACGGGCGGTAAGGATGTAGACATTCGTCTATATCGAGGTATGATAGGTAGTTTGCTTTATCTTACCGCAAGTAGGCCCGATATTATGTTTGCCGTATGCGTATGTGCTCGTTATCAGTCTCAACCTAAGGAGTCTCACTTAGTAGCGGTAAAACGTATTTTCCGTTATCTAAGTTATACACTTGATTTTGGATTACTTTATCCAAAATCTAGCACGTATGAGTTAGTCTCATACAGTGATGCCGATTATGCGGGATGCAAATCCGACAGGAAAAGTACTAGTGGCACTTGCCATTTTCTAGGAAATTCTCTTGTCTCTTGGTTTTCCAAGAAGCAAAATTCCGTATCACTTTCAACCACCGTGGCGGAATATATTGCCGCCGGTGCCGCTTGTGCCCAGGTTCTTTGGATGAGACACACACTGAAGGATTTTGGTATTCACTGTGATACTAGCCCTATCATGGTGGATAACCAAAGTGCTATCTGTCTTTCAAAGAATCCGGTGCACCATTCCCGATCTAAACACATAGATGTCCGACACCACTTTTTAGATGATCATGTTGCTAAAAAGGACATCATTTTAGTGTACGTTGAAACCCAAAAGCAAATCGCCGATATTTTCACGAAACCCCTAAAGGAGGACTCCTTTGTGCGGTTGCGTCGAGAATTGGGGATTATGGGTGAATCCGAGATATAGGATTCATATTTCATTCAATTATCTTGCATGCTATTATATTTCGCGATATTTCGTTCATGCTAGATTTATTGAATTTTTGGGATTTTATGTGATATGTTTGAATTTGTGCTCGAATTCGTATTTGTATGTCGTATTTAAGATTTCGACGTTTTATGGGGTAATTTAGATGACTAATGAGAGTGTTATGATGTTTCATCCAAGTGGTCTTTGAAGAGAACTCATTTATCAACTTTTGGACTCTTCTAGTCGGTTTCAGTTCATTAGTCAACCGACTAGATGCTCATCTAGTCGGTCAGCTAGTGAACTCAGACCGACTAGATCAAGCTTTTAACTATCTCCTGTCATTGACTTCTTTTAGTCGGTCATAGTACACTTACCAACCGACTAGATTGAAAACTAGTCGGTCAGTGAATATACTGCGACCGACTAACTCTAGCCCTAAAAATTCCTGTTTGCCTCTGTTTCGACTTAGTCGGTTCAAGCTCATTGACCGACCGACTAGATCGTGATCTAGTCGGTCAGTGTTTGAACTGTGACCGACTAAGTATGTTAGGGCAATTGTGTCTTTTCGCTTTCCAGACCGACTTAACTCATCTTTTATCCGACTAAAATTTGTTTTAGTCGGTATTCATCTCAGCTCCAGCCCGAAAAACCCTCTCCCCTTTCGAAACCCCTTCGACTTCCGACGTCTCTCCGGCCATCTTTCCGGCCATCCCCGCCGTCTGTCGCCGTCGACCCTCTCTCCTAGGTATAACCCCCCTCCTAGATCTCGTTTTCCATTCCTAGGGTTTGATATCTATCGTGTTTTCACTTTCTAGGTGAACTAGGGTTTCGGATTTTGTCTCTCTTAGGGTTTGTTATAGGATTCTAGGGTTTGAACTAGGGTGTTTGATCTTATCTTCATCGTGTGATTGTACTCGTTGTGCCGAGATCATGGCACGAACGAGGATCCCGATTTCATCTTCTGGGGCATCCCCTATGACCGTAGAGGGTGCTACCGCTTCGACCCCTCCCAAACGTAGGGCCAAGACCACTCGACCCCCCTCTTTGTCTTCAACTCCGTTGAAGAGGAAGAAGACGTCCAAGCCTAAACCTGCCGGCCAATCGTCCAAGCCCAAGCCCAAGCCTAAAAAGTCCCGTGCCACCACTCCTCCCGGTGAGCGTTCCGGTAGTGATTCCGAGGATAATGCCGATGAGGAATACACTCCTGAACATCCCGAGAAAGCTCCTACTCCACCTCCTCCGAAGACCCGTAAGGCTAAGGGTAAAGCTCCTATGCCAGTCGGCGGTGTAGACATATCGTTGTGCCGCGATGACCCTCAGTGTCTCGCAGCGTACAACCGTATAGAGCACTGCCCACTGTTGTTAGAGCATTACGTTCAGTTTTCTGATTTTCTTGGCCTTGCTGATCTTCTCTCATATAGTGGCCTATTGGATTATCTTCGCCATGACCCCAAGGCGAACCCCAGACCATATCCTCGCCTGGTCAAATTATTCTACGCCAATCGTGTTCGGGGCCTGTACGATGAGAGTCACTCCATCGAGACTACTGTCTTGGGAACTCCTATAGTTCTCACGGCAGAAATCTTGGGGGAGATACTTGGTTGTTCGTCGTCCGGTCTCCTTCCTTCGGATATTTCTGTTGATGATATCTCTTCCTTGGATCAGTCCGTTCTTTCTGATATCTTCCATGTGATCCCTCCTACCCTCATTGGTGTTCCTTCGAAGTCGTTCAAACCTAATGCATGGGTGCTTAATCTCATTCTGAAGTCGTGCTTGCTTCCCAAGTACGGCTCATCTTCTATGCCATCCCAGCCTTTTCTCAAGCTGATTTACGCTCTTTTCTTGGGTTGCGAGATTAATTGGGCTCGCGTTATACTCGATAAGATGGACTCTTTCGAGTGTATTCGCAAGACCAATAAATCTGCGCATATCCCTTACCCGTGTCTGTTGACCCTGGTTTTCCGTCATTTCAGTGTTCCTCTCCCTCCTGACGATGAGCGTCCTTTGGGTCCTCCTCTGAACGCGACGGCCGTTAAGAAATCTCTTGCGGCGCTTCGTCACGTGCAGAGGTCGACCACATCTGCTTCCCAGGCCACTCCCTCAGCTGCTGCAGCCCCCATTCCTCCTGCTACATTAGATGATGTCGTACGCCTTCTTCGTCGGCACGAGTCGCGTTTGGCTCGTACCGAGGAGGTCGTCTGCCGTATGGCTCGTATGATGGGCATTGATCTTCCTCCTTCCGTTTCTGAGGCCGAGGAGATGGACGATGAGGAGATTGACGATCTTGTCACTTCCTTGGCTCGTGGCGATGAGGCCACTGCTGCTGCTGCTGCTACCACTTCTGCTCCTGGAGTTGGCACCTCTTCCGGTGCTCCAGAGACTTCTGCTTCAGTAGTTCAGACTTCTGAGGTTGCTGCTGTCCCTGTTGACGAGCCTGCTCCTATCTTACCTGCTGTTACTCCTGTTGAGACCCCAGCTGTTGAGCCCGTCGTTTCCACACCTGCCCCGACGATCCCGTCTGTTGACACGCCTCTCCTCCCTGCAGAGCCTGAGTCCACTCCGTCGACTGGACCCACGGAGACTGCAGATCCAGCCACTTCCTCGTGATCGTCAGTTTCGAGGACTCTCCACTGCTCATTGGATGATATACCTTTTTGAGAGTTTTTTTGGGTTAGGATGGGATGGAGTTTGGGTGTTGATTTGTTGTATTTTGATATGTTGGATGTCAGAGTATGTGTTGTATTTTTTTTTGTTGGACGTTGATGATGGTGTTCTGATGATGATGTTGTATCAATGATGTATGGTGTATTTCTTTTTGATGGGTATGTTGCATTTGATGTATCGATATATTTTTGGATGTACTCATGATGTTTCTATCTATATATACATCGATGTTCATGTTGTGATATTTTCTTCGTCGTGCACATTAATTCTCATTCAATGTCCATGCTATGTGAAATCGTCGCTCGACGATTGAAAAACTTGGTTAAATAGATTGAAATTCTATAATTGTATAGAATTGTTTTCCATGCACCAATTTAACCAAGAATATTGAATATTGAAGAGTATGTTTCTTTATTCAAGAAATGAATAAAAATTTGGTATTTTTGATGATTTTAATTATCGCTCTTTGATAATGGACAATTTGGCACACCTTGATTTGATTTCACCACTTTTCCCTTGGTGTCAATTAGTTCCATCGTCATTGTCTACGACTCCCGATGTTGGATTTTCCATTTCCTAGTTGTTGTCGTTGTATACCCCCCATTTTTGGGGATAATGCCAAAGGGGGAGAGATAATGATAATAAATAGGTCAAATGAAAATTTAACTCATTCTCCAAGAATCTAGTTTGATATGTTAGATTCAGGGGGAGTTAAGATATATATAAGGATTTTCAAAATCCGATATTTCAAAAATCGATTCTCTTTATTTATCTTACTTGTCTGATTGATGCAATTCATATATATTCATTTTGGAATTAACGTGTCATCAATGCAGGGGGAGTAAGTATTTTTCATTTGAATCATTATTTTTGATTACTATTTATGTTGGTTTGTCATCACCAAAAAGGGGGAGAATGTTGAATATTGGACTCCCCGGATTTGGTTTTGGATGATGAGCAAACATAAATAATTCATGAACTAACAATTTGTGAGCGCAGTATTGGAGATCGTCGCCAAAATTCACGAGAACAATCAAAGCGACGTCTCAACACTTCTCAAAGCTCGTATTCATGCCTAAAGCTTCGTTGAAGCTCTTGCGCCGTTTTGGAAGTCATGAAGAATTAATCGAAGCTCTCGAAGACCGTTTATTAAGGTTTTATTTATAGTCT
Organism: Scilla litardierei; assembly: GCA_030789695.1. Classification (NCBI taxonomy): domain Eukaryota; kingdom Viridiplantae; phylum Streptophyta; class Magnoliopsida; order Asparagales; family Asparagaceae; genus Scilla; species Scilla litardierei. The sequence goes on from CM061142.1 coordinate 414,834,116, forward strand.
TTTAGCTTCGATATATAGAATGTTAAGCCTTGAGTATATCTTATGATTCTAACTTCATAACGCTCATATCGTAGCTCTAGGATCTTAGTACAAGTTCATTCTAACTTCCTCGAAGCGTCGCGCTTCGATTCGGACTTGTTTGTGCATGTTAGTTGGTACAAGAAGAAATACTGACCGACTAGATGGTGATCTAGTCGGTCAGCAACTCTTCTTGGACCGCCTAGTTTGCTTCCTTAATTTCTTGCACCTTACTGTTTACAGTTAGTCGGTCTACGTTGACTTACCGACCGACTAGTTTGTGAACTAGTCGGTCAGTGATGCTTCTTTGACCGACTAGTTGTGATTTACTGTACATGCTAAATTTCTCCTAAGCTACTGTTTATCGTTAGTCGGTCTAAGAACGTTTGGTGACAGACTAGTTGACAATCTAGTCAGTCAACTTTTGTTCTTGGACCGACTAAGTCAATTTGTATTCAGACTATTTCATTATGCCTCTTAGTCGGTCTACGTTCACTGACTGACCGACTAGTTGTGAAACTAGTCGGTCAGAAAGTCTTCTTGGACCGACTAGATTTCTAGGTCTGAATTTCTATCTCTTCTCAGTTCCTCACTTAGTCGGTCCATGTTGTTTGACTGACCGACTAGTTGATGAACTAGTCGGTCAGTGGTTGTTCTTTGACCGACTAGTTTCCTCAGATTTCTATCCGTTGGGAATTGACCTAACTTGTTTTTATGGGACCCTATAAATACGAACCTAGGTCATTTCTCTCTAGGTTAGAGCTGCCATTAAGAGATTCATTGAGATAGAAAGAGATAGCCATTCTCACTCATTTCCAAAGCTCTCTTCCTCACAAGAAACCCATTCTCTCACATTCTAGATCTAGAATCCATCTTGAGAGAAGTTTGTTCTTGGTGAGCCCTTCAAGCTCTAGCTTGAATCAAGTCTCCAAATCTCTCCTAGGCACCTATTGCTGGTCATTTCCTTGGTGCTAGGTCTTGGTGACTTCACCTTCCTCAAATCCTTCCTTTCACCTATTTGGGTAAGAAAAACTCAAGGTATAGGATTTTGTGGTAAGTTTGTTTATTTCAATATAAACTCTTTTATATTGCTTATTGATTCTCTCGGTTGTGAGAGAAGGTTGTGATCCCGGGTTGTGGGATTCACTTTTGTCATTGCATGTATGATTTGATCTTGTGAAGGTTTTTCACAAGATATTCATAGTGGAAATCTTGGGTTAGGGTTTCTAACCTAAGTATCCGGAGGGGATCCGGGTGGTTGGGACGTAGGATCACCGGGAACAAGTCGGGGAGACTTGGGTGGATCCGAACCCATTAACATCTTTTGTTAGGATTGTTAATTTTGTTGTTGTCATTCAATTTAAGCTTCCGCAAATTGTTTTGGTAGTTGTTTGCACTATAATTTGGAATTATACTCCTTGTTATTTTTAAAGTACTATTCACCCCCCCTCTAGTACTTGTGCAGTAGCTTGTAGGGCATTACAGATTCCTCCTATACATTCCCTGAAATCGTGATGTTTAGCCTCTCGGGTGACTCCTGCAGTGTCGTCGGTGTGGAATATGAGCGGTGACCACCCATTGCTCTCATTGTATGTCCTTTGGGCATGATCTTTCGCAGTGTGCTTCACCATCTTAGCCCCCTCTGGCTCTCCTCGTTTTACTCTCTCTAGTGGTGTTGATGATTGCCTTGTTCACCCTTCTGGAGGCCCACTCCCAGCTACCGATGGCCTAGCTTCCCCTGTGTCTTCTGGCTCTGTGGCTTCTCTGCCTGCAGATGCGATGGCCACTGTTGATGACCTGGTCCATTCATCCAAACCACTCTCCACGGTACCCCCCAATGTGAATGCCCCCTCTCCCACTCTGGCAGACACTCTGCTCTCGATTGGCGATTTGATTCCCCCTATTGCTGCTTGTCCTGGTTCTGGGTCGTGCCAGAATGCCCCTGTTGGTGCCATTCGATCCTGTTTGCCCTCGGAACCCATCCTTCCCAGTCTTTTGATTCCTCGCCTGTCTGGAGGGATGTTGCTAACCACTACGAGCTTGCCTCCCCCCATGGCTAAGCCTCCCAGAGGCACGCTGTCTAGAGCTAATGGACTGAGCTCTTTCGCTGTTGATGATACTTGCCTACCCTCGGCCCCCTTGGGAAACTGCCCTCCTCCCCTAGATGATTCATTTTTTGGCCCCCTCAGCCCTGGGCTCCTCACATCGCTCTGGGTGATGACCCTTTCCTCTCCCAAGAGCGATGCCTTGTTTTCCATCCCTGATGGTACTAGGTGTAGGCGTCCTCCCGTGGGGGGATCCGGTCATTGCCCCCTCGCTGCAAGGTGTTTTTTCTTCTATGAGGGCCATTGAGTCCCGTGCTGCTGTGTTTGGTGGTGGGTTGCCCTCATCGACCCTTGGGTTTGATGACTTAGGAGATATGTCCAACATCGACAAAGAGATTGTTGTCAAGGATCATGGGGGGTGGCTGTGGGGCTCGTTGCTGCAGACTGGCCAGCTCTGCCTTCCGTGACTGTGGCTGGTGGGGGTTACTGGGTCAGCCGTCTTGCCCCCTGTCATCTGGTTCCATGTTGCATGTGCCAAGTTCTCAGTCTGTGAAGTTGGCCCCCCAAAGAAGAAGTTCCAGACGCCATCAGTGAGCCTTAGTTGGCTCGGTTTCTCCTCGTTGTCGTTCGATCTCGTGTCATCGTTGTGATTTGGCATATTTTGAGGTTGGGCTCTGTGTCCTTCCATCTGTCATGGAGTCTTACGGACCTGTGCGTCCTGTTGGTTGTTATTAGGCTTAGTTTTTAGGCCTATTTTTTGCCTTTTCTTTTGCGTCGGGGCTCTTCACATGGCCACTCTTGTGCTCGGTGCCCGCTTCACGGCCTCTCCCAAGCCGGCTCGGCTTGTGCTTTGTCTCGCCATGGTCTCTATATGGTTGTTCTTTCTAATTTATGAATTACTCACTACCCTTTCATATATATATTTTTACGCTAATTTGTTGTTCCACGTCAAAGGCGCCCGCGTCGAATTTGTTGTTCCGTGCTAATTTGTTGTTCCACGGTGAAGGCATCCACGTCGAATTTGTTGTTCCGCGCTGAAGGCGCCTGTGCCTCTAAATATTTTTACGCTAATTTGTTGTTCTTTTAAATTTTGGTTGTGAAAATAATTTATTAGGGAATAAAGATTTCACCTGGGAAAATCACTAGGACACACACACGCACACACACAATGCATGGTATGATTTTTGTACTTCACACCTCCTTTATGGTTCGAGCTAAAGTCTTATAGAACTTCATAGTGTGGCCAGTATTACATGTGGTCAATTCCATATGGAAATTCAGCTAACATATTGGCATCATATTTCAGTAGTTGTAACTATATCTGACTTGAGATCATGAGCACCTATGATTTTACCGAGGATATCTCATGCTCAATAATACTTTTTAAGCTAATTTACTTCATGAACTTGGATTTATCAAAGGCAGCAATGAAATGATCAAACAAAATGACATCATATTCAAATTTGACCAACTCAATTTTCTACCTTAGGCAATGTGTTTAAGGAACCATGTGTTCTTCATTGTTACAAAATTCCTGTTATGCCAAACTAGTTGGCAATCTCTAGCCGCATTAAGTAAGCCCATCGTTCCATGTTCAGCAAGAATGTTTTGTGAAAAGACCTACATATGAATGGATTGATTTGCTGATCTAATTTTTGGTGACAGTTAGCAACCATGCTAACCATCTATGTCAACAAATAGTTATCTTGTAGGTGGAATGGCCATTTTGAATTGGTCACTGACTCAGTGGACGACAACACAAGTCACCAACAAAGTTGTGGAGAGATCAATAACCAAGTTTGACTGATTCCTTTGCCATCGGCTATCAGGAAACTATGTGGCCACTTTGGCCATTGTATCAATGTTAGTACCTATCTTCATCTTGCAAAGAGTTGAATAATACAATCAATAATCATAGTTTTACCTTATATACTACTTCGAAGTCGATACTAAAATAGTTTGATCATTCTTAAAATAAATTACCCATTGGATGCTGAAATAGATGACGAGACTTGTTCAATAATTTCGGATGCCCCCAAAGCTCAGGCATATAGTCCGATTATCTAGAATCAAGTATCAAATCAACAATAATGCAAATTAGATGATGAACATATAAGGTGGATGATGTTGATCCACAAAATCTTGCAGGGGCAGAGCTAAGCCACTGGATGCCTAGGCCAGACCACTGAGGCAAGCATTCCCATAATAGGTTGAGCTTGGTCATGCTGGTTTTGTCAGGCATGAGATGAAAAATCCTTAGTACCTGAAACAGAGAAAAGCTCGTCAGCCTCACCTGAGGAGTTGGCCCTCTGATCAGACTCCGATGCTCAAGTTAGATTCAAGCGAGAAGAATGGGATGTGACTGGAAGCATACATTTTCTTGTGGAAAGCAAGGGTTTTTGGGTTGGCAATTGGGCGTTGTGTAAGCCCAAAAAGCAGTACTTTGTGGAGGTAGTATCCATCTGCTTATATATGGCCCAATGGTGAATGAAGAACATCCATGTGGAAAGCTGTTTTCCCCTATACATATCTATCTTCTGTTCATCAGGGGATGTATGTCAACTACCAGTCTCTGTAGATAAGACAAGCATTGAATAGAGATCGTGATTGGAGAGAGAATGTCGGTCGCTCCACTTGGCCAGTGCTGTGTGTGTGTGTACGTGGGCTAGGCTGAAGTCGGGCCTAATTAACCCCTAGAGCCCGGTCGGGAGGTTGTCGCTGGGGGTTACATCTGACCTATTGGGCCGTGCTCAGTTGCTGGTGGGTCAGACTTGACTACTGACATCAGTATCTATAGATGCCTTTCTCTCAAATATAATAAGACTGTGCTAATTGGAATGTGAGGTGACGGCATCAAAGAGGCCTTCATTTAATGTAAAGTTTAAGTTAGACCTGTAATGCCCTGCTAAGCTACTGCACAAGTACTAGAGGGGGGGGGGGGGTGAATAGTACTTTAAAATAATTAAGAGGCTAATTCCTAATTACCTTGCAAACTCTACCAAACAATGCGGAAATGCGGAAATGTAAATGTTAGACAACAAAGAAGACAATCGCAAACAAGCAATATTACTGGGTTCGGATCCACCCAAGTCTCCCCGACTTGTTCCCGGTGATCCTACGTCCCAAACACCCGGATTCCCTCCGGATACTTGAGTTAGAAACCCTAACTCAAGATTTCCACTATGAAGTACTTGTGAAAAACCTTCACAAGTCAAATCATACACAAATGAAAATTGTGACTCCCACAACCCGAGATCACAAACAAACTCTCACAACCGAGAGTGAAACACTTACAATATCGAAAGTAAATGAAATAGAAATGCTTACCACAAAATACCTATGCCTTGAGTAAAACTTACGATTTAGGGCAAAGATGATTTTGGGGAAGATAAAGAGGCACCAAACCCTAGCTCCAAGAAGTAGATCAGCTATGGAGAGGTATGAGGTTGATGGTGACCTAGGATCAAGCACTTGGCTTGGAAGGCTCACAATCAATGAATCTCTTTTTTGAAATAAGAGTGAGAAGAGATTCAAGATTGGAATGAAAGAGCTTTAAATGAGTAATGAATGCTTTCTCTTTGATATCTAAACTTCTCTTAAAATCAGCCTTGAGTGCAATGAATGCAGCACTCCAAGTATATATAGGTTAAAGGAAAGAGAGAGAGAAAAACGTTTCAATTAAAGCTCCAACGGCTCTATTCTGAACCAAACTAGTCGGTCAAAGAACAACCACCGACCGAATAGTTCATCAACTAGTCGGTCGGTCAATCAACATGAACCGACTAAGTGGTGAACAGGGAATAGGTCGAAGTTCAGACGAACAGAACTAGTCGGTCAAAGAACATTTGCCAACCGACTAGTTTCACAACTAGTCGGTCGGTGAGTTAACTTAGACCGACTAAGAGATAAAACAAATAGTCTGAGTACAAATTGATTTAGTCGGTCCAAGAACAAAAGTTGACCGACTAGTTCATCAACTAGTCAGTCGCCAAATGTGCATAGACCGACTAACGATAAACAGTAACTAGGCATGTACAGGAAAAGCTCAACTAGTCGGTCTAAGAAGGATCACTGACCGACTAGATCACAAACTAGTCGGTCGGTGAGTCAACGTAGACCGACTAACTGTAAACAGTAAAGAGCTTAGAATTGAGAAGGCAAACTAGTCGGTCGAAGAAGCTTTGCCGACCGACTAGATCACCATCTAGTCGGTTGGTTCTTCTTCTTGAACCAACTAACATGGAAACGAAGTCGCGAAACGAAGCGCGAAGCTTCGGGAAAGTTCGTATGGACTTCTACTAAGATCCTATGTCTAAGATAGGAGCGTTATGAAGATTAAAACGTAAGACCTACTTAAGGCTTAACATTCTACGGAACGAAGCTAAAAGACTATAAATAAAACTTGACGAACCGTCTTCGAAAGCTTCGATCCGAATCTTCATGACTTCTAAAATGGTCCAAAAGCTTCAACGAGGCTTTAGGCATACGATCACGTGCTTTGAGAAGTCTCGAGATGTCACTTTGGATGTTCATATGATTTGGCGACGATCTCCATAACTGCGCTCACAAATAGTTAGTTCACGATATATTTATGTTTGTTCATCATCCAAAACCAAATCCGGGGAGTCCAATATCCAACATTCTCCCCCTTTTTGGTGATGACAAACCAACATAAATAATAATAAAAAATAATGATTCAAATGAAATTTACTTACTCCCCCTGCATTGATGACACGTTAATTCCAAATTAAACAATAATAATACGCATCAAGCAGACGAGTGAAGTATATAAAATGAGAATCAAATATTGAAATTTAGGATTTGAAATCCAATTTTTATATCTTAACTCCCCCTGAATCTAACATATCAAATTAGATTCTTGGAAAAATGCTTTAAATTATCATTTAGCCATGTCATTATTATATCTCTCCCCCTTTGGCATTAACAAAAAGTGTGGGAGGAGATCAACGACAACAACAATGGCTTCAAATAAAAAAACACGGGAGTCGTAGAATACGACCACGGTCCAAATGACACCAAAGGAAAATACGAATTAAATCAAAGCGTGTCAATGAGACCAAAGTCGAAAATCGATAAATGAAATCATCAAAACTCAAATTAATTTTACGAATTGAGTTATGGAATATACTCTCCAATATCAACATTCTTGGTTAATTTAGTGCATGGAAAACAATTCTATGTTTTCATAAAATGAGTTCTATTTAACCAAGTATTATCGTCGAGCGACGAAATCAAACATCCGAGACATAAAAAGAGTATTTAATGTGCACAAGAGAATGAAATGTCAACATCGATGTATATATATATATATATATATATATATATATTGAGCCGACGAGGATAAGCAAGCAGTCTTCCAGACTTTAGGATCGAAGCACATGAATATTCGCCCACCTCTTGCTAATTCAAAATTATCATGCGATATCCAATGATCAGGGATAATGGTCATACCTGCGTCAGCTTTTTTGAGCTTAGTCTCAACAAGAATCATAGCAGTGGGCTTCAACTTCTTCAAACTATCCCGCAACTCCCTCCGCCGCAAAGGATTATTAAGGCCCCTGGTATTCCAAAAGAGTACTGTCATTGATCAAGATTTATTTTGCGTCCTTGGCCACTTTCAAGGAGGCGGTTGCTTTTCCTGGAGACGATCTGTGGTGTAGGGGCAGGTTTCTTTTTCGACACTTTGGCAGCAGCTTGTTGGAGTTGAAGCTCAACTTCAGCCTCCCACTCGGGGTTATCAGCAGCGATTTCTCCAGGGACCCGATCTATATCGCCCGACTCTTCTCCTTCAGCTATAAGAGACGGAAGTGGCCTATTCTCCCTCACATATCCCCCCTTCCCAACAGTTATAGCAGAGGAATCTCCAGCAATTTCATTGACTTCTCCGCCAGCCAAGGATCCTCCCACCGCTTCAGATTCCGTTCCATGAGAGGAGCAGACTGCTAATTCATTGGCAACACCACCGGACAATGCCCCATCCCCACCCGCAGCTACATTCTCCGATAGTAGTGGGGTGGATAACCCCTCAGTCACATGCAACAGACCTTTAATCCCATCCGCTAGAGTGTTGCAGGGCTTACCTCGTGAAGCACCTTCCCCTTCGGCAAGCAACCCGTTAAAGCTTCCAACGTTAGATTGCTGGGGATTATCAACCTGCCCCTTACAGGATGGGACATGCGAATTGCCCAAGTCCTGCTCACCCTCAAGCCTACATTCACCACCAGATGCGTTATCCTCCTGGCCAATAGAGATGTCATGTTGCATAGTCCCAACTCCACCATTAATCTCAAGCGACCCCCCTTTATCAGCTATTTGGATTGAAGGGGGCCCTCGGCCCTCAGGGCACTGGCTGTCTGAATGACCGAAGCAGACACACCTAGAACAGCAGGGTGGCTCGCCCTCCACTTTTACATTAACAGAAATTGTAGGACCGTCCTCCGTACCCACAAGAACGAACTTCGGGATAGAATTCTTAGCATTTATTTCCACCAGACATCTCGCGAAAGAGAGGCGTTCCTTCTTGGCCGTAAGTCTATCCAAGCATATTGGTATCCCAATAACCGAGGCAATGCAATTCAATATTTCCAAGGTCCACATCCCCAAAGGAACACCATGGAGTTGGATCCACACAGGCACAGAGGAGAGGATATCTCTCTCAAGCTTGAGAGCGGAACTCCAACGCTGAAGAACAACTAACCGTCCATCAAACATCCAAGGGCCCCCATGCAGTATCTTCTCACACTCCCCTTCGTCCTCGAATTTGAAACAGAAAAAACCATTTTCCCGACTATAGATCTTGACCCCTTTCTTTAAATTCCACAGCCTTTCCACCCAAGCACATATTTGCCCATAGTAGGGAACATCACCCAACACGTAGCCCACCAAAGTGAATTTCCATTGTTCTGCGCCTCGCTCCAAGGCAGACTTTGCCACCATAGCCATGACCGTACCATCTTCCTTGGCAACTGGAGCAACATAGCTCATACCGGTGTCTAGGTCGTATTTCCTGATATTAGAGCATACATCGACCCAAGACTGTTTGGCGCACTTGGTGTTAAAAGATAAGTCCACAGCTCGCTGAGACTTTTTGTCAAACACCTTCAGAGCAGTAGAAGGAGGAAGAGCATTAGAAACTCTTGGCCTCGAGAAGTCCCTACCAGATCCACGCATAGGACCACGGGGCAAAGCCCGGCTCTTGTGAAGCCATGATTCCCTTCGACCAACCCCGACCATATTCCCGGTGCCACCCACTCTTGATCCTCCGGTCGATCGTTTTTTACGCCGGTCCACAACCGTCCAGTCGCCTCCAAAAACAACAGAGTCTACCTTGCCGCCAATACCAGAGCCTTGGGGGTCATGCCCGCCGAGAGGAGGCCCGCCGTGAGGAGGCCCTCCGTGAGGAGGTCCGCCGCTGACGCCATGAAGAGGCCCTCCATTAGATCTGTCGCCTGCAGGACTGCAGTTGCCAGCGGAGCCGCTCTTGGCTCGAAGAGGCCCCGGATCAGAGATCAGAGGAACAAGATCTGATGGATTCCTCCGATCGACGGAATCCCCAGGATCGCCTAGATCGCCAGCCGCCGCCATTATCTATATATTACTATTAAATGCACCAACACCGGGGGTTTTTTCTGTATAATTACCGGAGTATATGCTTGTAACACTATGGGTGAAAGGAAGCAATTATGGGAGTGCCTTCAGGTAGACTGCAGTAGATTGGTGGGTTCTCCTTGGTTGGTTGGCGGGGATTTCAACAGTGTCCTTTATTCCAGTGATAAAAGGGGGGGGAGGAGACTGGAGGAGGTCATGGTCCGGGATTATTACGACTGCATCTCGGGATGTGCTCTACAGGAGCTTAAAAGTACAGGGAATAGGCTTAGTTGGTGCAACAACAGGATTGGTGCTAGCCGTATTGTCGCCCAACTGGACAGAGTCTTCGTTAATGATGATTGGATATCTAAACTTTCGGATTCTCACTATGAGTATCGGGACTCCTCTACTAGTGACCACTCTCAGATGGTAGTTCATTTACACAGCCAGGTTTATCCTGACCCGAAGCCATTCAAATTCTATAACTATTGGACCTCCTGTCCTGGGTTCAAAGACATTATCACTGCTAATTGGGCCGGAGCTGATAGGGGCACCCCCATGTATCGGCTGGTTATGAAACTTGGGCGGTTGAAGCCTGTTCTCAGGAATTGGGCTCGTAATCATCAAGCTGATAAATGTGTGGAGAAGTACAGGAGCCAGTTAGAAGAGATTAGAAGAAACCCATGTATCCATGATGATATCTCTCTCCAAACAATTGAGTCTCGCCTTATTAAAGAGCTTTCTAGTGCTCTCAAAAAGGAAGAGGATATGATCAGGCAAAAAAGTAGGCAAGACTGGATTTCACTGGGTGACAGGAATACCAGGTTGTTTTATAATGCAATGAAGGTCAGGGTCAACCGGAATAATTTGAGTCACCTTGTGGATTCACATGGATTGCGCAACAAGGTTTACGATGATCTGAAGGTGTCTGCCCCGTTGTTTTACAAGGAGCTATACAATCAGACCCACTACATGGATTCATTCCCTAAAGTTGTCCCAAAACGAATTTTGGCTGTTGATGCTGGCACTTGGCTTAGCAGAAGGGTTACCACTGAGGAAATCAGGTTGGCGGTTTTCCAAGTTGGACCTGACAAGGCCCCGGGCCCGGATGGTTTTAATGGGTGCTTCTTCCAACAGAATTGGGCTGTTATTGGTGAGGATGTTACTACCGCTATTAAATCTTTCTTCAATTCGGGATCTCTGTTAAAGCAAGTAAATCATACTTTCCTTACACTAGTTCCGAAGAATTCTAATGCTTCAGGACTGGGGGAATACAGACCTATTGCATGTTGTAATGTCATCTATAAGTTCATCAGCAAAGTTATCTGCAACAGGCTTAAGGTTGTGATCCATGAGCTGATCTCCTCTAACCAGGCTGCATTTCTAAAGGGGAGGCTACTTTCGGATTGTACTCTCATTGCACATGAACAGATAAGGGACTTCAATAATCCTATGGGAAGTAGATCGTGCTTGAAGCTGGATTTGAGGAAGGCTTTTGACAGCGTCAATAGGGAGTTCTTACTCTATTTTATGCAGCAGCTTCGCTTCCCTCCCACATTCATTTCATGGGTCAGAGAGTGCATTACTTCTCCATCCTTTTCTGTTATGGTTAATGGCGCCCCTTGCGGTTATTTTAGGAGTAACAGAGGACTACGCCAGGGTGACCCTCTCTCCCCCTTTCTCTTTGTTATTATAATGGAGACTTTTTCTCTACTTGTAGATAAAGCTATAAACTGCCGAACTATCCTCCCTATGCGGCGATCAGGTTCCATATCCCATCTCTTGTTCGCGGACGACCTTTTGGTCTTCTGTCGAGCGAATCAGACATCTTTTCGGGGCATTAAAAATTTGCTGGAAGAATTTGGAAATTACACTGGGCTGCAGGTAAATTGGGATAAAAGTGCTTGCTTGTTTAGCAAGGGGACAAGAAATAAGGAATCTCTGGCAGCATATCTGGGAATCAAAATGGCTTCAACCATCACCACCTACCTTGGACTTCCGCTGTCTCTTAAATACCCGACTGCTCCAAATTACAAATCCCTTGTGGATAAATGCAAGAAGAGGATGAGCGGTTGGTCCAGTACGAAGCTTTCTATCTCGGGGCGTATCGAACTTGTGAGGTCAGTTATCTTTGGTATGGTCGCATTTTGGATGCAAGTTTATCATATCCCGGTTACTGTTCTGCGCTCTATCACTGCTATCTGTAGGAGATTTATTATGGGAAGCTCCAGGGCGTGGGCTTGGGATGACATATGTAAACCAAAATCTGAAGGGGGAGTGGGGATTAGATTGTTGGAAGAGTTAAATGAGGCTTCTAGTATTCGTCTCATCTGGAGGTACCTAACCTCAGACTCTATTTGGGCTAATCAAATGAGACTTAAATATGGATCCCCTGAAAGCTACTGTGCAGCAAAAGTTGATGTCACTAATTCCGGAACCTGGAAGAGGTTGGTTCGGAATCGCCGCATCACCGTGTCTCTCATAAGGAGGACAGTGCGGGATGGGAAGTCCACCAGATTTTGGACCGAGAATTGGCTTGATGGGGGGCCTCTTGCTGTTCGGTTTACTATCCCTGCTAATGCCGAGTGCAAGATGGTATCGGATTATTGGACTGGCCAAGGCTGGTCGGCTGACCCTGCTATTGACCATGTCCGACCATTGCTGCGTCATATCAAATTGCGACCTGGAGCCGATGGTTGGAAGTGGATGGGTGGCGATTTATTCTCTTTCAAGCAAGCTTGGGAGGGGGTGAGAAGGAAGAGCCCGGCCTTCCCCTTTCACAAACTTATCTGGTATGCCAACCACATCCCTAAAATGTCAATTACTCTACTTAGAGCTTTTAGGGGCAAATTGCTCACCCGTGATAAGATTACCAGATGGTCTGATGAAGCGCCTAGCAATTGTGTTCTATGTGATGATAATATGGATGAAAGTATTGACCACTTGTTTTTTGACTGTTGCTACTCTAAGTATATCCTTCAAAGATCGCTGCTGAAATTAAAGGTCACTTCTCAAATCCCTCCTACGCTCTCTGAGGTGGGTAGTTACTTTCTGGCTAATTTTGGTGACAAGAGCAGTCTAAGTTTGTTGGCTAAAACCAGTTTGGCAGCTATGGTTTGGCATATCTGGCGCGAAAGGAATAGGAGGATATTTGACGATGAAAAAAGAACCAAGACATCCCTATTTGAAGAGATTGCAGCTGATATTAGAGTGGCGATGCATGATCATGACTCCTCCACTGATAAGGAGACTGAAGTCTTTGCAAATTGGGCTATCACTGACAATGGTTGATGTAACTGTTGCTTTGTATGCGTTTTTCCTTATGTATTTTTGGTTCTGGGTGTGTCCTATTTTGGCGGAGGTTGTGATAGTGGGGAGTGACGGCGCTTGTGCCCTCTCCTCTCCCTATTATACCCTTCTAACCAAAGTACGACTGTATGTAAATTGATACATATGAATAAAGATACAAGCTAACTTTTCAAAATATATATATATATATATATATATATATATATATATATATATATATATATATATATATATATATATATATATATATATATATATATATATATAAAGCATGAGTACATCAAGATGATACATCGACATCATACAAAAGCGATCCAACGATCGGCGCACAAAATACAACATCATATATCTCACAAGACATCATATATGGAAGTATCTCAAAACATACCGACATCCATCAAAAGTACATCAAAATACATGAAGATACATCAAAATGTCAAAAATATCTAGAACCACACTCTATCCTACCCAAACTCTCTCACTAAAGGATCTATCATCCAAAGTGCATCGGGAGAGTCCTCAGAGAAGCTCAAGAGGCAGTGGCAGGATCTGCAGCAGCAGCAGGCTCTGCAGCAGGAGTGGTGGTCACCGGATCAGCAGAAGTGTTCACGGGAGCGACGGTAGTGGTGATCTCTGGCACGGCAGGAGAGGCAACAGCAGCACCAGAAGTGCCCTCAGGGGCACGAGTAGAAGCACGAACCAGCTCCTCAATCTCCTCCTCATCCAACTCCTCCTCGTCAGAGACTGACGGAGGGATCTCAATACCCAAACGTGAGGCGATACGAGCAAGTATCTCATCAGTCCGAGCATAACGAGACTCCATACGTCTCACTGAACGTGCGAGCTAGTCAAGAGTGGTAGAGGGAGCAGGAGCAGCTGAAGCAGACGCTGAAGCAGAGGGGGTCGTCCTCTGAACGTGACGGAGCACCGCAAGAGACTTCTTGAGGGCCGTCACATTCAGAGGGGGACCGAGAGGACGCTCATCATCAGGTGGAAGTGTGACACGGAAGTGGCAAAAAACAAGTGTCAACAAGCACGGATATGGGATATGAGCAGACTTCGTGGACTTGCGGATACACTCGAAAGAATCCATCTTATCGAGTATGATCTGAGCCCAGTTAATCTCACTCCCCATGAAGATGGCATAAATCAACTTCAGGAATGGCTGGGAAGGCAAAGAGGAGGAGCCGTACTTAGGAAGTAAGCACGACTTCAGAATCAAGTTAAGGACCCAGCCATTGGGCTTGAAAGACTTCGAGGGGACGTCAATCATGGCGGGAGGAATCTCATGGAAAATCTCAGAAAGGATAACCTGATCGAGGGAAGAGATGTCATCGACGAAAATATCTGAAGGGAGGAGGCCAGACGACGAGCAACCGATCAACTCTCCTAAGATTTCTGCTGTGAGGACAATCGGGGTCCCCAAGACAGTAGTCTCAATCGAGTGGGTCTCGTCGTACTGACCCCGGACACGGTTGGTGTAGAACAGCTTGACTAGGCGAGGGTAAGGGTGAGGATTCGCCTTAGGGTCATATCGAAGGTAATCGATAAGACCGGAAGACGACAGAAGATCTGCTAGGCCTGGGAAGTCTGAAAACTGTACGAAATGCTCCAGAAGCAGCGGACAGTGTTCGATATGGTTGTAAGCCGCGAGACACATAGGGTCATCGCGACACAACGAGATATCGACACCGTCCACCGGCATCGGACCCTTTCCCTTAGGCTGACGTGTGGAAGTACGGGGTCGAGAGCTAGACTCAGGTTGCCTAGGAGGAGGTGAGGGATCCCTATGGGTCTCGGTCTCGGGTATGTACACGGTGTTAGAATCCGAAGGTGTACGGAAAGAGGAGGGAGACACAGTTTGCTTCGTAGGCTTGGGTTTAGGCTGAGATTGGGCTCGGGGTTTCGATATCGCCGTCCTCTTACGCTTAAGAGGAGGCGAAGACGAAGAGGGTTGGGTGGTCTTCGATCGGCGTTTGGGAGGGGTTCACGTAGGTTGATTGGGATCCGTAGAAGATGGTTCAACGGTCATAGGCGAAGGGCTCGAAGGACGGATCGGGATACGTGTGCGTGCCATAAGCGTGACAAGACACGTACGAGAAATCGAGATCGAAAGCCCTAAAAACAAACCTAGGCCGAAACCCTAGAGATTGGAATTGATATAAATCCTAACCCTAGCGAGCTAAACCCTAACCCTAGAGAGCTAGGAGAGGGAGGAGGATCACCTAGGGAGACAGATCGACGGACGACGACGGTGGGGATGGCCGGAAATCGATGGGATCGACGGAGAAGACGAACGGGCTCGGGGGTTACGGGGGGTTTTTGAGCTGGTGAGAGGAAAATGAACCGACTAGAAATGATTCTAGTCGGATAGATTGAGTTTTAAGTCGATTGGAAAAAGCAAAAGACAAGTCAGTCCCTGAGCACTTAGTCGGTCAGAGTTCAAGCGCTTACCGACTAGATGACCATCTAGTCGGTCGACCAATGAGCTTGAACCGACTAAGTGCAAACAGTAACTGAAGCCAAAAATCCTGACAAGAATTAGTTGGTCTAAGCTCATTCACTGACCGACTAGATCTGAATCTAGTCGGTCGGCCAATGAACTTGGACCGACTAAGAGAGTCCAAAAATTTTAGAATTAGAAATTTTGAGTTCTCTCCTAATCACACTTGGACGAAACATCGTTATACTCTCATTAATCATTATACTACACCATTAAACATCGAAAATCTGAAATTTGACGTTTACGAACAAATCGAGCGAAAATTCCGAAAATTCAATGAAAAATCCAGAAAATTTCAATTAATCTAGCATGAGCAAATATAAAGAATTGAATAGCATGCAAGATTATTGAACATAACATGAATCCTAAATCTCGGATTCACCCATAATCCCCAATTCTCGACGTAACCGCACAAAGGAGTCTTCCTTTAGGGGTTTCGTGAAAATATCGGCGATTTGCTTTTGGGTTTCAACGTACACTAAAATGATGTCCTTTTTAGCAACATGATCATCTAAGAAATGGTGTCGGACATCTATGTGTTTAGAACAGGAATGGTGTACCGGTTTCTTGGAGAGACAAATTGCACTTTGGTTGTCCACCATGATAGGGCAAGTATCACAGTTTATACCAAAGTCTTTAAGTGTGTGTCTCATCCAAAGAACTTGAGCACACGCGGCACCGGCGACAATATATTCCGCCTCGGTGGTTGAAAGTGATACGGAATTCTGCTTCTTGAAAAACCAAGAGACAAGAGAATTTCCTATAAAATGGCAAGTGCCACTAGTACTTTTCCTGTCGGATTTGCATCTCGCATAATCTGCGTCACTATATGAGATTAACTCATATGTGCTAGATTTTGGATAAAGTAATCCAAAATCAAGTGTGTAACTTAAATAACGGAAAATACGCTTTACCGCTACTAAGTGAGATTCCTTAGGTTGAGACTGATAACAAGCACATACACATACGTCAAACATTATATCGGGCCTACTTGCGGTAAGATAAAGTAAACTACCTATCATACCTCGATATAGACGAATGTCTACATCTTTTCCACCCGCATCTTTATCAAGATGTGTAGTAGTGCTCATTGGAGTCTTCTTCACGGAGGCATTCTCCATTCCAAATCGCTTTAGCAACTCCACAGTGTACTTCGTTTGGTGGATGAAGATTGCATCGTTCATTTGGCGAATTTGGAGACCTAAGAAATATTTGAGCTCACCCATGTGGCTCATCTCAAATTGATCCTTCATCACATTAGAAAACTCTTCGCAAAGAGCAAAGTTAGTAGCACCAAAAATGATATCATCAACATAAATTTGAACTAAAATTATATCATTATTCGAATACTTAACAAATAATGTGGAATCAACTTCTCCCATTTTAAAACCCAAATCCAAAAGAAAATTCTTTAACCGGTCATACCAAGCTCGAGGAGCTTGTCTCAAACCGTAAAGTGCTTTCTTAAGTTTAAAAACATGATTTGGAAATTTTTCATTTATAAAACCCGGAGGTTGAGAAACATATACTTCCTCAACAACGTCTCCGTTTAAAAACGCACTTTTTACATCCATTTGAAATAATTTAAAATCCTTATGGCATGCAAAAGATAACAATAATCTAATTGATTCTAATCTAGCTACCGGAGCAAAGGATTCTTCGAAATCGAT
This sequence comes from Scilla litardierei, assembly GCA_030789695.1. Lineage (NCBI taxonomy): Eukaryota > Viridiplantae > Streptophyta > Magnoliopsida > Asparagales > Asparagaceae > Scilla > Scilla litardierei. The sequence goes on from CM061142.1 coordinate 414,851,269, forward strand.
ACCTTCCTCTTGCCGATAGCCTTGAGCTACTAACCGAGCTTTGTTCCGGACGACGACTTGGTTTTCGTCGGTCTTGTTCTTGAAGATCCACTTTGTCCCTATGACGGTGTGGTTCTTCGAAGGAAATGGAACAAGCTCCCAAACTTCATTCCTCTCGAATTGAATGAGTTCCTCATCCATGGCTAGGATCCAAGCACCATCTTCGCACGCTTCATTAACATTCTTTGGCTCTATCGAGGAGGCAAAGGCACAATGAGCGAAGTGGTTGACTTGAGATCTCGTCTTGACACTATCATGGATATTGCCAATGACTTGCTCATGAGGATGGTCACGAACGGTATGAAGCCGTTTGGGAATTCTTTGATCACTAGGAACATTCTCAACAACTTCATTAGTCGGGTTAGTATCAATAGAATCAATAGAATCAATAGAGTTAGAATTACCAATTGAATCACATAAAACATCCATGGAGTCATCATCATTAGTAATTCTAGTTGGAACAAATCCTTCATTAAATGAAACATGAAGCGATTCCTTGATCGCTGAGGTTCGTTTGTTGGATATCCGGTAGGCTTTGCTACGTGAGGAATATCCAACAAAAATCCCCTCATCGGATCTTGGATCGAATTTGTCCAAACTACCATACGTGTTTTTAATAAAACATTTTGAACCGAAAACACGAAAATGTTTAACTTGAGGCAACCTATCAAACAACAATTCATAACAAGTTTGTTTAGTGCCGGGCCTCAAAAGTATTCTATTAAACACATAGCAAGCGGTGTGTACCGCTTCCGCCCAAAATTGATGGCCAAGTTGGCTATCATCAAGCATAGTGCGAGCACACTCCACTAGCGTCCTATTCTTTCTCTCAACTACACCATTTTGAGGAGGTGTACGAGGGAAAGAGAAGGTGTGTGTAATACCAACTTCATCACAAAATGTCTCAAAAGACTCATTCTCAAATTCCCCTCCATGATCACTACGAATAGTGACAATGGTGGTTCCAATGAGATTTTGTACTTTCTTAACAAAAATTGTGAAGTTTTCAAAAGCATCGTTTTTATTACATAATGAAAATATCCAAGTAAACCTAGAAAAGTCATCAACGATGACAAGTCCATATCGTGCATTTCCTAATGAAGCAACTCTAGTTGGCCCAAATAAATCTAGATGTAATAGCTCTAGTGGCCGCTTAGAAGAAATGCTTTTCTTAGGTTTAAAAGACGATTTTGGAAGCTTGCCTCGTTGACACGAGTCACAAAAGCTTTTCTTTTGAAAGACTAGCTTAGGGAAGCACTAATAGAATTTAACTTGGAAAGCTTAAATAGTGTTCCAAAGTTCACATGACCAAAACGTCGATGCCATAAGTGTTGTTCACTTGTGTTGGCAATGAGACATTGTTCATGTGATCTTGGAAGATCTAGGATGTATATATCCTTATGGCGTGTGCCGGAAAACAATAATTCATTATTATCTTTTCTTAAAATATGGCACATTCCTTTCGCAAAGCTAACTTTGTAACCTTTGTCACAAAGTTGGCTTATTGAAATGAGATTGTGGTTTAATCCTTTAACAAGGTAAACATCATTTATAAGAGGTTTAGAAGGATTACCCACTTTACCAACACCTATGATGGTTCCGCTCTCGTTGCCTCCAAAGACTACACGGTTTCCATTTGCAATGGGAACCACTCCGGAGAGCAATTGAGCGTCACCCGTCATGTATTTTGAACACCCGCTATCGAGTATCCAATTCCTCTTGAAGCTAAATTTAAATTTGTTGCTCTGTTTCTTTTTCTTGAGTACCTAAAGATAGAAAATATCGTATCATGGTACCCAAGGTCATTGGGTCCAAAAGATTAGACCTTTGGAAGCCAAGTCCAATTGGACTTAGACTTCCCCACATAATTATCATTATCCACTACATTCATAAAATAATCATTAATGTAAACTTGTTTTTCATCCATGCTTGTTTCCTTTGGGCTTCAAATAGTGAATATTTTGGGAGCCCTCATCCTATTGGGTGCATGCATGCGTTGTTGATTTCTACGTGATGCATGTCGTGGATAGGTATAAGGAACATGATGAAATGGTGCATGTGGATAATTATTCATACGATGATGTGGGTGAACATACTCATGTGGAGGAACACTTGCGTGAGGGTGTCTCACATGGTGTGCACGTGTCTGTGGATGTGTAGCATAGAAGTCATCATATGTGTGAGCCGGTGGAGTAGGACGTGTGTTCCTACGTGGCATGGTATTCGTGTACATGTAAGCATGGCCCTTCTTTGGAGGTCCACCCAAAGTGGGTTTCTTTCCAAATGAAGGTGTGTACGAGGTGGAAGCACCATTGGTAGATGAACTACCAATAGAGTGTTTGCTACCACTCGTTGAGGCATCGGAAGTTGGCCTAACAAAGGTAGTGGCCGCTTTGGATGAATTTCCTATCGTATACCCCAAGCCAATGTGGTGATTGGCCGGGAGTAAGTCATTTAGGATTTTATCCAAATGGTCCTTACCCTTATTGAATTTATTAATTCGGCCTAATGTGTTCTCATATTTCTCGGTGAGAGAACGCATAGAAGCATCCAAAGTGGATACTTGCGATGTGAGCACATAAACACGAGATTTGATATTCTCATTCTCAATACTCAAAGTCGAGTTTTGAGAAGTCAAATCCGCTATCTTGTGTTCTTCCGGATCCTCAATGCTAACATGTTCAAGTTGAGTCTTGAGATTAACAATCTCATTCTTCAACTCTTCAACAACGGTGTCGTTGTTGGTGATGATAGTTTTAGGCGAGGTTTGGATGCTAGCTAAATCATCTTTTACTTTAGTATACCTATTTACTAATTTAGTGTATTTAGTCCATAATTGCTCATTAGCATTTCTAAGATCATCCATGGTTACCTCATCACCTTCGTTGTCGCTATCATCGGAAGAGGAATCTTTATCTTGCTCCTCTCTAGCCATGAAGCACATGTGTGCTTGCTCCACTTGCTCATCATCCGACTCTTCGCTAGAGGAATTATCGGAGTCGGTGAATGTCCCGACAAGCCCCTTTTTGTACCCTTTCTTGTACTTCTTGGACTTGTCGAACTTTGGCGCCTTCCACTTCTCCTTTTGCTTGTTTAGAGGACACTCCGCTTTCATGTGTCCTGGCTTGTTGCATTTGAAACACAAAGGAGAGGAGGTGTTAGAAGAATTAAACTTCGATTTGTTTTTGAAGTTACCTTTCCGGAAGAACCGGTTGAACTTCTTGGCCATGAGAGCCATGGACTCCAAGTCCAACTCGTCTTCCGAGTTTTCATCATCGGTCGATGTTGAAGTTGATGGAGCGGCCTTGAAAGCAATAGCCTTCTTCTTTGGCTCGTCTTGCTTTAGGTAGGACTTCATCTTTTCCTGCAACTTCAACTTGCTATCCTTGCGTACCTCATAAGACATCAAGGTACCCATTAGTTGAACAACGGTATAAGTTTTCATATCATTACCTTCCTCGATGGCGAAGGTACGTTTCTCCCAACTAGAAGGAAGTCCATCGATGATCTTCGAGACTTTCTCCTTTTGGGTGTAGGTCTTACCGAGAGCCTCCAACTCATTTGTGATGTCGACGAAGCGAGCATAGTACTCCTTCATCTTCTCACCCTGTAGCATATGAAATAGCTCGAAATCTTTATTAACTACTACGAGTTTGGAGTCCCTTACCCTACTAGTCCCTTCATGCAATATGAGGAGGGAGTTCCATATTTGATATGCACTCTTACATGTGCATATCTTATTGAAATCCTCAGGCTCCAAAGCGCATTGCAAGGCGTTCATTGCCTTGGCATTGCTTACCTCCGCGGCGACCTCCGCGGTAGTCCATTTCTCGAAATCTTCTTCGGCGGGCTCGACATACTCCTTCATCGTGGCCCTCCATAATGAAGCACTCCGGAGGAAAGTTTCCATCCGGCATTTCCAGTACCCGTAGTTGGTACCGTTGAAGAAGAGAGGCCTTGTTGAGGAGTGTCCTTCCATCACCGAAGAAGCTCCTTCACGATTCTTGAAGGTGCTATAGTCGGAAGGTGGACGAACGGTCTTGTTGTCGTTGGCAGACATAGCTATAGACTTGGCTCTGATACCAAATGTAATGCCCTGCTAAGCTACTGCACAAGTACTAGAGGGGGGGTGAATAGTACTTTAAAATAATTAAGAGGCTAATTCCTAATTACCTTGCAAACTCTACCAAACAATGCGGAAATGCGGAAATGTAAATGTTAGACAACAAAGAAGACAATCGCAAACAAGCAATATTACTGGGTTCGGATCCACCCAAGTCTCCCCGACTTGTTCTTGGTGATCCTACGTCCCAAACACCCGGATCCCCTCCGGATACTTGAGTTAGAAACCCTAACTCAAGATTTCCACTATGAAGTACTTGTGAAAAACCTTCACAAGTCAAATCATACACAAATGAAAATTGTGACTCCCACAACTCGGGATCACAAACAAACTCTCACAACCGAGAGTGAAACACTTACAATATCGAAAGTAAATGAAATAGAAATGCTTACCACAAAATACCTATGCCTTGAGTAAAACTTACGATTTAGGGCAAAGATGATTTTGGGGAAGATGAAGAGGCACCAAACCCTAGCTCCAAGAAGTAGATCAGCTATGGAGAGCTATGAGGTTGATGGTGACCTAGGATCAAGCACTTGGCTTGGAAGGCTCACAATCAATGAATCTCTCTTTTGAAATAAGAGTGAGAAGAGATTCAAGATTGGAATGAAAGAGCTTTAAATGAGTAATGAATGCTTTCTCTTTGATATCTAAACTTCTCTTAAAATCAGCCTTGAGTGCAATGAATGCAGCACTCCAAGTATATATAGGTTAGAGGAAAGAGAGAGAAAAACTTTTCAATTAAAGCTCCAACGGCTCTATTCTGAACCAAACTAGTCGGTCAAAGAACAACCACCGACCGACTAGTTCATTAACTAGTCGGTCGGTCAATCAACATGAACCGACTAAGTGGTGAACAGTGAATTGGTCAAAGTTCAGACGAACAGAACTAGTCGGTCAAAGAACACTTGCCAACCGACTAGTTTCACAACTAGTCGGTCGGTGAGTTAACTTAGACCGACTAAGAGATAAAACAAATAGTCTGAGTACAAATTGATTTAGTCGGTCCAAGAACAAAAGTTGACCGACTAGTTCATCAACTAGTCGGTCGCCAAATGTGCATAGACCGACTAACGATAAACAGTAACTAGGCATGTACAGGGAAAACTCAACTAGTCGGTCTAAGAAGGATCACTGACTGACTAGATCACAAACTAGTCGGTCGGTGAGTCAACGTAGACCGACTAACTGTAAATAGTAAAGAGCTTAGAATTGAGAAGGCAAACTAGTCGGTCCAAGAAGCTTTGCCGATCGACTAGATCACCATCTAGTCGGTTGGTTCTTCTTCTTGAACCAACTAACATGGACACGAAGTCACGAAACGAAGCGCGAAGCTTCGGGAAAGTTCGTATGGACTTCTACTAAGATCGTATGTCTAAGATAGGAGCGTTATGAAGATTAAAACGTAAGACCTACTCAAGGCTTAACATTCTACGGAACGAAGCTAAAAGACTATAAATAAAACTTGACGAACCGTCTTCGAAAGCTTCGATCCGAATCTTCATGACTTCTAAAATGGTCCAAAAGCTTCAACGAGGCTTTAGGCATACGATCACGTGCTTTGAGAAGTCTCGAGACGTCGCTTTGGATGTTCATATGAATTTGACGACGATCTCCATAAATGCGCTCACAAATAGTTAGTTCACGATATATTTATGTTTGTTCATCATCCACAACCAAATCCGGGGAGTCCAATATCCAACAAGACCCACTCGTCAAGGGATGCTAATGTTAATCAAGACGGTCTGAATATATGTCACGCAAGGACCGACTGATCGCATCAATCTTAGATGGTCGTGATTGGCGTCGAGTAGATCGAATGGTTGCTATGATCTCCCACTGATCCCATAGGGGTTAGGTTAAAAAGGAAAAGAAAGTTTGCAATTTTCGTACCTGCGTCATGTTGGTTATTGCATTACCCCAAAGTTAGTTTTGATGATAAGCAAACAATTAATGTTGCTAATAAGTTTGTTATGGAGATTTGTAAGTGTAGGAAAAAGTCAACAAATGCATGAAATTTATTCAAGTTTGCTGGAATTGATGATTCAGAGCTAGAACTTGATAATGAAGAGTCAAGAAACTTGAAGCTCAAATTGAAGATCAAATGCTCAAGTCAAGAACTCATGGAGGTGCAAGACTTCAAAATAAGTTGGTCAAGCTAAAGGAAGACACCAAGGCTCTAAAAGAAAGTGTGAGTAGTGTGTCAATTTTTGTCCACTTATCTTGGAATTTTAAGGCTATTAGTTGAAGCTTGATGTAATACACTGTTTTCATGTAAACATGTATTATACTACGAATTTTCGATTATATTTTTTCCGCGTGTATTTTGGATATTTTTCCCAATTTTTAAAATTATAATAATATAAAAATCTATTTTCCAACATCTTTAACTATATTTTAAATAGACATAATGTGTGATATTTAAATGAATACATGGTACATGGTATGCCTACTATTATTTTTAAGAGTATTTTCTATTTAACATAATTAGAAAAACATTATTTTTGTAAACATGACACATCGCTCAATTAGGTGTCAAGATTTTAAACACTCTTATTTACAAGATGACATATAGTGGGCACTTATCATTTGGAGAAGGAATTGTGGGATGATTAGGATGAAGAAAAGGAGAGAAAAAGGAAAAGAAAAAAAGGAAAACAAAATTGGTTGTCATTCATATCCTCCCCCTTCCACCCTAGTACCTCCCCTTACACCACCACCTCCAACACCATCCCCCATTGATTTGAGAAAGGATGAGGAAGGAGAAGGCATGGAGAAGGAGCTCTTAAAGGAGGACTCTAGGAGGAGACTTGGAAAAGCTAGAGCTTGAAGGAGGAGGAGTTTTACAAGGTAAGATTTCTAATCACACTAGCTAGGTTGTCAATTTTAGAACGGTGTAGGGAGCTAATGTGATGTTGCTTTGTTTCTGTTTTCAGTTCTGTCCTAATTTCAATTGGGTATAACTTTTATTCTACTGCCCCAAAAGTTATGAATTAATATAATTCGGAAAGCTAATTTAGTTAGCTACAACTTCCATTTAGATACTAAGTTCAAAATCTACCTGGAAATAGACTTAAACTGATAATCTTTAAAGTATTTTCATTTCTGGCAAAATCTCCTTACCGTGGTGCTCTGTTTCTGTTATCATGATGAGTATAACTTTTATTCTACTTCTCCAAAAATTATGCTCTAATATGATCTGAAAAGCCCTTGAAGTTACCGACAACTTTCATTTAGAGATTAAAGCCTAATTCTTCCTGTAATTAGACTGAATTTCTGATTTCTGTCGTAGTGTCATATTCTGACAGATTTTGCACCACATTGGTAAACAGAGTATATCTTTCACCGTAGACATCAAAACATTATTATCTTGGACAATTTAGAAACCTAACTTAATTATCTACACTTTTCTTGTTGAGACTTATTATGATTAAAATTAACTGATGTTTACAGCGAAGTGAATCAGTTTTTAGACAGATTCTACACATATGTCTCATGTTACGTTAATGCTTCATATTAGGTTATGCTTCATCCCTATGTTAATGCCAAGTGAATGCTATGTTAAATGAGACCAAGTCCCATGAATATTAGTAGTAATTTGGATATGTTAATACTAATGTGGTCTTGGCCATATTGATATGTTAATGTACATGCTAAATGGAATATGCTCCCTAGTTTATGCCAGCAAGTATTAGTTTATGTCCATACAAAAGTCCATACTAATATGCCATGTTTATATTTCATATGTTTATGTTTATTATAAGGACGCTGGCTATGAGGAAAACAATATGGGGGTTAAATAGTGTTTATAAAAATTAACTAAGAAATTACGCCTAATTAAAATCATAATCCAACAAAGATGCGAAAATAAGAATTAACAACAATGAACAATGCAAACACGAGTATGTTTCAAGGGTTCAGATTACCCAAGTCAAACCCGATTTGTTCCCGGTAATCCTACGTCTCTTCCACACGGATACCTCCGGATACTCAAGTTAGAACCCTAACTTGAGGTTTCCTTTAAACCCACTTGTAGCAACCCTATAAGTGTAATCGACCAATAATCGATGTCCTTGAATCCCACAACTTGGGATCAAGCAAACCACTCTCACAAACCGAGAGTGAAATAAATATCGAAAGATATGAAATTATGAAATTACAACACTTACAATCACCTATGCCTTGAAGTAGAACTTGAAGGAGCAAGTGTGTTGTGTGTTGATGTCTCTTCCAAGAAGAGAGAAGCCCTTGTTCTTGTCTTTACCAAAGCTAGAGGATGATGAATGGGGTTCTAGTTGGAAGACAAGATGAGATTTAAATTTAGGCCTGGAAAGAGTTGAAAGATTGAGAGCTTGAAGATGAATTTTTGAGTTGCTAAGAGAATGACTAAGAGGCTATAATGGAACAGTAGAAGCCCCTCTTATAGGTTCTCCAAAAACCTCAAACAAAATACCCAAAACCCCCTTTGAAATCCGTGTGGAAATTCCCACCGGATTGATTTTACAGAGAGGACAGGCGACTGATGAAGAACGGGCATTCGCCTGCTGCACTATGTCAGAGGGTATGTGATAATTCAAACGGTAACTTACCACGTATGACAGTCGACTTATGAAGGCTGGACAGTCGCCTAAAAACCATCAGGCGACTGATACCCTAAGTGCGTAAGTTGTGAAAACTAAAGAATTCTGGGTATGCTAAGACATGCGATTGATGTGGAATCCACAGGTGCCGGTGCCATGGGCAGGCAACTGGAAAACCAACGTCAGTCGTCTGTTGCACAAGTGCATAACTTGTCAAAATCAAAGTTTTGAGCAAGTGTTGGACAGGCAACTGTAGAAGCATATACATGCGCATGTGCCCTGGGCATGCGCATGTAAATCCTTCTTACATCGCCTACAGGCGCTAGTGTGAAAGTTGACAAAACTTAAGAAGTTTGCGTAGGATGAGACAGTCGACTGACTAACAAGTCACATGCACCTGAAACTAGACAGGCACATGTACTTTGTACAACAGTCGCCTGATGAAAGTTAAGAACTGAAAGCCCAAAAATCAAGTCAAAAGTGTGTGCATAACAGACGACTGGAGAACAATTCTCAGGCACTTGTATTGAGATAGACACCTGTATATTGTTCATCAGTCGCCTGTTGAAAGTCCAAAATGCACATATTAGAATAGAAGAAGCTGGAAACCTAGTAATTGATTTCTAATGACTTCCTAGGCTAGAATGAGTGAAGTGTGTGAGTTCCAATGATCTACTTCAAAACTACATTCTAATGAGAAAGAAAGGAGAATAAAAAGATTACATTAGTTTTTGCTTCTCTTCTTTCTCTTGAATGATCTTGAAGTCTTCTTAAAGACTTTGAAGCTCCATTCTTTGTCTTTGATCAACCAATCTTCAACTATGGGCTTTGATTGATCTTCATGGTCATCCATTGCTATTTGATCGTCATGATAAGCTTAGACAATGGATTAACTGCATGGAGGGGATTAGTCACAAGTATTTATGTTTGCTCATCATCAAAACCAAGTAGGGAGAAGTCCAATACTCAGCATTCTCTCTCTCTCTCTCTCTCTCTCTCTCTCTCTTGGTGATGACAAACAAACGTAAACAAAAAGATAAATAATTGTGCTTAATAGATACTTACTCCACCTACATAGATGCCAATCAAGTTAGACAATTTAAATATGGGCATCTAATGATCAATTAAAGCAATAGTATGATATACATAAATGAAGTAAATCCAAGTATTAGACTTTAGGATCTTTGAATCCAAATTCATTATATCTTATTCCCCTTGAATCTAAGGCAACTTCAATCTTAGATTCAAGTTTAGCTTCTATTTAGCACAAAATTATGATTTGTTTATTTCTCTCCCCCTATGACATTATCCAAAAAGGTGGGAGTAGAAAAACAACAACAATAGTGCTAACTAAACTAAAACAATCATGGGAGTATAAAGAATGAGATATGTATTTAATGTGATACCAAATGAAAATCGAGAAAGCACGAAGGTGTATCACACAAATACGTATCTAAACTCATCAAAACTAAGTTGAATAGAGAAATAGAAGTCCAATAGCAAACATGTATTATGCAATTCTTCTCAACATTCAATTAATACAATTAATAGCACAAGAAGAGACAAAATTGCACAACATTCACATGAGAGCACAATGAGTCAAACTGATCATTATATAAATATATGTAAAAGATACATTGAGTATACAAAAAGATAACAACTCCATGTACACAAAAGTATATGATCAACATATACAACCATCCAACCACACATACAAATCCAAAAATGTGCAACAAGCACCATCACTAACATCCAAACATATACAACCATCCATACACAAGCCAAACATCTAAACAAACTAAGACTCTCAACCCTAACAAAAAAAATATAGACCTTAGGGTGAGTAGTCTCCAAGCAGCATCATCAGTCGAGGTGAACAACGGTGGAGTCCTCAGGAGCTCGCCTCTCTACGTGGAAGCCGTGGGTCTCTGGATCAGATGACGATGCAATAGCAGCAGATGGATCAACATGAGCAGCCTTAGAAGCAGCAGGCTCATTAGTAACAACAGACGAAGTGATCACTGGGTGGCCTCAGGCTGAACAGCAACAACAGGCTCACCAGAAGCAATAGACCGAGTCTTAGGGATGTCAGTATGAGGAGGCTGGGTGACGTCAGTCGGAGGAGGAGGAGCATCACCAGAAATAGCAGTATGAGGGATATCCTAGTAGGCTGAGCAGTAGTAGGCTGAAGGTAATGCTGGAGGGATGCAGGGAAGGGTATGCCATGATGTTGATATGATAAGTGGAACAACTCATATAAGCCAGATACCTTCTTGTCTAACTTGACAAGAAGGGGATCACGAGTAGGTGCAGCTGAGGATGAAGGGATCGATGAATCACCAGGAGGAACAACAGACGAAGAAGGGCCAGAAGTAGAGTGCCTCTTCTTGGCTGCAGTTTGCAGAGCTAAGATGATGTCAGCTTCGTAGATGCATCCAGAAGAGGGCCAAAGGGGACTGACTCATAGGCAGAGAGATCGATCTGGAAGTGGCAAAACACACGAGTCAGGATGCAACCGTATGGGATATGAGAAGTGGTGGAGGTGATCTCAATGTGGACCATCCTGTCAAGAATGACACCGGCCTAGTTTACATCCATGCGTGAAAAGATGGCATACCTGCATTTCAAGATCTCATGAGATGGCTGATCAGATGACCCATACTTGCGTAGAATGTTGGACTTGACCACATGGTGGACATCCCAACCTTGAGGGGTAAATATGGAAGATCTGACGCCAGAAGTAAGAATACGAGGAATCTCATGGAATATGTCCCGAAGGACGGGTTGATCTAGATCAGCAACAGATGAGATGGAAATGTCAACTAGTAAGGATCCGGTGGAGGGAATCCTAAGGATAGTCCCTAAAAGCTTGGTGTCAAGCTTGATCGGGGTCCCCTAACGATGGTGTCTAAAATACCAGACTCGTTGTATTCACCGCGAATGCAGTTTGCATAGAATAACTTCATGAGCATGGGGTAGGGTCTAGAAGAATCATCATGAGAATAACAGAAAAGATCGACCAACTTAGTTGCAGTCAATAGCTGGGAGACGTTCTCTGCAGTGAAGGCTTGATATGAGAGAAAACGCTTCTTGAGGAGTTTGACGTTGAACATCAAATTGTATTTGCCCAAACACGTGTCGTCACGACACATGGGAACATGTGAAGCAGGATCAGAATGAAGAGGATACTTTGATGGATTTTGGCCTTGGGCTTCAGCTTCGGGGCTAGAGTGGGGTTCAGTCTCAATGTGGGGTTCTTCCTCATCATGGGGTTCGGTTGAGACAATATCGAGGGGCTGAGTCTGAGGTGCTTGTTTGTGCCTATGTTTGAGGGGAACCTCCTCACTGGACGGAGATGGGGCATACTCAGATTCAGCAAATTGCAAAAACTCAGAAGAAGGAGTTGCATTCTTGGTTTGGGGTTTCTACGACCCTTAGTCTGATGGGGCTTGGGAACCCTAACCCTAAGTTCCTTGGGAAGCTTAAGGGACTTGCCCTAAGAGGAAGACCCGATTTTGGGTGCCATGGAAATGAAATCGACAGAATTCGAAAGTTAGGGCACGAGATCAAAGGAGAAACAAGAGAGAGATATACCAAATCGACTGAGATGGAGGCTGACGCGAGGAGGATCACGGTAAGGAGGAGAAGGCCGGACGGGGGCTAAGTCGACGGAGAGGAGGACGATCGACGGAGTTGGGAGGAGGGAGGAGATCATGCTCTATTTGAATCACATGAGAGCGAGGAGGCCAAAGATCGATGGTTATAGGAGATCGTGGGAGAGATCTGGGTCGTTGGATCAAAAGGAACGGCTCAGATCGAGGGCTATGAACTGCCAAACTCGGTGGACAAGTGACTAATGCACATCGTGTAGTCACCTGTAAATCCCTAATAAAAATGGCTAAGAAGGAAGACATGCGCCTGTAGAAGAAAATACAGTCCCCTGGATTTGGACAGGCACATGTGAAATGACTTACAGGTGCCTGCTGCACAGTAACATTTTGAAGAAATTTTGAGCCATCTCTCGGGAAAATGGTGACAATTAGGAAGGCTGACGTCCCCACGGTTTTCGTGATCATAAGAGTGCAATATTGGATTGGGGGCATGAGATTTAAATATTTATAACCACAAGCGCACGGTGTTGTACTGTGGCTTGGGGGTCGAACACAGTGAGGCGTGGTTGTGCTTGTGTCAAAAAGGACTGGATTCACCCTAGGGGTGAGCTAGCCCGAATCGAATGATGGTTTGTCACGAATGGTAAGTAAGGGGTTAAACAATAATAAAGGAAACCTGGGACTTCGGTTTCCACCCTATCATGGGATTCTCGCTAACACGGACGACGGATAGGATAACGATCGGAATTAGGGTCTATTGGTGAGACGTTGCCTCTATGAGTGATACAAGCGTCCCATGGGCCCGATATTCCGGTCAGTGCCCAGGATGATACACCAGACTACCCGGGTTCGGTCAGTTGGCATTCCCATGTCCATTAACACTGACCGACTCCGAGAGCACTAAGCTCGCAATGATAACTCCCAACATCTCATCCTGCCGCTCCCGCGCGCTAGGATTCGATGTCTACGCTAAGGGCGTGAGCTGGGGAGTCAACCGCCAAGTTTATTCCCCCTTGGCCCAACGGTCAAAGGCGGTCTTTTTCCTGCCGATGACAATGAAACACCCCGCGTAACCGATAGATTCCTAATCCCTATCGATTTCCTAGTCCTATGGACGCATTAGGGAGAACCCACGAAGGGGTTTCCACCAAAATCCCAGATTGGGAAACTACTCACACATATTAGCTAAAAAGCGATCTAAATAAAAATCGACCGTTAAAAACATAATCAGACGATTGAAATGCAATGTAGTAATGCAATTAAGATAATATCAAAGTTTGGTAAAGATCGAAACACTTACAAATAATTGGAAAATTACAGCCGTCGCAAGAGAGAAAAAACAGTAAAAAATACAATAGCCTCATTTCTGGAAACCTAGGGTTTATATTTATAGAAAACGACATCACCCGATCGGGTGAAGAATCACCCGATCGGGTGACCTGCTTCGTTAATCGGCAGCGGTCTTCAGAAACTTCACCCGGTCAGACGACATGATCGGTTGGAGGAAGCCGCTCGCCGTTTGGATGTTGGTGTCGTCGGGTGAACCGATCGGTTGATAAATCAACCGATCGGTTGGAAACATCACCCAAAAGACAGTAAGTCGCGATGTTTTTGGCACGGTCAGCTGGCGGTCGGGTGAGCTCTCCGGGTCGTGTCTTCGGGGAATCGGCTACAGATGAACCGATCGGGTGAAGGTCACCCGATCGGTTGGAATTCAGTTTCAATTTCCAGAGAGAGCAGTCGGACTGAACCGGTCTCTGACCCGGTCGGTTGACACTCTCGTTGCTTCAGCGGCTGTCCAGGTCGTGCACGCGTGCATCACCCGATCGGTTGGCTATATCCAACCGATCGGGTGAGGGGCTGAAAGATAGAAATCTTTGTCGTTTGACCCCCTGGATCACGTGTGACTCCTCCCGTTGCTCCTGGGACTTACGATATCTTCGTTATATGTCACATATACTGGCAAACTCCTGCAAACACACAAAAACATGAAAAAGTGAAGGAAAACAAGAAAACACGAGAAAATGGATACGAGACGGCAAAAAATAGCAGAAAAACACAAGGAAGACGTGCATGGATATATAAAACATACACACACGTCAAAGGCGCCTGATGACAAAAATATAGTCACCTGGGAGATGACCAGGTGCCTATAAAATGACCATTAGTCGCCTGTCATGAATAAGAGTTGTGAAGGCTAAAAGCTGGAGATTTGGCAGTCTACTGTATAAGAAAAGTCAGTCGACTGTCATGGTTCTGAAATCCAGAATTGAGTTAGAATCAAGGATATGAGACTTCTCACCCTTGTATCTTTACTCTAATCACTCTAATAACAAAAAATAATCATCATAAGCATATAGACTAATACACATCAAGCATATTAATTTAATCATCAAATCATCAAAAATATCTAATAAATCTCATAGAAAACTAATGAGAAACATAAACATATTCAAAATGAGATATAAAAAGGATCAAATGAGCTCAAAACACGATATAAAATATGAACATGAGCTCATGAATTTCAGATTCACCCATAATCCCTAATTCTCCACACAATCTCACAAATGAGTCTTCTTTAAGAGGTTTAGTGAAGATCTCGGCGATTTTTTTAGGTTTCAATGTACTCTAAGATAATATCCTTCTTAGATACATGATCATTAATAAAATGTTGTCTCACATCTATGTGTTTGGTACGAGAGTAGTGTACCGGATTTTTGGAGAGATATATTGCACTTTGGTTATCAACCATGATAGGGCAAGTATCACAATTGACACCATAGTCTTTGAGAGTGTGCCTCATCCAAAGAACTTGTGCACATGTAAGACCCACACAATATATTTTGATTTGGTCGTGGACAATAATACAGCGTTTTGCTTCTTGGGAAACCAAGAGACAAGGTAATTTCCTAGAAAATGGCAAGTACCACTAGTACTTTCCCTGTCGAATTTGCATCCAGCAAAATCAGCATCACTATATGAGACTAGCTCATATGTGCTAGATTTAGGGTAAAGTAACCTATAATCTAGTGTTTGATTGAGGTAACGAAAAATTTGTTTAACCGCAATCAAGTGTGATTCCTTCCTTAGGTCTAGCTTGATATTTAGCACAACGACATACTTAAAACATGATATCAGGCCTACTTGCAGTTAAATACAGTAGACTACCTAGCATACCTCGATATAGACGAATGTCTACATCCTTCCATTTTCGTCTTTGTGAAGATGAGTGGTTGTACTCATGGGAGTCCTTTTGCTTGAAGACGATTCCGTCTCGAATTGCTTGATAAGCTTCCCGGTGTACTTGGTTTGGTGTATGAAAATCCCATCTTCACTTGCCAAATTTGAAGACCTAGAAAGTAGTTGAGCTCCCCATGCGGCTCATCTTAAATTCTTCCTTCATGGATTTAGAAAATTCTTGGCAAAGGTCAAAACTAGTAGAACCAAAGATAATATCGTCTTTGTAAACTTGAAAAACAAGGATGTCATTTTCATAATCTTTAGTGAAAAGAGTAGAGTCAACTTCACCCATTTTAAAACCTAAATCCAAAAGAAAGGTTTTGAGTCGATCATACCAAGCTCTATAAGCTTGTCTTAACCCATATAATGCTTCCTTAAGTTTGAAAACTTGATTAGGAAAATTTTCATGTATAAAACCGGGTGGTCGAGAAACATAAACTTCTTCATTAACTATTCCATTTAAAAATGAACTTTTAACATCCATTTGAAATAATTTAAAATTCTTATGAGATGCAAAAGATAAAAGCAATCTAATAGCTTCTAATATAGCTACGAGTGCAAAGGATTCTTTGAAATCAATACCTTCCTCTTGCTGATAGCCTTGAGCTACTAACCTTGCTTTGTTCCTTATGACGACCTCGTTTTCGTCCGTCTTGTTCTTGAATATCCATTTGGTCCCAATGACTTGGTGACCACTTGGAAGAGGGACGAGCTCCCAAACTTCATTCCTTTCAAATTGCATGAGCTCCTCTTCCATTGCAACAATCCACGAGCTATCTTCACACGCTTCTTGGATGTTTTTTTGGCTCAATGGTAAAGACAAAGGTGCAATGAGAGAACTCATCAATCCTTGACCTTGTTCGGAAACCCACACCAATATCTCCAATTATTTGGTCATATGGATGGTCATGAACGGTCGGATAAGCTTTGGGAATACCTGCATCACTTGAAACAATCTCAACATTTTCATTAGTAATTTTAGTATCAATAACATCATTAATTTTAACATTACTAATCGAATCACATAAAACATCTATACTATCATCAATAACATGAGGAACATCAAAATCTTCATGAAATGAAACATGAAGTGATTCTTCGATCGTTGAAGAGGTTTTGTTGTATATCTGGTACGCTTTACTACGTGTGGAATATCCAATAAAGATTCCTTCATCGGATCTTGGCTCAAATTTGTCTAAATTACCAAACGTGTTCTTTATAAACATTTTGAACCGAAAACTCGAAAATACTTAACTTGAGGCTTTTTATCATAAAATAGTTCAAAACAAGTTTTGTTCGTTCAGGGCCTCACTAGGATCCTATTAAGAACATAACATGCCGTGTTCATTGCCTTCGCCCAAAATTGAAGTCCAACATGACTATCATGGATCATGGTGCGTGCACACTCAATAAGAGTCCTATTCTTTCTCTCAACAACACCATTTTATGATGGTGCGCGAGGAAAAGAAAAGTTGTGAGTAATCCCGTTGTCGTCACAAAACTTAGAAAAAAGTTCATTCTCAAATTCCCCTCCATGATCACTACGAATAGTGATAATGGTGGTTCGTAAGAGATATTGAATTTTCTTTGCAAATTTGGTAAACTCATCAAAGGCTTCATTTTATTAGTTAAAATGATACCCATGTAAATCTAGAAATGTCGTCTACGATGACTAATCCATAATGAGCATTTCCTAAAGATGCTACTCTGGTATGCCCAAATAAATCTAAATGAAGTAATTCTAGGGGCATCTTAGAAGTTATGCCATCTTTAAGTTTAAACGAAGATTTACGAATTTTACCTCGTTGACATGATTCACAAAAGCTTTTCTATTAAAAGATATTTTCAAAAATCCTTTGACTAAATCATGCTTAGCTAACTTATATAAATGCTTAAAATAAACTTGCCCAAAACGACGATGCCATAATAATTGTTCATTAGAATGAGCAACTAGGCAACGTTCAAATGATTTAGGCATACTTAAAATATAAATATTTTTATGTATAATGCCGGAAAATCAAATATGTGAATCATTATCAATAATAATACCCAAACCTTCTCCAAAGTTAACATTGTAACCTTTGTCACGAAGTTGACTTATAGAGGCGAGGTTATGCAATATACCTTCTACTAAATAAACATTATCAATTAAAGAATTGGATGGGTTACCAACTTTGCCTACTCCGGTAATGGTTCCCTTTTGATTACCTCCAAAGGTGATTGTTGCACCGTTTTTGATACGGATCACTTCGGAGAGCAAGGCGGGATCTCCCGTCATATGTTTGGAGCAACCGCTATCGAGTATCCATCCTTTCCTTTTAGAGCTAATATTTCTTTTATTGCTATTTTTCTTGTTCTTGGGTACCTACATAGTATATCGTAAGCTCATGGTACCCAATCTTGTTGGGTCCAATGGGATTAGCCCTTTGGAAACCAAGTCCAAGTTTACTTTGGCTTCCCAACATAGTTACCACTATTTATCACATCACCAAAATAAGAACTTACGTATGCATTCCTATCATTTGTACTAGGGTTCTTGGGACTCCAAAATAGTGTATGATTTGGGAGTCCTCTTCCTAGTTGCATGCACATTAGGTTGAGGTCTATGTGGTGCATGATGCTTAGGAATATGTGGTCTAGCATATGAAGGTGGAGGAGGATATGCATGCGACTTATAAGGGTTATATGCAAAGTGAGAAGCATGCATATGTTGTGGTGTATATGGAGCATACATGTGATGCGGTGGATATGAATGAGCATACATGGGATGATGTGTATGAGCATAAGAGTGTGTAGGAGCACGTGCATGAGAATTTCTCAAGTGTGGGTTTGCACGTGCCCGTGGGTATGGAGCATAAAATGCATCATGAATGTTCGCATGAGAAGTAGGAGTGTTCCTACGTGTGTGAGTGTTAGTGTACATAAAGGCATGTCCTTTATTTTGATTTCCACCCTTAATTGGTTTCTTGTCAAAAGAAGGAACATGTGGAGTGGCAAATTTCTTAGTAGGTTTGCTACCAATAGTGTTTTTGACACCACTTGTGGATGCACCGGAGGATGACCTCACAAAATCTATAGTTACACCACTATGGGAGGTGCGTGATTTGGATGCATTTGCTTCCACATAACCAAGTCCAACACAATGTGTGGCCGGAAATTGGTTGGAAAGAAATTCATCCAATTGCCTTTTCCCTTTGTTAAATATCTTAACATGTGAGGATATGAGCTCATATTTCTCCATAAGGAAAGAAATAGTAGTGTCCAAGGTGGACACACATGTAGTGAGCTCGAGCATTTGGGTTTTAAGAGAATCATTCTCAATACCCAGTTTTGTGTTTTGAGTGGAGATCATCGTTATTTTCAAAAGAAACATGATTTAATTGAGATTTGAGGGAATTCACCTCATTTCTCAATGTGCCATTTTGAGAAACCAAATTGGCTTTCTCAAGTGTAAGTGTGTCAACAATGGTGTCATTGTTGGTGATGGATGGCATGGATGATTTACTAACATTCAATTTCTTCAAATTAGTATATCTAAGCATAAGAGATTGATACTTAGAAAATAATTCTTCGTTAGCTATACGAAGTTCATCCATTGTTACCTCGGGTTCATCATTCTCACTATAGCTCCCATCAGAGAATGTATCTTCTCAGCCTATGAAGCACATATGTGCACTCGCACCCTTCGCATCCTTGGATTCACTTGAAGAATCCCCACTTAAGCCATCGAAAGTCCCGATGAGTCCTTTCTTCTTGTCCTTCTTGAATTTATCGTACTTGTGGTACTTCGACGCTTTCCGCTTTTCTTTGTTCCTTAGCATTGTGCAATTTTTCTTGATGTGCACTGGCTTGTTACACTTAAAACAAAGAGAAGAGGAGTTGTTAGTGGAATCAAATTTAGATTTGGAAGGGAATTTACCTTTGCGAAAGAAGCATTGGAACTTCTTCGCCATGAGCGCCATTTCTTCAAAATCCATCTCGTTATCGGACTCATCACTATTGGAGGACGAAGAGGTAGCTTTGAATGCTAACGCCTTCTTCTTTGCCTCTATTGGATTTATCATACCTCTAATCTTCAATCGGTTCTCCCTTCTTACTTTGTAAGACATGAGAGTACCGATGAGATTCACCCCGGTATAGTTCTTTATGTCATTGACCTCGTCAATGTCAATTGCCCCTCTTTCCAACTTTGAGGTCATTGACATGATTATCTTTCTTACCTTCTCTTATTGTGTATATGTTTATCCAAGAGCTTTAAGCTCATTAGTGATGTCAGTGAAGCATCTGATCGCGCCCCGGATACACGTCCCGAGGCGACGGTTGTAGTTTTACCGCAAGCGCACGGTCAAGTGGCGAGCGGGTATCGAACACGAGGAGGTGGTGTTGTGCTCCAATCTATCCTAGGTTGGTTTGACTACGAATGTTTTAATGGTGGAGATGGCTATGGTATGATATAATGGAAATGGTGGTGGATGTCGGTGTCGGTGATAAAGAAATCGGTCAAATATCGATTCAAATACAATATAATAAAAGAGGGAATTTGCCTTGCGGCGATCCTGTCACAATCGTCGGGCAAAGTATGGGGATATAAAATCAAATAAAGACGTCTAGGGCTAGGGAATTCCCACTACGGATCGTCATACATCATTGTAAATAGTGAATCTTAATATTACTAAACTTGCATTGAGGTTGACTAGTCGCAACTTAATGTAGAACCAAGCTCACGCTCTCGCGCTATTGCCGGTCTATAGCAAACCTAGGTTATGGCCCAATCTCTTGCAAACCCTAACCTAAGCCACTAGCATGAGGATCGACATCATCGGTCAATCGCCCCTCGAGCCCACTCTCGTGCAAACTCGAGTTACGATCTAGGTTGTGATAGTTCGTATTCGTCCAATCTCTTGCAAACGAATATGTGTATAGATTTACAATTAAAAATCCTAGCTTTGGTCCAATCTCTTGCAAACCAAATCTAGAGAAACCCAATTGTAAACCTAAATCGAATATCTAGGCCTTCCCATCGATTAGAATCCAATCTCTTGCAAATCCCAAATCGATGGAAATCCCTAGCTATCCGTAGGAAATCAATCACAACCTAACCTCCCAGTAATTCTAGCAATTTAGAATTCATTCTTCACAATTATGAAATTAGATCCATAGGGTTCATCCCCAAACCCTAGAACAACAAATCTACTCTAGCATAGCAATAAGGATATGAGAATCAATAGAAATCATTGCTTGCATACAAAAAGATAGAAAAAACAAAGATTCAAATAAAAAGAACAAAATACTTAGCTTGATGAAGATCTTCAATCCAAATACAAGCTTTTAGATCCAAGAGGGGGGCCTAGGGCATGGCCTAACCTCTAAAATAATCCTCCCTAAAACATCTTGGGGGCTAAGAAAACATAATGGAGATCCCCTCTAATGGTGGCTACAAACCCCTTAAATACTCCCCCAAAACCCTAGCAAAAAACCCTAGAAAACCCCTCAAATTCGTGCCCAAAAACAGCCCAAACCGCAACTTAAAATCTGGGCCCAGGCCGCACTCGGCCGAGTGGAATATGTGACCCGGCCGAGTGACACTGACATGCAAATTCCAGCACTGCAGCGTCAACTTGCAGAAATTCCCCAGATTTCATCCGACCTCCGATTTGCGCGTTCTTGGCGGCGTTGGAACCGTCATGAAGTCTACTATCCATAAAAAATATGAGAAAAATAATTTGATGGCTGGAATGATAGCAGATTTGAAAAGAGTAGGAGGATGTCTGAAAATCTGGGCGCCGTGTGTCCTCGGCATCACTCGGTCGAGTGGCAAATGTCACTCGGCCGAGGGGCATTTGGTACTCAGGCGGACGGCTTTCGTCACTCGGCCGAGTCAGGCTTCTGGGGCAGACTGACGGATTACAGTAAGTTGGACATTTTTGCTTGCCGTCGTCTGGGTGCCACTCGGGCGGACGGAGTCTCCGAACTCGGCCGAGTCGGCGTGCGATGCTCGGCCGAGTGCACGCTGATACATCTCTGTTGCGTGTCCGATCTGGCCGGCCGAGCGGGGTCTCATTGCTCGGCCGAGTGACTCCTTCACTCGGCCGAGTGGCATGCTGAAAATGCCCAATCTTCATCTTTTCGCTCCCCCGTCGCTCCTACGACGTTCTTTCTTCTTCCACTCCTCTTCCATTGCAGAATAACCCTCAAAAGGGCCATGGTTGACACTCCGGAGTGGGTGCAAATCTCTAAAGCTCATTTTTGCTCACGATCGCTCCATATTTCCTGAAATCCGACAAAAACAAGAAATAGTGAAAAGTAACACAATATCATCGAATAATCGTGAAAATCGCAATATGAGCAACCGAAATGACATGCAAATATGTAGAAAAAAGGTGTAAAATATGGACCGATCAAAATCCCCCAAGCTTACCTCTTACTCGTCCTCGAGGAAGAAAAGTAGAGAGACGAACTCGGGAGATGAAAACAAAGAAAATGAAATGGAAAAGAAAGAACACGAGGTGGAAGGGGTCGCTAGATTATTCTCTCAGATCTCAAGCCATAAGCTACACATCACGATAACTTGGAAAATACGAATCGCATGCTATAAGGATTTCATATCTTACATAAACATGGTACTTGCAATCTTTTAAGAACAACAAAAGGGATTCTCTAAATTCATACAATCAATTCATATCCACGTCACACATTTCATAGGATTTAATATACAAATGTTGGCAATGCACTTTTCAATCAAAAGTTATAAATGAAGCATATAAGGTACACACCAAGCATGCGATAAAGAATAGAATAAGAGTCATGGCATTCACATATTTATTTCAAATCATGAAAATCTCCATATCTAATATATTTTGCAAAGTCTAAGCATTATCGAATATTCTCATTCATGCACGTCTCCACTCTAATGTCATACTCACTCATATGGTCAAATGAATTCACCCCCCCAAGCTTAGCTTGAGGCATCACATCTAAAGGAATATGATAGTGGAAAATGGGATTTTTGCCTTGGTTTTCCCAAGTATTTTGTGGCTCCAATAATAAGATAGAGAAACATTTTTCTTTTTTTTTCTTTTTGAACTATTTGTTTCTCATTTTTTTCTTTTTGGATTTTTGTAGGAGCTATATGATTTGTATTTTTGGTTTTTGGATCCTTTTTGGCTTTTTGGACTTTTTGGAGCTAACTTTTCTTTTGTGGGGGTTTTTTGGGAAATAGATGCGATATAAGTAGCTTTAGGAGGTGAACTCAAGTGACATGTAGAGAATAAAAAGATATATGTGGAGAAAGAAATAATGTAACACTCGGTTCACTCTAAGATGTGCACAAACGGTTCAATAAAATAATACTTCAACTAAAACTCATATGTAAGCATGGATATTCTCAATCATCTCAATAAAGAGTGAGGTCAAGCGGTAAAGCGCACAATCATATCAAGCATGCAACAGAAGGTGAATAAGACAATAAAACTGATGCTTCAGATATACTAATGATGCGTGAATCTTGGTGCATTTCCAACAAAAGCATACCAAACACTAATCCATACATTCAGTTTCAATTAATATCATGCATTCATGTAGAGGAATCATCAAAAGAAATAGATTTGCAAGCATATGTGAATAGCAAGACTATGGAATACTCTAAGTAGCATGTCAATGAATAATAGGCATCGTGATGGTTGCTAAAGCAATAAGAGATATCATCATAAGGAACGCATCTAGCAAAAGAAGAGAAAGGAAAATAAAGAAATAAGAAAAAATAAAAGAGAGGAAAGAAATGAAAAACAAGCACACAACATGATGCATGAACACACATAAAAGGAAAATAAGATGGAAAATTCAAAAAGATGATGCAAAATTTTGAAAAATTTTAAAAACCCTAAAATAAAGTAAAAATGCAACTAATGCATCTAAATGGCATGGAAATGCACTCCCCCAAGCTTAAACCTCACATTGTCCTCAATGTGATCATAATGGAAGAATATGAGGAACAACGATAATAATAAGGGGTGAATAAAAAATGAAGAAATGAATGTCATGAAATCCTAATGCAACTACATGCACATGCAATGATGCATGCGAGCGCTTTCCCCCAAGCTTATGCTAAACAATCATATTCAAATGACTTAATCAAAAATGTCATGGCTTTACAAAGCGTGATCAAGTCAAATGAATAAGAAAGTAAGTTTTTCACTTGAAAGAAATGCTCGAATGTGGTGAGCAAAAGGATGTGACACATCAAAATATGGAGAGGGCAATTAATATATATAATGGGTTTGGGGTGTAAAAGATTTTTGTTGCCATCATAAGAGGTGATATTTATTCAAGCCAAAGAGGGCAATTAATCTATACGGTCCTCTCGCTGTCGAGAGGATTCGCGTTTATTCAAAGCATAAAAATTTCTACACTACTGGATTGATATCACCTATAGCAAAAGGCGGATCCAGTATCTTTGCCGGTGCAGGCAACTGCTCCAACTGCTCTTTCTGTGGCTCCGCAAGGCGCGTATGTCCACGGACTCCAACGAACTCCAGCAATGCATCCTCCAGCATTCCCACAAGGACTCCACCTGTACCCTGCAGAGAATAGGATGCATCAGTTCGCTGCAAAAAATTCACCCTCATAATAAAAGTATCCCAAAGAGGATCGTCTATAGAAATGTATGGAATAAATAATGGTGGACGATACTTCCCTGGAAATAATCCAATATCCTCACGTGCTGTGATAGCTGTCTCCATGGTGTCCTCTCTAAGTTTCTTATGTGTATCTGGATCATGGGTGTGGACCTCCTCGATAAGCTCGTCAAACTGTGACACATCCAAGCATACCTCCGGTCCATAATCGTATGTGTGCTGCAAGAGGTACGACGTGTCAAAAATATCTGAATCAAAATAAATATCAAATGGAATACATGATTCAGAAATGGAATGGGTAAAAATATCTCCCTGAGTGGGAGCAGTAAGCTCTGTGGGATAGTCCTCGACGTCAGTGGAAGGATGAGGTGGCTGTGGGAGCTCTAATGGAGGAGAATAGTGCTCGGGATCCTCATGAATGGCTATGTCCTCGTCCCGATGTACGACCTCCTCGATGATAAGCTCTGGCTCTGTATGTAAGGCCTCCTCAAAAGCCTGCTCTGGATCCGCATGTGAGGCCTCCTCGTCAATATGCTCTGGCTCGACAGTGTGCTCCTTTGCCTTCTCATCAAATAGCAATGTAGGCTCTCTCTGGAATGGTGATGCTGGCTGCTCATGTGTGTCAACTCGTGGGGATGTATCATGTGGAGGGGAATACCCGCAAGCAATCCGAAAATATAGTCTATCCCCATCAAGACTGACATGGATGTCCTCCTCAATTGTTCCTGCAGCTGAAACACAGTTCATAACAAAATCTGTAAATCGTAGCTCAAATGCATCACCTCCTGTAATGCTCTCTGAACCGGTGAATCTCACTGACTCCAAGAGGCCCTCCAATAAGTTCTGAAATGCTTTCTCCTCAAAATCTGTGGTCCACATAATACCATCCATAACACCTGATAAACAAAGATAAATACCTGGAGAAAAATATCAGTGGCACAAAAGAATATAGAAATGATAATAATGGTGGCGGGGGTGAAAATTCTTTTTGTGAAATTTTTTTTTCCGTAGTCTAATCAACCTAATTATGACAAATTGGCACCCAACGGGAAACACCTCCCCGGCAACGGCGCCAAAAACTTGATCGCGCCCCGGATACACGTCCCGAGGCGACGGTTGTAGTTTTACCGCAAGCGCACGGTCAAGTGGCGAGCGGGTATCGAACACGAGGAGGTGGTGTTGTGCTCCAATCTATCCTAGGTTGGTTTGACTACGAATGTTTTAATGGTGGAGATGGCTATGGTATGATATAATGGAAATGGTGGTGGATGTCGGTGTCGGTGATAAAGAAATCGGTCAAATATCGATTCAAATACAATATAATAAAAGAGGGAATTTGCCTTGCGGCGATCCTGTCACAATCGTCGGGCAAAGTATGGGGATATAAAATCAAATAAAGACGTCTAGGGCTAGGGAATTCCCACTACGGATCGTCATACATCATTGTAAATAGTGAATCTTAATATTACTAAACTAGCATTGAGGTGGACTAGTCGCAACTTAATGTAGAACCAAGCTCACGCTCTCGCGCTATTGCCGGTCTATAGCAAACCTAGGTTATGGCCCAATCTCTTGCAAACCCTAACCTAAGCCACTAGCATGAGGATCGACATCATCGGTCAATCGCCCCTCGAGCCCACTCTCGTGCAAACTCGAGTTACGATCTAGGTTGTGATAGTTCGTATTCGTCCAATCTCTTGCAAACGAATATGTGTATAGATTTACAATTAAAAATCCTAGCTTTGGTCCAATCTCTTGCAAACCAAATCTAGAGAAACCCAATTGTAAACCTAAATCGAATATCTAGGCCTTCCCATCGATTAGAATCCAATCTCTTGCAAATCCCAAATCGATGGAAATCCCTAGCTATCCGTAGGAAATCAATCACAACCTAACCTCCCAGCAATTCTAGCAATTTAGAATTCATTCTTCACAATTATGAAATTAGATCCATAGGGTTCATCCCCAAACCCTAGAACAACAAATCTACTCTAGCATAGCAATAAGGATATGAGAATCAATAGAAATCATTGCTTGCATACAAAAAGATAGAAAAAACAAAGATTCAAATAAAAAGAACAAAATACTTAGCTTGATGAAGATCTTCAATCCAAATACAAGCTTTTAGATCCAAGAGGGGGGCCTAGGGCATGGCCTAACCTCTAAAATAATCCTCCCTAAAACATCTTGGGGGCTAAGAAAACATAATGGAGATCACCTCTAATGGTGGCTACAAACCCCTTAAATACTCCCCCAAAACCCTAGCAAAAAACCCTAGAAAACCCCTCAAATTCGTGCCCAAAAACAGCCCAAACCGCAACTTAAAATCTGGGCCCAGGCCGCACTCGGCCGAGTGGAATATGTGACCCGGCCGAGTGACACTGACATGCAAATTCCAGCACTGCAGCGTCAACTTGCAGAAATTCCCCAGATTTCATCCGACCTCCGATTTGCGCGTTCTTGGCGGCGTTGGAACCGTCATGAAGTCTACTATCCATAAAAAATATGAGAAAAATAATTTGATGGCTGGAATAATAGCAGATTTGAAAAGAGTAGGAGGATGTCTGAAAATCTGGGCGCCGTGTGTCCTCGGCATCACTCGGTCGAGTGGCAAATGTCACTCGGCCGAGGGGCATTTGGTACTCAGGCGGACGGCTTTCGTCACTCGGCCGAGTCAGGCTTCTGGGGCAGACTGACGGATTACAGTAAGTTGGACATTTTTGCTTGCCGTCGTCTGGGTGCCACTCGGGCGGACGGAGTCTCCGAACTCGGCCGAGTCGGCGTGCGATGCTCGGCCGAGTGCACGCTGATACATCTCTGTTGCGTGTCCGATCTGGCCGGCCGAGCGGGGTCTCATTGCTCGGCCGAGTGACTCCTTCACTCGGCCGAGTGGCATGCTGAAAATGCCCAATCTTCATCTTTTCGCTCCCCCGTCGCTCCTACGACGTTCTTTCTTCTTCCACTCCTCTTCCATTGCAGAATAACCCTCAAAAGGGCCATGGTTGACACTCCGGAGTGGGTGCAAATCTCTAAAGCTCATTTTTGCTCACGATCGCTCCATATTTCCTGAAATCCGACAAAAACAAGAAATAGTGAAAAGTAACACAATATCATCGAATAATCGTGAAAATCGCAATATGAGCAACCGAAATGACATGCAAATATGTAGAAAAAAGGTGTAAAATATGGACCGATCAGCATCCGTACATTGTTGCAATGTTCTCACCTTCCGCATTTGAAACATGTCGAAGTTTTGTATAGCAAAATTTACCTTTGACAATTTTACATTGTTTGTCCCCTCGTGGGTGACGATGAGATGGTTCCATATTTGATATGCACTCTTACATGTGCATATCTTGTTGAACTCATCCGGATCCAATGCACAATGAAGAGCATTCATTACTTTTGCATTGTTTACCTCGGCGGACTTCTCGGCGGGAGTCCACTTGTCGAAATCTTCTTCGGTGGGTTCTACATAATCCTTATGGAGGGATCTCCAAAGAGAAGCACTCCTTAGGAACATCTCCATCCGACACTTCCAATAGCTGAAATACATGCCATTGAAACGTGAAGGACGAGCCGTTGATTTTCCGTTGAATATGGTAGAAGCACCATCACGATCATGATTGTTGTACAAAGTAGGAGGATGAACATTGTTGTTGTTGGATGCCATAGCTATAGCCTAGTTCCGATACCAATTGTAAGTGTTGAGTATTGGTGTTTCATACCAATCTTATTTTGATGATGATCACAACATTATGTTGTTGCTAATGAATCTCATGTTTTAGTCTCTCAGTTTATTTCAAGGATATCTTTCTTGGAGACTAATCACTTGGTTTACGGATGGACATCATGAGAAGAAGGGCCAAAGTTTGGACTCAAGGAGTGCCAAAGCTTGGAGATGATGGAGAGCAATCAAGGCATCAAGATTGAAGACTTAGACTCTTAAGAAAGCATTGTAATCCATGTAATTTACTTTATTGCTTTCTCTCTCTTTTGAGTCTAGGTTATTGTAATGCCTTGTTAGTTGGTTTAATTTTTATGCAGATGCATTTAACCATCGTAGTGAACCTTAAGATTATCATAAAATCCAACCCAATAGGTTCACTCTGTCCAAAGACTCATTTGGAGTCTCTGGCTTTCCGTCAGTCGCCTGATGAGGTAAACACAGCCGACTGGGTGATTTCCAGTCGCCTGTAGATCCTTCTACAGTCGCCTGATATGCACAGCTCAAGTCAACATTTCAATTGACTCAAACTTAAGCTTTATGCACAGTCGCCTGACGATCAGTTTACAGTTGCCTGTATATTTACAGTCACCTGGAAATTGGCCAACAGTCGCCTGTTTAGCGTAAGTGCAATCACTGCATCTCTCTGTCTTCTCTCCATATTTTACAGTAGTCGACTGATGAAGAATATACAGTCGCCTGACTTTTTGGCAGTCGACTGTGGTATTAGCATCAGTCGCCTGTGCGAAGAATTGGAGAAAGAGTGTAGCTCTCTGTTTCGATCCATCCCCTGCAGCAGTCGTCTACTGAAGGATTAACAGACGCCTGTCCTATTTGTCAGTCGACTGTATTGACTTCTTCAGTCTACTGTCCTGGCTCATATTATAGCCGTTGGATATTTTCTAGCCGTTGATCAGTCGACTGTCTTTTGATCATCAGTCGACTGTTCCTGTCGTTTTCACCTAGTTTCTAGCCGTTGTAGATTTGTTTATTTGGCTGTTTCTTTGGGTTTTTGGGCTTGATATAGGATTCATATATATATGAGTATGCTGCCTATGCTTAACCTTCTTGATTGATTCTTGATTACTCTTGATTCTATTGAAAATCTCAAGAGATCTTTAAGCCACTCTCAAGCTCCCTCATTTCCCTCTATTGAGCATTCATCTCTCTTCATGCATTGAAGTCCAGCTCAAGGGAAATCATCCAAGTGGAGATCCTCTTCCATGCCTTGCATTCATTCATGAGTAAGCATCTCAAGGCATAGGTAAGAGTATTTACTTTACAAGGTGTAATTTGTTTTCCTATTTCTTTTTGTGGGATTAGGATACTCTCTTTGTGGGAGGTTGTCTCTTTGTGTGACTAGGGAATTCTCTTTGTGGGAATTAACTCTCTTTGTGGGAGTTTAGTGTCCTAGTGTAGGGCTAACCCTAATTCTCTGAGTGGCAGTTAGTGATTCTCTGTGTGGGAGTCTTGATCCTCGTGTAGGATTGGTTGGGTCCTTGTGTAGGGCATAAATCCTCTTGTGGGGTATCTCTTTGTGAGATTTGTATTCACTTCTCTGTGTGGGATTATAGTGAATATTGGTGTGGCTGGATGTACCCAAATATGGGGAACCAGGGTAAAGCTTTGTGTTTGCGTTTGGATTGATTCTGCCTTTTAATTCCTCTTGCATTTATTATTCCGCATTTGCAAGTTAAATTTTAATTGGACAATTTTATTGCTGTTACACTATTCACCCCCCACTCTAGTGTGTGTTGTTAGTATTGCAAGGGTTAGACGATCCTTACAATTGGTATTAGAGTGAGGTTAAAGCATATTGCAAAGATGGCATTCAACGCCTCATCCGTCTCATGAAGAAGGTCACTCAACCGTTCGACCCCCGCTCTTCAACGGAACCAACTACCCAAGTTGGAAGATCAGAATGATGATCTACATGGAGGGTCAAGACCTATGGGACATCACGGAGGTGCCATTTGAGAAGCCCACTACTCCTGCGGCTTCAAGGACAAAAGCGGAGAAGGACTCAATCAAGTTCAATGTGAGAGCTATGAATGCATTACATTGCACTCTGTCAGCTAATGAGTTCAACCGCATCTCCATATGCAAAACGGCAAATGATATTTGGCACACCTTGGAGATTTGTCATGAAGGGACAACGAAGGTAAAGAAATCTAAACAAACTGTGTTTAGATCTAAATATGAAATGTTTAAGATGCAGGAAGGTGAAAGCATTTCAGAGATGTTCACAAGGTTCACCGATATCGTGAACGCGTTGGAGGGACTCGGAAAGACGATTCCCAAGAGGATCATGTAGAGAAGATCCTAGAATCTTTCACACCTCGTTAGGAGTCAAAGGCCAACGGAATTTTGGAGTCGTATGACACGTCCAAATATACCGTTGAGGAGTGCATTGGAAATCTCATGGCGTATGAAGTGAAGCTTCAACACAAGAAGGAGATTCAACCAACAAAGCCCGAGAAGCTAGAGAAGCAAAAGGGGGTTGCATTCCATGCCAAGGAGGAGCTAATCAAGTAGAGGAGGAAATTCCATCGAGAAGCTCCTAGCTAAGAAGATGAGCAAGAAGATGCAAGTGGAGAAGAAATTGAGGATCTTGCCGAGCAATTCAAAGCTTTCCTCAAATGCAAGCAAGGTAAGTCTTTGTCAAAGTTTGTCTCCAATTCTAACAAGGTTCCTACTTGTTACACTTGCAGTAGAAAAGGTCACTTGTCCACCGAATGCCCTTCCAAACCCAACAAAAAAACTTACAAGGGTAAAGGGAAGAAGTATTGGAAAGGAAGGTCCAAGTCCAAAAATCACAAGAAGGGACTTGTCGGGACCTTTGATGATTTGAGTGAGGACACTTCGAGTAACGAAGAAGTGGATACAAAGGAGGATGCTCACGTATGCTTTGTAGACATGGATGGTCCTACATCAATCCCCTCCGGATTAAACGAAGAAGAGTTGGATGCTTGGCTTGACACATACAATTTCTATGAGGATTCGTGCCTCATGGCTAATGGAGGAGAAGTCGTCATCAAGCTCTTGCAAGGATGATGATGATGATGTTGAGATCGAGGAAGAAAAGATCTCATACGAGGAGCTCAAGATCAATTTTGACTTGGTCTCCAAAAAGGTTAGTAAGTGCATCAACTCTTACAATAGATTAAAAGCAAAATATAAGATTGCTAAGAGTAGATTGCATGAACTAGTTATTGCAAGTGTAATTCATGATGAAAAGCATGTTTGTGACACTTGTGAGAGAGACATACTTCTCTCTCAAGTTAAGGAATTGAGTCTTTCAAATGAAAATCTCATTGCTCAAAACCTTAGCTTAGATGCTCACATTCAACAACTTACGTTGAAATGTGAAGAGGAATCCCGGAAGCTCATAAGCTTTGTGTATTCTAGGGATTCACTCCACGATTTGTTGGAAAAACCACATCCGGCAAATCATAGAGGAGGTTTGGTTTATATTCAAAATGTGGTTCCCAAACCCACCTCTAATTCCTCTTATGGTGTAAATACAAGAAATATTGCTAAAGCATCTAAGAAGAATCACCATGCTTTCTTGTACAACAATAACACCAACAAGAAGCGTGTAGATCACAAGGTGATGAGAAAGAATGAAAAATCTTCATTTTTTGCTCAGAAGCAAAATCCTCATTCTTTGCATGCTAAGAAATTTGTTTCTATACCTAAGCATGCCACATCCTTCCCTCTTGCAAAGGCAAAACCCTTGCCTAGGAAATCCTTGAGATTATGGATTCCCTCTAAGGTTAGTGTGCAAGAGAGAGATAGTTACATCAACTCTCTAGTTAGGGATGTGATCACCTCGTGTGATTACGTTAGGAAATCAAACTCTGCTTGGGTTTGGTTACCTAATGTTTAGGTTCCTCACTCATATGCATATTGCATGGGTATTGTGCTTCATTGTTTATTTTAAGCATACCCATTGATTGTGTGTGTTTCATGATTTTGAAAATACTTTCAAATTTATTTCTTTTCATGAAAATGGGGACCATTGGGGTTTTTTTGACATGGATGCATTTTTTTGATCCATGTGTATGTCAATGGGGGAGTTAATATATTATATGTTTAAATTATTTTAAGACATATTTTAACTCTCATTTCGGAGGTTATTTGAGATCATTATTTACATTTGGTCATTTTGGGTCTCAAACCAAACCTCTTCTTTATTGTCAACATGTTTCATGTCTCATTGTTTTTGGCAATATCCTTGTGTATCATTGAAGCTTGATTTTTTTCCCATATCTATTGCTTTGATACACTTTTAGGCCCATGGCTCCATTAATTAATTGGTATTAGATCCTAGAAGTCAAAAGTTGACCATTTCTATGATCTAGGGGGAGCATGGGATAGTGAATTGATACCCACTAAATTTTTAAAAAATTTGGTATCATACATATCTTTCTTTTCTTGCATATTGTCACATCTTGGTTAAGATGACAAAGGGGGATATATTTGATGTCCACCTTTTTGACGATGTCAAGGGGGAGAGATATATGCATTATGTGATCATATCTATAGGGGGAGAGATATATACATATGCATATGGGGAGAGATATCTCTATAGGGAGAGATATCTGGGATTAGATAAACCATTCTTGTATGCAAGCTTTTATTCTTTGCAATTGGTTTATGTGATCCATGCCTATTATATGTCACCATGTTTTTATTGGTATTATGAGTATTTACCTTTGTGTAGCTCATTATATAATTGGTGCATATAAGTAGGGGGATATCATTAGCATTGTGCTTTAATTCTTTATGATTTACATAATGTGTGTCATCATCAAAAAGGGGGAGATTGTTGAGTATTGGTGTTTCATACCAATTTTATTTTGATGATGATCACAATATTATGTTGTTGCTAATGAATCTCATGTTTTAGTCTCTAAGTTTATTTCAAGGATATCTTTCTTGGAGACTAATCACTTGGTGTAAGGATGGACATCATGAGAAGAAGGGCCAAAGTTTGGACTCAAGGAGTGCCAAAGCTTGGAGATGATGGAGAGAAATCAAGGCATCAAGATTGAAGACTTAGACTCTTAAGAAAGCATTGTAATCCACGTAATTTACTTTATTGCTTTCTCTCTCTTTTGAGTCTAGGTTATTGTAATGCCTTGTTAGATGATTTACTTTTCATGCATATGCATTTAACCATCTTAGTGAACCTTAAGATTATCATAGAATCCAACCCAATAGGTTCACTCTGTCCAAAGACTCATTTGGAGTCTCTGGCTTTCTGTCAGTCGCCTGATGAGGAAAACACAGCCGATTGGGTGATTTCCAGTCGCCTGTAGATCCTTCTACAGTCGCCTGATATGCACAGCTCAAGTCAACATTTCAATTGAATCAAACTTGAGCTTTATGCACAGTCGCCTGACAATCAGTTTACAGTCGCCTGTATATTTATTGTCATCTGGAAATTGGCCAACAGTCGCCTGTCTAGCGTAAGTGCAATCACTGCATCTCTCTGTCTTCTCTCCATATTTTACAGTAGTCGACTGATGAAGAATATACAGTCGCCTGACTTTTTAGCAGTCGACTGTAGTATTAACATCAGTCGCCTGTGCGAAGAATTGGAGAAAGAGTGCAGCTCTCTGTTTCGATCCATCCCCTGCAGCAGTCGTCTGCTGAAGGATTAACAGACGCCTGTCCTATTTGTCAGTCGACTGTATTGACTTCTTCATTCGACTGTCCTAGCTCAAATTATAGCCGTTGGATATTTTCTAGCCTTTGATCAGTCGACTGTCTTTTGATCATCAGTTGTCTGTTCTTGTCGTTTTCACCCAGTTTCTAGCCGTTGCAAATTTGTTTATTTGGCTGTTTCTTTGGGGTTTTGGGCTTGATATAGGATTCATATATATATGAGTGTGCTGCCTATGCTTAACCTTCTTGATTGATTCTTGATTACTCTTGATTCTATTGAAAATCTCAAGAGATCTTTAAGCCACTCTAAAGCTCCCTCATTTCCCTCTATTGAGCATTCATCTCTCTTCATGCATTGAAGTCCAGCTCAAGGGAAATCATCCAAGTGCTCTCAAGCATATTCCAACACTTGGAGATCCTCTTCCATGCCTTGCATTCATTCATGAGTAAGTATCTCAAGGCATAGGTAAGAGTATTTACTTTACAAGGTGTAATTTGTTTTCCTATTTCTCTTTGTGGGATTAGGATACTCTCTTTGTGGGAGTTTCTCTCTTTGTGGGAGGTTGTCTCCTTGTGGGACTAGGGAATTCTCTTTGTGGGAATTAACTCTCTTTGTGGGAGTTTAGTGTCCTAGTGTAGGGCTAACCCTAATTCTCTGAGTGGGAGTTAGTGATTCTCTGTATGGGAGTCTTGATCCTCGTGTAGGATTGGTTGGGTCCTTGTGTAGGGCATAAATCCTCTTTGTGGGGTATCTCATTGTGAGATTTGTGTTCACTTCTCTGTGTGGGATTATATTGAATATTGGTGTGGCTGGATGTACCCAAGTTTGGGGAACCAGGGTAAAACTTTGTGTTTGCGTTTGGATTGATTGTGCCTTTTAATTCCTTTTGCATTTATTATTCCGCATTTGCAACTTAAATTTAATTGGACAATTTTATTGCCATTACACTATTCACCCCCCTCTAGTGTGTGTTGTTAGTATTGCAAGGGTTAGACGATCCCTACAGTAAGGACACTGGCTATGAGGAAAACACTAGAAGGGGGTTGAATAGTGTTTATAAAAATTAACTAAGAAATTCTACCTAATTAAAATCCTAATCCAACAAAGATGCGAAAATAAGAATAAACAACAATGAACAATGAAAACACGAGTATGTTTCAAGGGTTCGGATTACCCAACTCAAGCCTGACTTATTCCAGGTAATCCTACGTCCCTTCCACCTGGAAACCTCCGGATACTCAAGTTAGAACCCCAACTTGAGGTTTCCTTTAAACCCACTTATAGCAACCCTACATGTGTAATCGACCAACAATCGATGTCCTTGAATCCCACAACTTGGGATCAAGCAAACCACTCTCACAAACCGAGATTGAAACAAATATCGAAAGATATGAAATTATGAAATTACAACACTTACAATCACCTATGCCTTGAAGTAGAACTTGAAGGAGCAACTATGTTGTGTGTTGATGTCTCTTCCAAGAATAGAGAAGCCCTTGTTCTTGTCTTTACAAAAGCTAGAGGATGAAGAATGGGTTCTAGTTGGAAGACAAGATGAGATTTAGATTTAGGGTTTGAAAGAGTTGAAAGCTTGAGAGCTTGAAGATGAATATTTGAGTTGCTAAGAGAATGACTAAGATGCTCTAATGGAATAGTAGAAGCCCCTCTTATAGGTTCTCCAAAACCGCCAAACAAAATACCTAAAACCCCCTTTGAAATCCATGTGGAAATTCCCAACGGATTAATTTTATAGAGAGGATAGGCGACTGATGAAGAACGGACAGTCGCCTGCTGCACTGTGTCAAAGAGTATGCGAGAATTCAAACGGTAACTTACAATGTAGGACAGTCGACTAATGTAGGTTGGACATGCTCCTGAAAACCATCAGGCGACTGAGAAACCTTCTACAGGCGACTGATACCCAAATTGCGTAAGTTGTAAAAACTAAAGAATTTTGGCTATGCTAGGACATGCGACTGATGTGGAATCCACATGCGCTTATGCCATGGGCATGCGACTGGGAAACCAACATCAGTCGATTGTTGCACAAGTGCGTAACTTTCCAAAATCAAAGTTCTGGGCAAGTGTTGGACATGCGACTGTAGAAGCATATACAGGCTCCTGTGCCATGTGCAGGCAGCTGAAAATCCTTCTTACATCGCCTGTAGGCGCTAGTGCAAAAGTTGAAAAAACTTAAGAAGTTTGGGCAGGATGAGACATGCGACTGACTAACAAGTCACATGCGCCTGAAACTAGACAGGCGCCTGAAACTAGACAGGCGCCTGTACTTTGTGACTACCTGATGAAAGTTAAGAACTGAAAGCCCAAAAAAAGTATGTGCATAACATACGACTGGAGAACAATTTTCAGGCGCCTGATTGAGACATGCGCCTGTATGTTGTTAAACAGTCGCCTGTTGAAAGTCCAAAATGCACATATTAGAATAAAAGAAGTTGGAAACCTAGAAATTGATTTCTAATGACTTCCTAGGCTAGAATGAGTAAAGTGTGTGAGCTCCAACAATAATCTACTTCAAAACTACATTCTAATGAGAAAGAAAAGAGAATAAAAATATTACATTAGTTTTTGCTTCTCTTCTTTCTCTTGAATGATCTTGAAGTCTTCTTGAAGACTTTGAAGCTTTATTCTTTATTTTTGATCACCCAATCTTCAACTATGAGCTTTGATTAATCTTCATGGTCATCCATTGTTATTTGATCGTCATGTTAAGCTTAGACAATGGATTAACTGCATGGAGGTGATTAGTCACAAGTATTTATGTTTGCTCATCATGAAAACCAAGTTGGGAGAAGTCCAATACTCAACATTTATGACTAAATTAACTCCATGCTATGCATATCATGCTTTAGGTCTTAATGCTATGCTTCATGTTCACATTGTATGCTTTAGGTCCATATGGTTGTGTTCCATATAGTCTTGTATATTAATTGGCATGTTATGTTCAAGTTGTATGTGATAATGCCATGTTCCAAGTCCATATTGAGCATGATGGAATCATAGGCTCGATGTGTTAATTTGAATTGATTAAATCATGTGATGTTGAAATGAAATGTGATGCGATGGTTGTTGTTACACACGACATCGGGGAAATTATGAAAGCAATGAAAGATGTGAATGCGGTAATGAGACCGCTGAAAAGAATGTAATAATGAGGAAATGACTGATGAACTAAGAGAGAGAAATTAAGTGTAACAACCTGGATTCTCGGTCCTTCTGGAGATGGGTGAGATTCCAAGCATGGTGTTTGGGGGGAAAACACATGTAAAATATAGGCTTAAGGACTAGACGATATATGTATCTCACTCTCATCACTCCTGTCAGGAGGAGTTGGCAGAGTTGGAGAGGCTCATGTGTGTACTCGTGATGCACCATGAGGTAGTTTTGCCTGTGTGGCAAGTGATTCTCCTTTCCGAAATAGGAGAGGTTCGAGAGGCCCTGTTAAAAATGATCAGGACTCGTGCACCACTGGCAGGGTAGTTTGAGTGCCACCCATCCTGGGTGGAGTCCAGTTTCTTATGCCATATGTTTTACCCGGGTATTCCAAATATTCAATTATAATTGCAAACTTACAGATTAATGCATTGTAATTTCTTTGAGACATTATCTGTGGGTATTCATGAAATTGTTGTCTGCCTTTCTTTCCTTTGTGCATATCCGTTCTTTATTACTTTCTTTTCAGTGCATGCCTGTGATGTTCTGCTTTACTTTATGCATTAAATGGTTGCTATGATTATCACCAGTAGGCAGACCTTAGTTAGGTAGAGCAGTTCTGAGAATGGCCCCTACCTAGCGTAGTTAGATTTCCTATTGGGTCATGTGTTGATGTGTCTCATCCTATTTTTCCCCAGGATTAGAGACAGAGAAGATGGAGCAGGACTTGGCTCAGGAGTTTTACCCCGAGTTTCAAGGAAGAAGTGGAGTCCCTTGGGAGCGGCATAAAGTTGGGAAGTTTGGGTTGGAGTTGTA
Source organism: Scilla litardierei (assembly GCA_030789695.1). Lineage (NCBI taxonomy): Eukaryota > Viridiplantae > Streptophyta > Magnoliopsida > Asparagales > Asparagaceae > Scilla > Scilla litardierei. The sequence continues at coordinate 414,888,883 of CM061142.1, forward strand.
TGGTTGTACCTTGGGCTTTGGGTGTAGTGTTGTACATGATAGTGGATTGTATCTTGTTTATGTTGTTGTACCATGGAGATGTAATAATGTGAATGATGTTTTATATGTACTGTGTTCTTTAAGATGTGTACTTCTATGATGTTGTTTCTGAGTTGGAGCATTGTCCGTACTTCCCAGCACGTGCACAGTGGCCTGCATGTTCTTCTTTTATACTCTCTCTTCTTTTCTTTTCTCATCACCTTTGCCTTTTCAGGAATACCTGGGACGGATTCGTACTTCCCGGGTATCCTGGGGAGCGGGATGTGACACTTGAACACACACGTAGATAAGTTTTTAAACTTCAAAAAATATTTTGAAAATAATTAAATTGATTTTAATACTTTTTTAAGATATGTTTCCATAGGTCTGAAAAGGAGTTGTCTACAATTTGTATATAAGTTGACTACCTTCTACTGAAAAATGTTGGGTATTCTCTGTCCCAGAAAGTAGTCGACTACAATAGTATTATGAGTCGACTATAGTTGTTTAGGGAGTCAACTACTATTTGTATAGGAGTCGACTATTTTTGCCCAACGGACCAATTTGACACAGCTCCGTGATTTTTGGAGAGCTGACGATTTAGCCATTGGAGGGTTGTTTTTGGGAACTGTTTTCAGTGGTTTTTATCCCCTATTTATGTTGAGATTACTGAGGGTTTTGTAAGAATTTTTTGAGCAAATAATATAAGTTTTTCAAGCATTTTCTAAGCTCACCATTTAAGCTCTCTCTAATATTTTCAAGGCAATATTTTTAGTCTTTCAAAAGCTTTTAAGCCACTGATTTGCTTTGCTAATTTCTGATTCTTTCAAGCTTAATCTTGACTCATTTGAGAGCACAAATTATAGTTTCTTTGATCTCTTTCTTTCAATATTTATTTTCTTTGAGATCAAAAAATTCTTACATGGTCTTGTAAAAAACATCAATCTTTAATCTTTTGGCTATATGAAAGGGTGTAACAACTCCATCAAGAGAAAGGTTTGTAAAATCCACACAATAGGATGGTGGTAAGAATTCTTGTTGTAATTGTTAGTTGTAAAAAGCCACTAGAGTGATGTCCTTTTTGAGAAGAGGTTAATTTGTATTAGAAGACCACTTATTTCAGAAGTGACATTTGTAATTGGCTGGAAGCCCTCAATTATTGAGGCAAGTTAATGGGTTCTAGCCCAACGGAGTTTGGAACTGGACTTAGTCGAGAGAGGGTGAACCAGGATAAATTAACGTTTTTTTCGTTGTGATCATTATCTCTTTTCTTGTAGAGGTCTTTTACTTTCACTTGTGTTTGATTTCTGATGTGTATTGCAAGTACTTGATTTGTTGAATAAGTACATAAGGAGGTAACACTCTTAGAAGACTTAAGCATAGCTAGAGGGATTAAGTTTTAATTAAGCATTATTTTTGGAAAACACTAATCACTCCTGCTCTAATGCTTGTCTGCCATCTACAGGATCCCCAACATATGGTAACCGAGCTCTGGTTAAATAGATGGCAATCAACAATGTTTGCCTACGGCCATAGCTTGAGCACTCCTTCCTCATTTGAGGGATAAAATTTCATTGATGATGGAGATATTCAGGTAAGGACATTGAGCTTGAATTCTTTCTATAAGAACCTTACGAAGTCCCAAAGTGACTTGGATCAAAAAGAAGCCTACTATGGACCTTAAGGTAATAGGATGTAACGGCTGGTTTTTGTATGATATATATATATATATATATATATATATATATATATATATATATATATATGATTGTTCGTCTTCTTTCTTTTCTTTTCCGTATTCTTTCCCCTATCTGGAGCTGAGCGTGCTTCATGACGCTCTTGTCTTGGAGCCGGACCCATCTTAGGAGTCCCTAGAACCCATCCCGAAGCTTCGCACTCCATTTGGAGACTTGGTGTGCATTTTAGTCGGTTCAAGAACAAGGACCGACCGACTAGATGTCAATCTAGTCGGTCAGAAACTCTTCATGGACCGACTAGTTTCTGTCAGGTTTTTCCCTTGAGTTACTGTTTACCCTTAGTCGGTCTAAGTTCATCCACCGACCGACTAGTTGCCAAACTAGTCGGTCAACACTTCTTCGCAGACCGACTAAGTTGGAGATCATTTCATGCAGTCAAGTTACTGTTTATTTTTTAGTCGGTTTAAGAACGAATACCAACCGACTAGTTGACGAACTAGTCGGTTAAGTTTTCTTCTCAGACCGACTAATTTTCAAAACTTCCTGTCGACCACTTTTACCCTTTAGTCGGTCTATGAACACTGGCCGACCGACTAGGTTGCAAACTAGTCGGTCGACGAGCCTTCACAGACCGACTAAATCTATCGACCCTGTACCGACACTGTTCTCTGTTTGCCTTTTAGTCGGTCACAGTTAGACGACCGACCGACTAGTTCCCAAACTAGTCGGTCAACCACCCTTCTCAGACCGACTAACTGACCCCCCGAAACCCTAGTTTTGACCTAGCCGCCGTTTCGTTTTCTTATTTAAACGCGCGGCTGCTCTTCATTCCTCCTCATTGTTTTGAGTTGTTTGTTTCCCCAACTCATCTCCTTCCCTTTCCTTGCCTCTCCTTCCTCCTCCATTGCCCCCACCTTCTCTTCCTTCCCTTCATCCAAAACCGCCAGCCACTCTCAGACCTGAGATCCGACGACACAAAGTTTCCAGTGTCACGGATTTTCAGGACGGTTGGACGAGACAGAACCACGAAAACCGGACATAGGATTGACATGCGCGTGCGTGAGTTGTGGACACCATAGTATAACCCCTCCTATTTTGTCGTGTCTTGTCCCGTTCCGTCTGCACAGCCCGCTGGGCAATAGGGCACTCGCCTAGCCAGAGCGAGTGATCCCTTGTACTAGTTCACAGCCCGATGGGCAATTGGGCACCTGTCAAGCTAGAGCAGGTGATCCCATGTATTGATACATAGCTCAGAGAGCAATATTGCACTTGTCAAGCTAGAGCAAGTGATCCCTTGTCCTGTCACGATTCATGGGGTTTTTGGGGTAGGGTTGAGCGTGCAAGCGGTAAGAGGGTCTGATCCCCCTCGAACCGAACAGGCGTGAACCCTTTCGTGTCTTGTCTTGTTGTGTCTGGCTTTCCGTGTTCTGTCTTGTCTTGACACCTGTAGGCTAGTCCCGTGGCCGGTAGCACTCGCTACGACCATTACTTGTCGTGTCTACTTTCCTGTAGCGTGTACTTCTGTTGTTAAAACCTCAGCATGTTAATGAACCAGAAAAACGTTGTTAAGTAATTAGTGCACTTGCAGTTTGGTCTAACCTTTTCTTGTAGACCTTACCTGACGTACAGTTCCTTCTTTTGGTGCTGTACGTCAGGGATTGAGCCAGAGTACATTGAGAAGACTGACTTGCCAGCTGACGTGGAGCCAGAGAGCGTCGATCCTGAGTACGACCCTGAGGAGGACCAGAGCTAGAGAATCCTCGTTGCAGTTTCCAGAGACGTTTATTACTTTTAGTTGGGTGCGTAGCACCTTTTGTTTCCTTGTCTAGGTTGGGTGCTTGCACCATTAGATTTACTTTTCTGCTGTTGTAGCCCTTTGGGCGTTGAGACTTGGTACTCTTGATATGTTGGAATAAAATGTGATGTTCTTTCCTTCTTGTACTTTTATTGTTCTGTACTAACATGCAGGGACCTGTACCTTCGTCTTGGTGCCACATACGCTTATTGGGTCAGGGCTCGTTTAGCTCTGGCCTAAGCGGGCCTTGTCACGCTTTGCCTCCGCTGTTTTGGGAAGCGGGGCGTGACAGGAGGTAACACTCTTAGAAGACTTAAGCATAGCTAGAGGGATTAAGTTTTAATTAAGCATTATTTTTGGAAAACACTAATCACTCCTGCTCTAATGCTTGTCTGCCATCTACAGGATCCCCAATATATGGTAACCGAGCTCTGGTTAAATAGATGGCAATCAACAATGTTTGCCTACGGCCATAGCTAGAGCACTCCTTCCTTATTTGAGGGCTAAAATTTCATATTATGGAAGAGGATGATGGAGATATTCTTGGAGGTAAGGACATTGAGCTTGGATTCTTTCTATGAGAACCTTACAAAGTTCCAACCACTCCCAAAGTGACTTGGACCACTGGTCAAAAAGAAGCCTACTCGATGGACCTTAAGGTAATGCATCTAACTTGTGTTAGCTTAATTGATAATATTTTTAGTGGAGCTTCAGAGGCGAAGACCACACATCAAATCTTGAGAATATTGGACGAGAGGTATGGAGAACATCCTATTGAGACACAACATGTGGAGACACCACCAACCAAGGAAAATGATGAAGAGAGCTTCAAAAATGAAGTGTGCTTGATGGCATATCAAGACGAAATGATGAGATATATGAATCTAACTTCGATAATGAGTTTGATTTAGAAAGTTCTTATGAACAATTACATAAAGAATTTGAAAAATTAAAGAAAAGGTTTAAAAAGTCAGAGAGTAATCACAATACCTTGAATTATGATTATGACAAGCTTAAGATTAAACATGATGAGGGATATGATTCTAACTCCAATAATGAGTTTAATTTAGAGAGTGCTTATGAACAATTACATAAAGAATTTGAAAAATTAGAAAAAGTGTAAAAAGTTAGAGAGTAACCACAATACCTTGAATGATGATCATGATAAGCTTAAGATTAAACATAATATTTTATTGCAGATTATGTAGTTTTATCTCATGACCATTTGAAAATGATTATAATGATGATAGTACATTGGTGCATGCATATGATTGCTTGAGACTAAGTATGACACATTATTACGTGATCATTACGGTTTAAAGAATGAGCATGATATTTATGTATCTGATCTAAATGATGGATTAAATATGCTTGCAAATGATGTGTGCACAAGTAAGCTAAAGCATGAAAAACTTGTTTTTAAGCTTGATGAGTTTAAGAATGATCCTAGTGCAAAAGCCACTCCCCAACATAAATATGTCTCCACTTCACTTAATGGTAGATCCACACATGATTTCACTTCTACAAATATTATTAGAAATGTTCATATTAAAAATAGAGTGCATGCTAATCATACCAATCATGCTTTCTTGTATAGAAATGCTAGTATACCTAATGCACACCATGCCTCACAAAAATTTGTTGATAAACTACACTTTGATCACAATGCTCATTATGTTTCATGAAAACACGCTGTGCACCATGATAGGAAATTTGTTAGAAATAATGATGATATGATATGTGTACCAAAACATTTGAGTTTGCATGATAGAAATGCTTATATTCATAGTATTGTTAAAAATGAATTTGATGGATATTCTTATATGCATATGAAAACAAATCCGTATCGGATTTTGATTCCTAATGCTTAGTCATGTTTGAACCCTTGATATTTAGGGTATCCATGCTTTACATGACTATATTGTTGATACCCTAGTGTAGTATAGTTTAATGTAGTGCAAAATATACTTTGATCACCATCGATAATGTTAGCTTGATTATATATGGTGTTTAGATCGTTTTCTACATTCTGTTATTATGAATCGACTATTATGCATACACTACTGATATATTTTTCAGACAAAACATGATATTCAATACTTTTTTGTTTTTAAATAAATTTCATGGTCATTATTGAATCCATTATGTCCTACTTACACATTGATCATGTCAATATTCGAACTCATGTTAAATAGAATTAATTTTATTTAACTATAATTTGATTGTCTTTAATAACATTAATATAAATGTGATTCATGTAACCACAAGGACCTTAAAACACATTGGGTACCAAAACTTTCTTATTTTTAGGTACTCATTACGAATTAAGGTCAATCTTCATTTAACTCCATGTTTACAAAGAAAAGTGCTTAAAGGATAAGATTAAGATTTTCCATGCACTTTAGTAGGGGAGCTCAAATTTGTAAGTATGTGTATATATTAAAATACACACAAAGGCCTTAAGAAGTTTTCATTAGCCATATGCACATACACAAAGACCTTCAACTCATTGGCTATATGAAGAGTGTAATTCATCGTCTTCAAAAAATTAAGTTAAATACACACAAAGGTGTGGTGGTGTGTAATTCGACTTGGTGATTGTATTTGTTGGAAAGCCTCTTTTGTGAGGTCCTCACTTGGTGATAATGTTGTGGTTGTATAAATCCTCTTATTGGAGAATAGGCATTGGTGTAGAAGCCCTCAAGTTGTTGAAGCAAGTTGCTCTCATTTGAGAGTTGATAGTGGATGTTTGACTAGTCCAAAGAGTGGGTGAACCAAGGTAAAAATCCTTATGTTTGCATTTGATTATCCTTGCCTTCATTACTCTTTACTTACATCGCATTGCTTATTGTAGTTGTGCATTGAATCTTTGATTGCATGTATTTGAGTCTGTTGATTAAGTACCTAGTGAGGTAACTCTCATAGGAGATTTAAGCATACTTAGAGGGATAAATTTTAATTAGTGCTTATTTTTTCAGATAACACTATTCACTCTCCCTCTAGTGTTTGTTTGCCATCTACAGGATCTTCCCACCAGTGGTATCGGAGTCCACAGCTACTAAGTTGGCATCAACAATTGAGATGAGCTCTCTCCCAAGATTTGATGGATCAAAATATTCATATTTGAGAAGAAGCATGTTGAGATACACTGAGTCCCTTGACAACAATGAATTGTGTTTTGTTGAATTTCTACACCAAAAACCAACAACAACCACATCTCAATGGACAAGTCGAGAAGTGGGCATGGCCATTGCCCTCGGAACATTTGTAAAAGGAAAAGCTTATCGCCCAGGTTCGAACTACTGCGCGTAGCACGTGTTGCAGAATTGTTTGACTCATACTACACACCAATGTAATGAATACTTTATTATGTAACATTGATGAGTTTGTGTTTGAGTATGTTTCAGAAGCTACAACATTATATAAAATTTGGAGTCTACTCAAAGACAAGTATAGAGAGGAATCAATTGATGAAGAGCCATTATTTGATGACTCGTGCTACACCATTCATATAAATGAACAAAAAAGTGATTCAGACTCAGATGCGTCTAGTGATGAAGAAGAACCTATGCACCTTTGAAAAACCCTAGAGAGTGTGACTAGGGTTTATGGCACAAAAATAATGTTCAAGCAATCAGAATGACACAAATCACAGATATTAACAGAGTTTGCTCCTCGCTTATAATCCAACCTATCCCTGAGGGTTTAACTCTTTTTGAAACCAAAAAAATACTTGATCACACTTATGGGTGGTGTTCGAATTGTTACAACAAACAATGCAGAGAATAATAAGCCCAAAGATAGCCTCCGTATGAAGCTATAAAAAAATAAAATCTTGAGACAAAAATACTAATTAATTGTTCTAAAACTGGGGTAATAAATCATATAGATATCATCATAGTTTAGTTCACGAGATTATGATTATGTTGGCAAAAACCGTGCGTTAATCAGAGCTCTGAAGTGGAAGATATTGTGCTTGCAAGTGTCTGGGGCTGGAAGTGCAAATCTAAAATTGTTTAGGGCTTTGCTACAGAATTCCTACACTCAGCCAATGACGACCTGACGCGTAGCCTAGGAGAAACTGAGCTGTGTAAAGCTTGGCCAATGGTTTGCTTGCGCTTGAGGAAGATAGATCAGAAGGCTGGGCTCTGGCTAGGTTGGCTCGTTGCTTGCGCCTGAGAGCAGATGTAATGACCTGCTTTCAAGGGACCAGTACTTATTTGATTTTAATTGCAGGTCTGCAGTTTACCAGTGAAATCAATATAGTCACAATCCATAGATGTACCAAAATACTCAAACCAGCATATGCACATTATTACAGTCCAAATTTTAAAGTACAACAGCAACCGGCACTCTCTCACAAAATACATAAAGGAAGTACAGAAAGGAAATGCGAAAGGAAAATACATAATACAACACATACACCAACAAAAGCAGCTAAAACTCTGCAGCCTCCTGGTCAAACTCAGGCTCCTCGAACTTGGGGGCAACTTCCTCGACCAGGTCGTCATCTGCTGATGCCATAAATGGAACCGTAGGTAAGCCACAACAATTCTAAATATAGAAAAGAAGCAGTGCACAAGTATGACAAAAGTAACTACGTACAAGCAGACCATAGTGAAAAGTAAAGTACTGAGAAACAACTGTACACAACTGAGTAGTAAAAGTAAACAGAACTGAAAGGAGGGAACAACTGTAGTGTGGTAGTGCAAGTGAAACATGCTACTGCTGTAGCTAAGGGTACGACAAGTAAAATACTGTGACTGCACAAGCGTAGTAGGTAAAGTGCATGTACTACAAAGAAGTGATCGTGCAAGCAACACTAGAACTATGTGACTTAAGTCGGAGAGTACAATATGTGACCATCGAGTTCATCTCTTGCCTAGGTGCGCTTACCCAGACGAATGCCAGAACATAAGCATCGGTACATGTAGTTTGCCGAAACACATGCAGCGGGACGGGATGCCGAAACACAGGCAGCGGGATGGGAAGATGAACTCCAGTCACTCCCATACTCTCTCAGACTATGAGTTACCCCAAAACCCCAGTGAAGTGTCAATTGTTATACGGGATGTTCCACAAGATGTTCCATACGATGTATCACATGATGTTAGTCAAACCAAGACCACTGGTTGACTTTCTTATTGAAAACTAGAAAGTAGGAACTCATTCCAAAGTAGACTGTGAAAAAGCACAATGGATGCTAAGGAATTAGAGTATAAAGACAAGTCCAACATTCGGAGTGTCGATTCCATGCTTCGAGCATGTGGTAGTGTTGTTTAGCACACAATTTACCCAAGTTGATGGTTGTGTGCTACAACCACCAAAGTTGAAAGTTGGTAAAGTAATCTGTAGTTGATTACTTTCCTATTAGATTAGGTTTCTAGTTTGGTTCAAGTCAAGTAGCCGTTCTGAGGCTATAAGTGGTGTTCTTAAGTTCGTACGAGTACACCTAACTAATTTTCTAAATCTAAAATTTGTCGTGACTTACCGATTTCGAGGTTGTCATCGCAAGCTGGGACTAGATCTTGGGCTTTCGCGGAAGTTGGTGCACAAGAATTGGTACGTGCAAACACAAGAATAATTGGTTAAAGAATACGAAATTTCCTATTTAAATAATTTGATCGTTTTGATTTTATAAACGATCAAAACGGTGTCGAAAGCATTCTAAATTTTTATATATGATAGGTATAAAGAAAATAATTTTACTGCAGGAGGAAATATTTTTCAGAAGCTTCTGGTAATTTTTATAATTTTTATAAGCTTAAAAATCAATTTAAAACTAGTTTTAATTAGGTAACGTGTTTATTCAACAATTTCTTCTGGGTGCAATACTAATCAAAAAGTTGTAAGTGAGCTGTCAAAATGACCATCTCAAAGAGTACTACAACACATATTTTTCTAATGTATCAGTTTACGTGAAAATAACAAGTTACGGATTTTAAGTGAAAACGACGTATTTAAGTTTTTGGGTTAAAAATTTATTCTGAAAAAAAATACTCCTCTGATTGAGATGAAAATAGTGCCATTGGATCTAGAATATCATTTCTGGTTTTCTGAAGCTGGCCTTGCATTTTTCTGAGGATTATATTATTAGTTATCAATTTAAAACCCATTTATTCTTATATACCATGTCATAATATACCGCATGCTCTTAAAATATGAATACGTATATACGTATTCGTTTAAACCCTCACCTATTCCCTCGTTACCTGTTGCATGGGGTCTCTACGACGAGGGGGGCGGTGTGCGTGTGGGAGGACGGGGGCGGCTACGCTGACGGAAGACGGCGGCGGCAGCGGCGACCCGTAGCGACGACGACGGCGACAGCGGCGAGGGTGGCGGAGCGGGGAAGCAGCCTCGAGGAGGTGGCATGTGGGGTTTGCTGTAGGCTTCACTGGTGAAAGAAAGCAGCGGTCGTGTTGTGTGGGCGACGACAGTCGGAGGAGCTCGGGGATGCTGCTTCGTCAGAGAGGAGCGTACGGAGGCGGGCTGTCGAGGCGTGGGGGCGGCGACGAGCAGAGGGGGGCGCTTTCATGCTGTCGAAGGGCCGGTGATGGCGACGTTTGAAGGTGACACTTGGGGGCTCTTCGAACGGGCTGAGGCTGAGAGAGGCGGGCGGCGGCGGTGAGAGGCAGGCGGCGGCGGCTTGCTGGCGGTGGGAGGGGTCAAACGTTAGGAGGGGGGGAGAGAGGGTCGAGAGCGGGCCTGGGTTTCGAACGGGAAGGGAGAGAGAGAGGGGGGGGAGAGAGAGAGAGAGAGAGAGAGAGAGAGAGAGAGAGAGAGAGAGAGAGAGAGAGAGAGAGAGAGAGAGAGAGAGAGAGAGAGAGAGAGAGACTGTGTGTGTGTTTATTTGAGAGGCTGGGGGGTTTATATAGGGATTAAGGGGGATAGTTAATTAATACCCATATTTATTTTTAGGGACAAGGGGGATTAAAGGGGATGGTTGAGATCCTGAAATTTTGGATCTTAACCAGCTCATTTGGGGTTTAAAGGGGGTGGTTGGGGGATTAGGGTGAAAGTGATATAGTAAAAGTTAGTTAGTAAATGTAAAAAGGTCACTAGTGAATGTAATTAGTGAAAACGGAGGAATACAACCCCGTTTTCGCGTACGACTTCGAAAAATTACGAAAACATACCCACAGGATCGTATCATCGTGAGGATCGCAAATACGAGATTCATTTCAAGGTTTGAGCTACGGAGATACAAGTTTTAGGCCAAAATATTTAGAAAGCGGGTTTGCGGGTCTAGGTCGATTTGTTATCAGAAAATTATGAAGTTAATATGGGGAGCCCTAAATGATTATAGGATGATACTGTAGAAGTTTGAAAATGTTTTGATGATGTTTGTATAGAAAATTAATTCATTAAGCCAAAACAGTAATAATTGAAAATGAATTTTTATCAAAATTGTTTAGAGGTTTTTGATGAAATCTGAACTTACTGAAATACGCCATAAGTAGTTTAATGCTTCAAAATATTTTTATAAGAAAGTTTTGAAATCATTTTTGCTATAAAACTCCTGACTAACCATTATAAAGAAATTTTAAAATGTAAAAATATGTTAAATACGTAAATAGATGTGTTGATAAAAACGGGTTGTTACATCCTACCATCCTTAAAATAATTCCGTCCTCTGAATTTCTGAAACAAATAATTGCTGTTATGAAGAAGCTCAAGCATATACATGATAGAAAGGACAGTAATCTAGTAAATCAGGTTGTAAATAATATGAAATATAATGTGATATCACAGCATCATGAAAACAAGAGATACTGTTTATGAATACATACTATTGACATCACCATTGTTTCCGAAACTAGCTTCAAGACTAGTAAGATCCTCAGACTCGGTAAATAGGTACGGGTAGCGTCCTCGCATATCATCTTCTCACTCCTAAGTAGACTCTCCAGGTGAGTCGTGATGCCACATCACCCTGACAAGGTTGATCACTCGATTCTTGAGGGTCTTCTGTCGTCGATCCAGGATCTTGTCTGGTTGCTGCTAACAAGATTGATCTGGACGAACGACGATCTTGGAGTAATCCACAACATGACTAGGATCACTCACGTAGTGTCGAAGCTGTGAGACATGAAAGACTTCATGTACTCCTTCCAATGCAGGTGGCAAGGAAAGGCGATAGGCCACCTCGCCTACTCGCTCCAAGATATCAAATGGACCAATGTATCGAGGACTGAGCTTTCCTTTTCGTCCAAAACGAATCATCCCATGATTCGGAGAGAACTTCAAAAACACATGGTCTCCAGGTTGGAACTCCAAATGTTGGTGCTTTGCATCTGCCCAAAGCTTGTATCAATCTTGAGCCAACTGTAGCTTCTCTTTGATGGTCCAGACTACTTCCACTGCTTCAACAATCAAGTCCGGCCCGATGAGTGTACGGATCCTATCTATGGGAAAAACACTAGAATGGGGGTTGAATAGTGTTTATGCAATTTAAAAAGATAGTTACACCAATTTAAATGCAATCCAACAAAATAATGTGGAATAGAAATTAAACCCAAAATGAAACACATGCAAACGCAGAGATGTTTCAAGGGTTTGGATTACCCAAGTCACTTTTTGACTTGTTCCCGGTAATCCTACGTCCCTTCCACCCGGATACCTCCAGATACTCAAGTTAGAACCCTAACTTGAGGTTTCCTTAACACCCACTTGTAGCAACCCTATAAGTGAAATCGAAATACAATCGATTGACCTTGACTCCCACAACTTGGGAGCAAGCAAACCGCTCTCACAACCCGAGAGCAAAGTCAAATAACGAAGGTTATGAAATATGAAAGCAATACTTACAATCACCTATGCCTTGAAGTAGAACTTGAAGGAGAAGTGTGTTGTATGTTGGAGACTCTCTTGGAAGAGAGGAGAAAGCCCTTTCTCTTGACTGCACCAAATTCCTAGAAGATAACTCTTTGGTTCTAGGTTGGAAAGCAAGAGATCAAAGATTGGAATTCTTAGGGCTTTGGATTTGAGAGCTTTTAAACTTGAGAATGAAAGCTTGAGATGAAAACTTGGAAGAATTGATAACCTCTCAATGTAACAGTAGAATCCCCTTATATAGGTTTCTCAAATCCACAAAACAGATTAGGCAAAAACCCTTTTGGAATCCGTGAGAAAAATCTCAACGGATAGAACCTGAGCTCGCGACAGTCGACTGTTGAAGAAACCACAGTCGACTGTTGCACAGTCAGCAAGGGTAGGTGAGAATTCATAACGGTAACTTACCACGTGGACAGTCGACTGATGAAGGATAGACAGTCGACTGTTAAACCAACAGGCGACTATAAGTTCTTCTACATGCGACTGGCTGTAAGTTGGGTAAGTTAAAGAATTCTGGAAAACATCTGGGATAACAGGATAGATGACTGAAGAGGATAAAATAATCGACTGTTAATCAGAATAGGCGACTGTAAATCCTTATACAGACGACTATCAAATACCCTGAGAATTTCCAGAGAGCTGAGTCAACAAATTGGTTCACAAATAGACGACTGTAGCAGCATAGACAGTCGACTGATCCAATGGATAGTCGAGTGTATATTCAACATTAGTCGACTGGCCCTAAAAATACAGATCAACAGAGTTTGGGTAAAAGATAGACATGCGACTGATTTACAAAACACAGTCGACTGTCACTTGGACAGGCGACTGTAAATCGTTCATGAGTCGCCTGTGGGAAATAAGATAGAGAAGCCCAAAACTAGATTGTAAAAGTTTGTGCATAACATGCGAATGTAGAACAACACACAATCGACTGTTTTTAAGACAGGCGACTGTAAAGTGTTCAGCAGTCAACTGTTATAAACAATATAGACACAATCAAAAGAGAAATGAATTGGAGTCTAAGGACAAATGTTCTATTGATGTCCTAAGACTGAAAAGAGGATGTGTGTGTGCTCCATCAATGTTCTACTTCTAAGCCACATACTAGAAGAGATAAAGGAAAATTACATTGACGAATTCTCTCTTCTAACCATCGTATGATCTTGAAGTCTTCATGGAGCTTCAAACACCATCCATGATCATCCAATCCATTTCATTTACCTTCAATGAACTTTGAGTGTCATCCATTGCAAGTATATCTTCATAATAAGCTTAGGCAATGGATTAACTGCAAAATAGGGGATTAGTCACAAGTATTTATGTTTGCTCATCATTAACACCAAGTAGGTAGAAGTCCAATACTCAACATTCTCCCCCTTTTTGATGATGACAAACAAACAAAAACAAAAATATAAATAATTGTGCGTAATGAAAACTTACTCCCCTTACATAGATGCCAAACAAGTTAGTCAACAAATATATGGGCATCTATATATCAATTGAAACAAAGGAATAAGATATGAGTGAATTTAAATTCAAGAAATCTAGGATAAAAAAATCCCTATTTATTGTAATCTTACTCCCCCCGAATCTAAGGCAACTTCAATCTTAGATTCAAAGTGTTAGCACATACTTAGCACATTCATTATGAATTTTGTATGTTTATTTCTCTCCACCTATGACATTATCCAAAAAGGTGGGAGTAAATAACAACAACAATAATCGTGCTAAATAAGAACTAACAACAATCAAGGAGTATAAAGATATAAAGAATCAAAACTCATAAAATCACATCAAATACTTATGTGAATATAGGAATGGAAGTCCAATATCAACATTTTAGATATACATAACAAAAATAGTTTCAAAAACGCATCACATCACTGATAGCATGAATAATCCAATATCAAATCCTATATTGTCTCAAAAACACATCAGAGGAGAATATATCATTCATGTAGACAATATCACTAACATCACACAGATATGATAAATAGTTATACACGATGTGATACATAAGACTAAACAACAACATCATATATATATATATATATATATATATCAAAAGATGAGTACAAATCAGGTGGACATCAACATGTCCAACCAAAAAACATCATGATACAAAAAAATACATCATGATCACAGAAGTACATACATCATCAGATATACATCAGACATCAACAACAAATATCCATCACATCAACACAACATACAAATAAACTAAAAAAACATACTGATGAACCACTCAACCCAAACAAAAAAAGACCACAAAAAATCTAGGTCTCCGGGTGAGTGATCAAGGAGGAACAACTGCAACATCAGTCAATGTGAACAACAGTGGGGTCCGTTGGACGACCAGATGAACGGAACATCAGCCTGGCAGAGCATCGAATAGGGTAAGCAGGAGTCTTCCTCTTGGAAGACGAAGCACGAGCAGCAGAGGATACTGCATGACCAAGAACAGTAGTCTGGACAACAGGGGTCTTAACAACAGACGATACATGCACAAAGCCTGGAGGAGGAGGAGCACGAACATGGGCAGTGTCCTCAGACATAGAAAACAGAGCCTGAAGCTCAGCGGGGATGGGAAATCCATGAAGCATGAGGGATTTGTACTGAAGCTCCAAAAGAAGATTGAGCTTCTCATCCATAGAAGTAGAAAGCTTCTTGAGAGCGGTGACACGATCACACAACCTACCGAGAAGAAAATCCTCAAGGGGTACAGATGGAGGAGTACGCGGAGGATGATCGGCCGGCAGAGAAGTGTGTTCAGCAACATTCTCTGAAGGAATGGGGTCACCGACAATGATATTAAGGAATTCCCCAGAAGATGGAGACGAAGAGGGAACCTGATCAGTGGGTTTAGGAGAAGGAACCGGATCATTGAGGAAATCGAAAGATCCTTTAGGAAACAGATGATCAAAAGGATCCATGAGCTCACTTGACTGAAAGTTAGGTCAAGCAAGAAACCAGCAACGAACGAACATGATTTTTGCGAGAATTCGATCTTCAGGCGAGCAACACACGATCAACCAAACGAGGGAGGAAAATCGTGTTGCCATGAAGAAGAGATCGACAGAATTTCGAGCGGGAAGACGAGCCGTTCAGTCGAATGGGAGAGAGAGAGAGAGAGTGAGGGTTGAAATGAAACGTCTCGACGTTTATAAGAAAGTGGCGAATTAATCTGGGCCGTTGGATAAAAGAATCGACAGTTCAGAACAAAGCAGTGAACCGACACAACAGTAGACAGTTGACTAATGAACAAAAGTCAGTCGACTGGATGAGGTGATAAGAAATAAGCTCAGGAAGACAGACAGTCGACTGTTAAGTAACATATAGTCGCCTGTCCGTGAGACAGTCGACTATACTATACACATCAGTTAACTGACTGAGAATCAATAAACTTCAACAAAAAAGACAGAGAGCACTATAAAATTTCGACAATGATGACAGGCGCCTGATGACTAAAATGCAGTCGCCTGTTGAAACAACAGTCGACTGGAAAATTGTCATCAGTCGTCTGTGCGAAAGATAGAAATTTTTGACAGAGAAGATAGAGTAGGGCAGTCGACTGTCGAAGGAAAGACAGTCGTCTGTCCTGGTCCGAAAATGCGCAGTGAGATAAAAGTCCAGAGAATATGAATACTCACCCTTGGACCTATACTCTAATCACACACTCATCATAAAAAAACAATGTAATACGATAAATCAATTGCAATATAAATCTTTAATAACAATCTTTAAGAACTCATGAAATCACATAAATCTTAATTGCCTTTCTTAAACACATATATATGATATATCAAATGAAGAGGCAACATAATGATATGAGCTCAAAGAGTGTTATAACATGTAAGTTGAGCTTTTAAATTTCAGATTCACCCATAATTCCTAATTCTCCACGCAACCTCACAAATGAATCTTCTTTAAGAGGTTTTGTGAAGATGTCGGCAATTTGTTTTTGGGTTTCAATGTACTCTAAGATGATGTCCTTCTTAGATACATGATCATTAATAAAATGGTGTCTCACATCTATGTGTTTGGTACGGAGTGATGTATCGGGTTCTTGGAAAGACATAAAGCACTTTGGTTATCAACCATGATAGGACAAGTATCACAATTGACACCATAGTCACTAAGAGTGTGTCTCATCCAAAGGACTTGTGCACATGCAAGACTCACGACAATATATTCCGCTTCATTCGTGGACAATGATACTGAGTTCTGTTTCTTGGAAAAACCAAGAAACTAAGGAATTTCCTAGAAAATGGCACATGCCACTAGTACTTTTCCTGTCGGACTTGCATCCGGCAAATTCGGCATCGTTATATGAGATTAACTCATATGTGCTAGATTTAGGGTAAAGTAACCCATAATCTAGAGACTGATTGAGATAAAAAAATATTCGTTTAACCGTAATCAAGTGTGACTCCTTAGGTCTAGCTTGATATGTAGCACACAAGCATACAAAAAACATGATATCGGGCATACTAGCGGTTAAGTAAACTAAGCTACCGATCATACCTCAATATAGACGAACGTTTACATCTTTTCCGTTTTCATCCTTGTGTAGGTGGGTAGTCTTACTCATGGGAGTCCTCTTGCTTGAAGACGATTCCATCCCGAATCGCTTAATAAACTCCCCTATACTTTGTCTGATGTATGAAAGTTCCATTCTTCATTTATCGAATTTGTAGTCCAAGGAAATAAGTGAGCTCTCCCATGTGGCTCATCTCGAATTCATCCTTCATAAACTTAGAAAATTCTTGACAAAGATTAAAGTTAGTAGAACCAAAAATTATATCGTCTACATAAACTTGAATCAATAGAATGTCATTTTCACAATCTTTAATGAAGAGTGTAGAATCAACTTCTCCCATTTTAAAACCTAAATCCAAAAGAAAGGTCTTAAGTCGATCATACCAAGCTTTAGGAGCTTGTCTCAACCCATACAACGCTTTCTTAAGTTTGAAAACATGTGTTGGAAATTTTTCATGAATAAAACCGGGAGGTTGAGAAACATATACTTCTTCACTGACAATCCCATTTAAAAATGCTCTTTTAACATCCATATGAAATAGTTTAAAATTCTTATGAGATGCAAAAGATAAAAGCAATCTAATAGCTTCTAATCTAGCTACGGGAGCAAAAGATTCTTCGAAATCAATACCTTCCTCTTGCAGGTAGCCTTGAGCTACTAACCTTGCTTTGTTCCTCGTGATTACCTCGTTCTCATCGGTCTTGTTCTTGAAGATTCACTTGGTCCCAATGACTTGGTGACCACTTAGAAGAGGAACGAGCTCCCAAACTTCATTTCTCTCGAATTGCATTAGTTCTTCTTCCATTGCCACTATCCAAGAGCTATCCTCACAAGCTTCTTGGATGTTCTTTGGCTCAATGGTAGTGACAAATGCGCAATGAGAGAATTCTTCAATTCTTGACCTCGTTCGAACACCCACACCAATATCTCCAATTATTTGGTTATGTGGATGGTTCTGAACGGTCGATAAGCTTTGGGTATTCCTGCATCACTTGGAACATCTTCAATAATTTCGTTAGTAGTGTTAGTCTCAATAATCGAATCATTAATCTTAACATTACTAAGAGAATCACAAATAGCATCTACACTATCATCATTAACATGAGGAAAATCAAAATCTTCGTAAAATGATACGTGTAGAGATTCCTCAATCGTTGAAGAAGTTTTGTTGTATATCCGGTAGGCTTTGCTACGTATGGAATATCCAACAACAATTCCTTCATCGGATCTTGGCTCAAATTTATCTAGATTACCAAAAGTGTTCTTGATAAAACATTTTGAACCGAAAACAAGAAAATATTTTACTTGAGGCTTTTTGTCATAAAACAACTCAAAAAAAGTTTTGTTCGTTCGGGGTCTCACTAGGATCCTATTGAGCACATAACATGCCGTGTGCACTGTCGCTGCCCAAAATTGTAGTCCAAGATGACTATCATGGAGCATAGTGCGAGCACACTCAATAAAAGTCCTATTCTTTCTCTCTACAACACCATTTTGTGGTGGTGCCCGAGGGAAGGAAAGTTATGAGTTATCCCGGTGTCATCACAAAACTTTGTAAAAGATTCATTCTCAAATTTTCCTCCATGATCACTACAGATAGTGATAATGGTGGATCCTACGAGATTTTGAATCTTCTTTGCAAATATGGTAAACTCTTCAAAAGCTTCATTCTTATTAGTTAAGAATGAAACCCAAGTAAATCTAGAAAAGTCGTCAACGACAACTAATCCATAATGAGCATTGCCTAAAGATGCAGTTCTAGTTGGCCCAAACAAATCTAGATGAAGAAGTTCTAGGGGCCTCTTAGAAGTAATCCCTTCTTTAAGCTTAAACGATGATTTACTAAGTTTATCTCGTTGACATGAATCACAAAAGTTTTTCTTACTAAAAGCAATTTTAGGAAAACCTTTGACTAGATCATGCTTAGCTAACTTATATAAGTGCTTGAAGTGAACATGACCAAAACGACGATGACATAGTAGTTGTTCACTTGTATTAGCAATTAAGCAATGTTCTACGGTTTTAGGCAAGCTCAAATAATAAATATTTTTACACCTAATACCAAAAAATAAAACATTCGAATCACAATCAATAATTGTACACAATCCTTCTCCAAAGTTAACCTTGTAACCTTTGTCACAAAGTTGACTAATGGAAATGAGATTGTGACATAAACCACTAACAAGAAATACATTAGTAATTAAGGGGTTTGAAGGGTTACCGACAATACCTACTCTAATGATGGTTCCCTTTTGATTACCTCCAAAAGTGATCGTTGCACCATTCTTGATGCTAATCACTTCGAAGAGCAATGCAGGATCTCCCGTCATGTGTTTGGAGCAACCACTATCGAGAATCCATCCTTTTCCTTTAAAGCTAATTTGACTTTTATTGCTCTTCTTCTTTCTCTTGGGTACCTACATAATATACCATAAGCTCATGATACCCAATGTTTGTTGGGTCCAAGGGGATTAGCCCTTTGGAAGCCAAGTCCAAGTGGACTTCCGCTTCCCAACATAATTACTATTCTTAATAACATCATGAAAATAGGAATCAACATATGCATTCCTATCATTTAGGCTAGTGTTCTTAGGACCCCAAATGGTGTAAAGTTTGGGAGTCCTTTTCCTAGTTTCATGCATACTTGTTAGATTTCTATGTGGTGCATGCTTCTTAGGAACATGGTTTCTAGCATAGAAATGTGGAGGTGGATATGCATTGGACATACGAGAATAATTTGTATGCTTAGGAACATGCATGTTTATGAAGCATATGTGTCATGCATGACATGTGGAGGATTATCATACATATAAGAATGATGCATATGTGCATATGAGTGTTTAGGAGCACGTACATGAGTATTTCTCATGTGTGGATTTGTACGTGTCCGTGGGTGTGGAGCATAAAAAGTGTCATGATTATCTACTTGTGAAGTAGGAGGTTTCCTACGTGGATGAAGGTTAGTATACATGTAAGCATGACTTCTCTTTTGGTTTCCACCATTAGCAGGTTTCTTGCCAAAAGGAAGAGATGGTGAAGTGGTGACTTTCTTGGTAGGTTTGCTACCTATAGTGTCTTTGACACCACTTGTGGATGCACCGGAGGATGGCCTCACAAAGTCTATAGTGACACCACTATAGGAGCTGCGATCATTGGATGCATTTGCTTTTACAAAACCAAGACCAACACGATGTGTGGCCGGAAATTGGTTTGCAAGAAAATCGTCCAATCATCCTGTTCCCTTATTAAATCTCACAATTCGGGAGGACATGAGCTCATATTTCTCCTTAAGAGAAGAAATATTGGTATCCGAGGTGGACACCCGTGCTTTGAGCTCGTGCACTTGAGTTTTAAGAGAATCATTCCCTAAATCCAATTGTGTGTGTCGTGTAACTAGATCACTATTATCCTTAGGATGTGTTTGATCTAGTTGAGATTTGAGGTTATTTACCTCATCTCTCAAAGTGACATTTTGAGAAGCTAAGTTTGCTTTCTCAAGAGTTAAAGTATCAACAATAGTGTCATTGTTGACAATGCATGGAATGGATGACTTGCTGATATTCAATTTCTTTAAGTTAGTATATCTAAGCATTAACGATTGATATTTATCAAATAATTCTTCATTTGCAATACGAAGTTCATCCATTGTTACCTCGGTATCCTCCGTGTCGGAATCACTCTCATCGGAGAGTGGATCTTCACGTGCCATGAAACACATGTGAGCGCACTCACCCTTCTCATCATCAGAATCACTTGATGAGTCCTCACTTGAGTCATCGAATGTACCGACGAGTCCTTTCTTCTTATCTCTATTGTTCTTGTCGGACTTGTGGTACTTCGGAGCTTTCCACTTCTCTTTGTTTCTTAGCATTGGGCAATCCCTCTTGATGTGCACTGGCTTGTTACACTTAAAGCAAAGAGAGGAAGTAGCATTAGTAGACTAAAATCTTTTGTTAGAGAGAAATTTACCTTTGCGGAAGAAGCGTTGAAACTTCTTCGCCATTTGGGCCATTTCACCCAAATACATCTCATTCTCTGATTCTTCACTATCGAAGGATGATGATTGGCGTTGAATGCCAAAGCTTTCTTCTTGGCCTCCGAAGGATTCATCATAGCTCGAATCTTTAATCGGTTCTCCCGTCTTACTTCATAAGACATAAGAGTCCCGATAAGATTCACAACTGTGTAATTCTTCAAATCATTGACCTCCTCGATGGCGATCGCTCTTCTTTCCCATTTGGAGGTCATTCCCATGATGATCTTCCTTACCTTTTCAGGTTCGGTGTATGTTTGGCCAATGGCTTCCAATTCATTGGTGATGTCGGTAAAACGTCCGTACATCGATGCAATGCTCTCATTTTCCTGCATATGAAACAAATCGAAGTTTTGCACGACATCATATAACTTTGAAAGTTTTACCTTGTTCGTTCCCTCATGGGTAACGATGAGATGGTTCCAAATTTGATATGCACTCTTACATGTGCATATCTTGTTGAACTCATTCCGGTCCAACGCACAATGAAGAGCGTTCATTGCTTTTGCGTTGTTGACTTCGGTGAATTTCTCGGAAGATGTCCATTTCTCGAAATCTACTTCGGTGGGCTCGACGTATTCCTTTTGGAGGGTTCTCCAAAGCGAAGTGCTCCTTAGGAACGTCTCCATCCTACATTTCCAATAGCCAAAGTTTGTGCCATTGAAACGTGGAGGACACACCGTAGATTGACCTTCGAAAAGTGTGGACGCTCCATCACGGTCGTGATTGTTGTACGAAGGCGGAGGAGGAATGTTGTTGTTGTTGGATGCCATAGCTAAAACCTTGTGCTCTGATACCAATTGTAAGGGTCCTGTCTATGGGGAAAACACTAGAAGGGGGGTTAAATAGTGTTTATGCAATTTAAAAAGATAGTTACACCAATTTAAATGCAATCCAACAAAATAATGCGGAATAGAAATTAAACCCAAAATGAAACATACGTAAACGCAGAGATGTTTCAAGGGTTCGGATTACACAAGTTACTTACCGACTTGTTCCAGGTAATCCTGCGTCCCTTCCACCCGGATACCTCCAGATACTCAAGTTAGAACCCTAACTTGAGGTTTCCTTAACACCCACTTGTAGCAACCCTATAAGTGAAATCGAAATACAATCGATTGACCTTGACTCCCACAACTTGGGAGCAAGCAAACCGCTCTCACAACCCGAGAGCAAATTCAAATAACGAAGGTTATGAAATATGACAGCAACACTTCCAATCACATATGCCTTGAAGTAGAACTTGAAGGAGAAGTGTGTTGTATGTTGGAGACTCTCTTGGAAGAGAGGAGAAAGCCCTTTCTCTTGACTGCACCAAATGCCTAGAAGATAAGTCTTTGGTTCTAGGTTGGAGAGCAAGAGATCAAAGATTGGAATTCTTAGGGCTTTGGATTTGAGAGCTTTTAAACTTGAGAATGAAAGCTTGAGATGAAAACTTGGAAGAATTGATAACCTCTCAATCTAACAGTAGAATCCACTTATATAGGTTTCTCAAATCCACAAAACAGATTTGGCAAAAACCCTTTTGGAATCCATGAGAAAAATCTCAACGGATAGAACCTGAGCTCATGACAGTCGACTGTTGCACAGTCAGCAAGGGTAGGTGAGAATTCATAACGGTAACTTACCACGTGGACAGTCGACTGATGAAGGATAGACAGTCGACTGTTAAACCAACAGGCGACTGTAAGTTCTTCTACAGGCGACTGGCCATAAGTTGGGTAAGTTAAAGAATTCTGGAAAACATCTGGGATAACAGGATAGATGACTGAAGAGGATAAAATAGTCGACTGTTAATCAGAATAGGCGACTGTAAATCCTTATACAGACGACTATCAAATACCCTGAGAATTTCCAGAGAGCTGAGTCAACAAATTGGCTCACAGACAGACGACTGTAGTAGCATAGACAGTCGACTGATCCAATGGATAGTCGAGTGTATATTCAACATTAGTCGACTGGCCGTAAAAATACAGATCAACAGAGTTTGGGTAAAAGATAGACATGCGACTGGTTTACAAAACACAGTCGACTGTCACTTGGACAGGCGACTGTAAATCGTTCATGAGTCGCCTGTGGGAAATAAGGTAGAGAAGCCCAAAACTAGATTGTAAAAGTTTGTGCATAATAGGCGACTGTAGAACAACACACATTCGAATGTTTTTGAGACAGGCGACTGTAAAGTGTTCAACAGTCGACTGTTATAAACAATACAGACACAACCAAAAGAGAAATGAATTGGAGTCTAAGGACGAATGTTCTATTGATGTCCTAAGACTGAAAAGAGGATGTGTGTGTGATCCATCAATGTTCTACTTCTAAGCTACATACTAGAAGAGATAAAGGAAAATTACATTGACGAATTCTCTCTTCTAACATCGTATGATCTTGAAGTCTTCATGGAGCTTCAAACACCATCCACGATCATCCAATCCATTTCATTTGCCTTCAATGAACTTTGAGTGTCATCCTTTGCAAATAGATCTTCATAATAAGCTTATGTAATGGATTAACTGCAAAATAGGGGATTAGTCATAAGTATTTATGTTTGCGCATCATTAACACCAAGTAGGGAGAAGTCCAATACTCAACAATGAGCGCTCGATCACCAACGTTGTCCCAACTCAAGGGAGAACGACACTTCCTGCCATATAGCGCTGCAAAGGGCGCCATACCAATGCTGGCCTGATAGCTGTTGTTATAAGCAAACTCCACGAGATGTAGATGGTCTTCCCATGATCCCTTGAAGTCCATTATACACGCATGCAACATGTCCTCTAGGATCTGAATGGTGCATTCTGATTGGCCATTTGTCTGAGGATGATAAGCTGTACTGAAGCTTAAGCAGGTCCCCAGACACTCCTATATGCTCTTCCAAAAGTGAGACGTGAATCGATTGTCTCTGTCTGAAATGATACTGACAGGGACACCATGTAACTTCACTATCTCCTCCATGTACTTCTTGGCAAGCAACTCGGTCGACTGGCCCACTCTGAAAGGGATGAAGTGTGCTGACTTGGTCAATCGATCGACGATCACCCAGACAGCATCGTTATGCTTCGTGCTCTTGGGCAGTCCCGTCATAAAATCCATCGTGATGTGTTGCCACTTCCACTTTGGGATGAGCAAAAGCTGTAACAAACCGGCAGACCGATGATGTTCAGCCTTCACCTGCTGGCATACTATACACTTCGCCACACTCCATGCGATGCTTCTCTTCATACCATGCCACCAGTAGTGTTGTCGCAAGTCCTGATACATCTTGGTACCGCCTGGATGAATGGCATATGGAGAACTGTGGGCTTCCTCCAATAGAGTTTCTCTGACATCTCCTGATGGTACACTGATGCGATTGTTGAATCTCAAAGATCCGTCCTCATGGATCTTGAATTCAGGCCTCTGACCTGCCATCACCATGTCCCCGATCTTTTGTAGCTTCTCATCTCCTGCTTGGGCAGCCTTAATCTTGTCCACCAAGTTCGACTGGATCTGAAGGTTGAGTAACGAAGACATTACTCCAGGTAATATGACATCCATCTCCATGATTCGTATCTCATGCCGTAGCCTCCATTGCGATGTGAGAGTCATCACTGTAGGGAGACGACTCAATGCATCCGGTATGACATTGACCTTCCCAGGATGGTACTGAAGGTCAATATCGTAGTCCGCCATCAGCTCGATCCATCGTCGTTGTTGCATGTTGAGCTCCTTCTGGGTGAACATGTACTTGAGACTATTGTGATATGAGAATATCTTCACATGTTCGCCCAGCAAGAAGTGTCTCCAAATCTTCAGGGCAAAGATAACTGCCTCCAACTCAAGGCTATGAGTGGGGTAGTTCTTCTCGTGGATCTTCAGTTGTCTGGATGCATAGGCAACGACTCGGACATGATAATGCAGCACACACCCAAGTCCTTTGCCAGAAGCGTCACAAAATACTTCGAACCCTCCGATTCTGTGTGGGATGACCAGAATCGGGGCCGAAGTCAATCTTCTCTTCAGCTCCTGGAATGCATCCTTACAAGCCTTCGGCCAGACGAAAACCACGTCCTTTCTCATCAATCGTGTCATAGACCCCACGATCTTCGAGAAGTCCTGGATGAATCGTCTGTAGTAACTAGCCAGTCCTAGAAAACTTCAAATCTCAGTCACAGTCCCAGGGACTTGCCAGTTTCGAACAACAGCTACCTTCTCGGTGTCGACGGATATCCCTTCTCCCAACACGATGTGGCCCAGGAAAGCCACCTTGTCGAGCCAGAACTCACACTTATTGTACTTGGCATACAGTTGGTGTTGTCTCAGCGTCTCCAAGACCTTCCTCAGATGTCCTCAGTGCTCCTGATCGTCCTTCGAGTAGATGAGGATGTCGTCAATGTAGACAACTACGAACTTGTCCAGATGGTTGTACAGAACCTGGTTCATGAGACTCATGAAGACAGCAGGTGCATTAGTCACACCAAATGGCATCACCAAGAATTCGTATTGTCTATATCTGGTTCGAAAAGCAGTCTTGTGGACGTCCTCCTTCTTCACATTCACTTGATGATATCCGGTCTTCAAGTCCAACTTTGAATACACGCTCGATCCTCCAAGCTGGTCGAAAAGGTCGTCGATGCGGGGTAGAGGATACTTGTTCTTCACTGTCATCTTGTTCAGCTGGCGGTAGTCGACGCACATGCGCTGGGATCTGTCCTTCTTCTTCATGAGTAGCACCGCGGTACCCCATGCAGATACACTGGGTCGTATCCATCCCTTCTGTATGAGGTCGTCCAGCTGAGCTCGAATCTCTTCAAGCTCAGGCGGTGCCATGCGATAGGGTCCCTTGGATATCGACTGTGCACCTGGTATAAGATTAATGGTAAATTCGAGGCTGCGATCTGGAGGCAAACTTGAGAGGTCGTCCGAAAATACGTCCAGGAATTCTCGTACTATCTCAGGCTTCTCTTGCTCGTCTTCCATTGCAGTCGCTACTGCCTTTGAAAGTCTGGCCCGAAACATCACTGGTCCTTCCGATCGGCTTCTGCTAAGGAATTCGAACTTAGGATGATTGGGTATTTCGAATTCTACCCTCCTTTGACGACAGTCAATGGTGGCATGAAATGTCGCTAACCAATCCATACCAAGGACAGCATCGAATCTTGGCATCTCTATCACCATGACGTCGGCAAAAAGGTCTCGTCCACAAATCACTACAGAGCAGTGAAGGCATCCATTGGTTATCAGTAGGGAACCGCCAGCGGTGTCGACCTTCCAACGGGAAGTTAGAAGTTCAACATGGATGTCATATGTGTGGATGAATCGACTCACCAAGAAGCAATGTGTAGCTCCCGAGTCGAATAATGTGAGGGCAGGTTTACCAGCTACTAAGATGGTACCTACGGTTATGAGAATCATGTTTAAGCTTACGATTTCTAAGTAATAGAGTATGTTGCAGAAAAGGATATTACGTACTTGTGATTACTTGGTCCGCAGCCTCGGCCTCTTCCACATTATCGTATAAGCTTGGCGCCTCGGGGGTGGCGCCTGTTGTCGGGCTTGCTGGAACACTCGCTGCTGAGGAGGGAGTGGTTGTCGTTGCGGGGCAGGTGGTTGTGGTCGCTGTGGAGCATTCCTGCCAGGGGCATTGGCTGGAGCAGGGCTAGGAGGCTGAGGCTTCCTCTCTGGACAATCCCTTGCACTGTGGTCTTTCGAGCCGTAGATCAGGCAAAGGTTCAGAAAAGACCGACATTCGGACCAAAAGTGTACTGTCTTCCCACAATGATGACACACCTGACGTGGTGGTGGGGCCTGCCTCTTGAATTGCGTCTGCTGGGTGTACCAGTACATTTGGTTGGGCGGAGGGCGTCGGCTGGGTCCAGCAGCAGGGGTTAGAGGTGGTGGCCTTTTGGGAGGGGCAGCCATCTCACGCCTTTCTTCTCTCTCAATGAACTTGTGTTTACGAGCTGCAGCCAGGACCTCAGTATGAGTGCAAAGTTGACGACTGACCAAGTTCCGTCGGATCTCTAGGTTTAGCCCTTGCTTGAAGCATTGAGCTCGGGTCAGAGGAGTGGCAACCATCCCGTGAGCAAAATGGCTAAGCATTGTCAATTGGGCATCATACTGTTCCACTGACATGGAACCTTGCTTCAACCTGACGAATTGAGCTTGCAGTTCCATCTGAGCTTCGGTGAGAAGTACTGAGTGTGGAAGTGGTCGGTGAACGTCGCCCAGTTGATTGGTCGTTGTAGACGACATTCAGCAGAGCTCCACCAGATTTTAGCTCCGTCGGTCAGTTGGGATTTGGCAGTGTCCACCCATGCATATTCTGCGATCTGAGCGGCTCTCAAATTGTCTTCGGTGCTTTGTAGCCATTCTTCGGCCTTCAGAGGACCATCCACGCCATTCCAGGTCTTTGGGTGGAGTGATCGGAATTGGTGTATGCCTCCTCAGTGCTTTTCTTCTCCTCGGATAGCTTGAACCATATCTCGTAATGCGATATCAAAAATCTGATGCACCGTGGGAGGTGGTCCGTTACTGGTCTGGTTGCTGGCTCTAGATAGGTTAGCTCCGTTGGGACTCTCAGAGGTGTTTCCGTCCATCATTTTTGAGTGTCTAACTTGCATACATAAAAAATGTCAGGTTAGTCGAGTATCGTATACGGTACATCCTGATTTTACTATACTGTTCACGAGGTATTTTGCGTGGACCTGCATGGGCCACCAAACTTGTAACAACCCGCTCTCAGGGGGCCATTACTTATTTGATTTTAATTGCAGGTCTGCAGTTTACCAGTGAAATCAATATAGTCACAATCCAGAGATGTACCAAAATACTCAAACCAGCGTACATACATTATTACAGTCCAAATTTAAAGTACAACAACAACCAACACTCTCTCACAAAATACATAAAGGAAGTATATAAAGGAAATGCGAAAGGAAAATACATAATACAACACATACACCAACACAAGCAGCTAAAACTCTACAGCCTCCGGGTCAAACTCAGGCTCCTTAAACTTGGGTGCAACTTCCTCGATCAGGTTGTCGTCTGCCGGTGCCATAAATGGAACTGTAGGTAAGTCACAACAATTCTAAATATAGAAAAGAAGCAGTGCACAAGTATGACAAAAGTAACTACGTACAAGCAGACCACAGTGAAAAGTAAAGTACTGAGCAACAACTATACACAACTGAATAGTAAAAGTAAACATAACTGAAAGGAGGGAACAACTGTAATGTGATAGTGCAAGTGAAACATGCTACTGCTATAGCTAAGGGTACGACAAGTAAAGTACTGTGACTACACAAGCGTAGTAGGTAAAGTGCATGTACTGCAAAGAAGTGATCGTGCAAGCAACACTAGAACTACGTGACTCAAGTCGGAGAGTACAATATGTGACCATCGAGTTCATCTCTTGCCTGGGTGCGCTTACCCAGACGAATGCCAGAACATAAGAAGCGGTACATGTAGTTTACCGAAACACAGGCAGCGGGACGGGATGCCGAAACACAGGCAGGGGGACGGGAAGATGAACTCCAGTCACTCCCATACTCTCTTAGACTATGAGTTACCCCAAAACCCCAGCGACGTGTCGATTGTTATACGAGATGTTCCACAAGATGTTCCATACGATGTATCACATGATGTTAGTCAAACCAAGACCACTGGTTGACTTTCTTATTGAAAACCAGAAAGTAGGAACTCATTCCAAAGCAGACTGTGCAAAAGCACAATGGATGCTAAGGAATTAGAGGATAAAGACAAGTCCAACATTCGGAGTGTCGATTCCATGCTTCGAGCATGTGGTAGTGTTGTTTAGCACGTAATTTACCTAAGTTGATGGTTGTGTGCTACAACCACCAAAGTTGAAAGTTGGCAAAGTAATCTGTAGTTGATTACTTTCCCATAGATTAGGTTTCTAGCTTGGTTCAAGTCAAGTAGCCATTTTGAGGCTATAAGTGGTGTTCTTAAGTTCGTACGAGTACACCTAACTAATTTTCTAAATCTAGAATTTGTCGTGACTTACCGATTTCGAGGTGTCGTAGCAAGCTGGGACTAAATCTAGGGCTTCCATGTAAGTTGGTGCACAAGAATTGGTACCTGCAAATACAAGAATAATTGGTTAAAAACACGACATTTCTTATTAAATAATTTGATCGTTTTGATTTTATAAACGATTGAAACGGTGTCGAAAAGCATTCTAAATTTTTATATAGGATAGATAAAAAGAAAATAATTTTACTGCAGAAGGAAATATTTTTCAGAAGCTTCTGGTAATTTTAATAATTTTTATAAGCTCAAAAATCAATTTAAAACTAATTTTAATTAGGTAACATGTTTATTCAACAATTTGTTCTAGGTGCAATACTAATCGAAAAGTTGCAAGTGAGCTGTCAAAATGACCGTCTCAAAGAGTACCACAACATATATTTTTCTCATATATCAGTTTACGTGAAAATAATAAGTTACAAATTTTTAAGTGAAAACGACGTATATAAGTTTTAGGGTTAAAAATTTATTCTGAAAAAACTACTACGCTAATTGAGATGAAACTAGAGCCATTGAATCCAGAATATCATTTCTTATTTTTTGGAGCTGGCCTAACATTTTTCTAAGGCTTATATAAATAGTTATCAATTTTAAACCCATTTATTCTTATATACTATTTCATAATATACCGTATACTCTTAAAATACGAATACGTTTATACGTATTCGTTTAAACCCTCACATATTCCCTCGTTATCATTTGCATGGTGTCTCTACGGCTAGGGGGCGGTGTGCGTGTGGGAGGACGGGGGCGGCGGCGTTGACGGAAGACGGCAGCGGCGGCGGCGGCGATCCGTAGCGACGACGATGGCGAGGGCGTCGAGGGTGACAGAGCGGGGAAGCAGACTTGAGGAGGTGGCAAGTGGGGTTTTCTGCGGGCCTCTCTGGCAGAAGAAGGCGGCGGTTATGTTGTGCAGGCGGTCACCGTCGGAGGAGCTCGGGGATGCTGCTTCGTCGAAAAGGAGCGTACTGTGGCGGGCTGTCGAGGCGTGGATGCGACGACGAGCATAGGGGGCACTGTCGTGCTGTCGAAAGGCCAGCGGTGGTGGCGTTTGAAGGCGGCGCTTCGGGGCTCTTCGAGCAGGCGGAGAGAGACGGGGGGCTGCGGCTTGTAGGCGGTAGGAGGGGTCGAACGTTAGGAGGGGGAGAGAGAGAGAGTGTGTGTGAGAGGGTCGAGAGCGGGCCTGGGTTTCAAACAAGAAAAGAGAGATAGAGATAGTTACTGTGTGTGTGTGTGTGTGTGTGTGTGTGTGTGTTTATTTGAGAGGCTGGGGGGTTTATATATGGATTAAGGGGGATAATTAATTAATACCCATATTTATTTTTGGGGACAAGGGGGAATACAGGGGATGGTTGAGATCCTGAAATTCTGGATCTCAACCAGCTCATTTAGGATTTAAAGGGGGTGGTTGAGGGATTAGGGTGAAAGTGATATAGTAAAAGTTAGTTAGTAAATGTAAAAAGGTCATTAGTGAATGTAATTAGTGAAAACGGAGGAATACAACCCCGTTTTTGCATACGACTCCGAAAAATTACGAAAACATACCCACAGGATCGTATCGTCGTGAGGATCGTGAATACGAGATCCATTTCGGGGTTTGGGCTACAGAGATATAAGTTTTAGGCCAAAATGTTTAGAAAACGGGTTTGCAGGTTCTAGGTCGATTTGTTATCAGAAAATTACGAAATTAATATGGAGAGCCCTAAATGATTATAGGATGATACTATAGAAGTTTAAAAATGTTTTGATGATGTTTGTATAGAAAATTAATTCATTAAGCCAAAACAGTAATAATTGAAAATGAATTTTTACCAAAATTGTTTAGAGATTTTTGATGAAATCCGAACTTATTGAAATACACCATAACTAGTTTAATGCTTCAAAATTTTTTTATAAGAAATTTTTGAAATCATTTTTTCTATAAAACTCCTTACTAACCATTATAAAGAAATTTTAAAATGTGAAAATATGTTAAATATGTAAATAGATGTGTTGATAAAAACGGGTTGTTACAGCAGAGTGAAGGGAAGGCTAAGTAGATGGGGCTCAATTTGCTGGCTTATGCCTGAGAGCAAAGGAGGTGAAGGTTGGGCATGGCTCTCGGCTTGTTAGCATGCACCCGGGAGCAAAGGCAGGGTAATACCGGGCGCTGGCTGGTGTTCATGCTGCTTGCACCCGAGAGCAGATGTAGGGCATGGTCAAGCACTGGCTACTCGGTTCTCTGGCATATGCCCGAAAGCTAATGGAGCAAAGGTCAAGCGATGCAGGGCTCATTGGCCTAGCTCTGTGCTTACGCTCGAGGAAGAGGGAGGCAGGGTTGGCGCGGCCTGCTGCTGCTTGCGCATAAGGAAAAGGGAGGCATGACTCAGCCTTGCTACTACTAGCGCCCGATGAAAGGGGAGGCAAGGCTCGAGCGGCTGTGGCTTCGGATTTTAAATTTTTTTTTGCGTGTGACCAATGGCAGAGGGACAGCTTGCTGGCCTTTTTATAAGGTGTTGAAACCCTATTCCTTTATGCACATGAACTCTTATAACCGACCTAATTTGCAATTCTTAATGGAATTGAATTCTTATTGATTTCTTCCTCCTTTTGTGTATGGAACTTGGATTCTTTGACTTGAACTCTTCTACCCCCATGATTTGACTTTCTAGCTAGAAGACTTTGACCAAGGCAAAATTACTAATTTGCCCCTTTGGTCAATTTAGTATTTGTTGACTTGAAAATCACTTAATAAAGGCATTAGTAGCCATGTGACTTGTTTGTCATCATTAAAATTAAAGTGTGACCTAGTTAGTTGGCTTACTTGGCTTACACCATTGTCTCATAGGTAGCAATGTAAACTTTGAACCTTAATCTGATTCAGATTTCGATTTAGATGATAATCAAATAGTGAATGCTTTTAAATTATTATATAAAAATAATGAAAAACTTTATGCGATTTTTTAAAATTGAAGAAGAATAATAAGAATTTAGAAGATAATCACAATGTTTTGCTTGGTGATTATGACAAGCTAAAAATTAAGATAATGCTTTATTACATAATCATGAATGTATGAAGAATGAGCATTGCTATATATGTTTTAAATTTGAATGATAGAAGTGATTTGCGTACTAGTGATATTTCTATGAGTCATTTTAAGCATGCAGAACTTGTTCTCAAACTTGATAAAGTTAATAACAATCCTAATGCAAAAGTCACTCCTTCTATAACCATGTTCCTACTCCAATCAATGTAGTTAGAAATGTTAATGCTGTTAAACCTAATCATAAGCATGCAAATTTTGTTAGAAAGAATTATCCTTTTATGTATGGTAAGTTTACTAGCAATTGTAAATCCAACACTCACAGTGTTCCTCATAAATACATTGAGAAGCCACACATTGTGCACCATGCTAGAAATTATGTTAGCTAGCATGATGATATGATATGATTTTCGAACAATCTAAATTAAAGAGATAGAAGTGTTTATATACATAATATTTTAACAAATATGCATGAATTTCTTGATTATTCATATATGCATGGGAAAGCAAATCCAAATCAGATTAGAGTTCCTAATGATTGGATTGATTTTGAACCCATGTTACTATGGTATCCATGCTTGTTGCATATCTTGTTGATACCCAAATTTATGTTAGGTAGAATTTAGATTAGAATTCAATTTTGATTAGAATAAAATGATTATAGTTCCTACTAATTGCTTGCCTCTAAATGTTGAAATCCCAAGAGTAGGATGTCTAGCTATTGGAAACTAAAGATTTGATTTTCTCCTTATAAAGTTTTAATGATACACATATTTACATATTATTATATGTGCATATATCTATGCAGATTATAAAGCTCAAACGCATTCAGATAAACCAATCATCAAGACAACATATATTGCAAGAAACATAAAAACAAGACGAAGATCAAAGTTGAATTTTTGTATCTTGTGAAAAATGATGTAATCTTTACTTTTATCTATTCTATAAAATAGGAATGTTATCATGGGTTTTTGTATATGGGTTATTGGATAAGAGAAATTGGTTAATGTTGATATGTGTATGTGTATTGTTGTATAAGAGAAATTGGTTAAGAGATAATGGATAAGAGAAATTGGTTGATATGTGGAATTGGGTGCGTTGGTTATAAAGATTTTGTATGAGGTATGAGAAATTGAGGAGGTATGAGATATTGGAATTGAAATCACATCATTTAAAATTTTGATATCACATCCCTATTCTCACTCTGGCTGAGGGGTTTTGTTTTATAATTTTGAAATCAATGGAGGGGGATGTTAAAAGGAGGGAATTAATGGAGGGAAAAAAATTTGATCCCATCGCTGATCACATCGTACTTGGGGGAGTTTCATTTGTATATCAGCTTGCGCTGAAAAGAAGCGAAGAAAAGCTTGGGCATTTTGCACGCCAGGAGCAAGAAGAGAATTTTGCTCCTCAAGCTGAGAACAGAATTTTGCTGGAGTTCAACGAAGAGCAAGAAGAACAAGAAGATCACCCTCATCTACCTCCTCACCATCATCTTCTACCTTCACATCGGTGAGCTCTTCCTCTTATCCACAATTTTTTTTCTTTTAATTTATTTCACCCTCTTCTCCACACTCATATTGCAGAGCTTAGAGATTCATCACGTTGCACCTCATCACCTCAAACCTTTGGGAGCTTTGTGAGTTTGAGAGATTCATCACGGTGGATAGCAACTTCTTGTTGGAATTAATGGCTCTTTTGGCCATTTGTTCACTCCCACTCTCTCTTTTTAGTCCCACATTGGATAGGCAATCACCCTTGAGTGGGTATATAATAGGATTCTCTCTTATGGGCTATTGGACTTGTTAATGGGCTAGGACTTGGGGGTAGCTCGCGTGCGCATGAGCCTAAGTGAGGGGCCGAGCCCAAACCGGGTTGGGCCGAATGGAAAATCTGGGCGACGGATCTGGAAACCCTTAGCGTGTGTGCGCTGGCGTCGTGCCTGTGCAGGGGGGGTTCACGGGTGTGCGCGCGGAGTGCCCGAGTTTTAACTCGTGTTTTAAGCCCATTTTATTTTTTCAGAATTCAAAAAGCCCAGTACGTTTTAATTTTCCCAACAGCCATTTTTCATTTAATTGCAACAACTATTTTTTTAATGGCTGATTATGGCTGCGTTGTTAATGGCATTCATGGCCAAATTCCAACAACCATATTTTTTCCTCTTTATAAACTCTTGTCTAGAGTTTTTCTCATACATGCGAAACATCATCTCCACAAAAATCCTCTTCTCCTCCATTCCTCATCCTGGGTATCGATCTCTGTGCAAGCTCCACGCTTCTGGCCGCGAGTGGACGGCGTTCAGACGCGCCTGCATTAACCTTGGGGAGCAGCCGGCATCATCCGATTACCACCACGGTCGGGCCGTAGTTGTTTTCAAGGCAGTGGCACAGCCATGGCGCAGTTCTTCTTCTCTGTCTACGAATTTCCCTTTCCTTCGCATTTTGTTTTTCTGATCATTTAACTCTATGTTTTGCATTTGCAGTCATAGCTATTCTCTTTCAGGTCTAACAGTTTGAAAACAACTACTCACTTTGCTATGGATGTCACTCCTTCCAAGTCGTTCCTCGATCTGTCCAAGTTGGCACCCCTCGATGGTACCAACTACAAACTTGGTCGCAAAAACTCTTGATGTTTTTTGAACAGCTTGAAATTGACTACGTCCTTTTCAAAGACTGTCCCCCTCTTCCTCCTCCTTCTGGCACTCCACCAACTTCTGTTGATGGTGCTGCTATTGCTGTCATTCCTCCTGCCAACTCTTCTGCTTCTATAGAAATTATAAAATATGATAAAGACAACAAGACTGTTCGTTGTCACATCCTTCATCATATGAAGGATTCTTTATTTGATTTATACATGCTTCATAAATCTGCTAAACTAATCTGGGATTCCCTAGAAAAGAAGTATGGATCTAATGATGCAGGAAAGAAGAAGTATGTTGTTGGCAAGTGGCTCCACTTCCAAATGCTCGACGACAAGCCCATCATGGAACAAGTACACATCTACGAGAACCTTTGCGCAGATGTTCTCAACGAAGACATGAAGATGTGCGAGATCTTTCAAGCGAACGTGCTGTTGGAGCGGTTCCCACCTTCCTGGGCTGAGTACAGGAACCATCTCAAACACAAGAAGAAAGATCTGTCCCTACAGGAGCTCATCAGTCATATGCGAACCGAAGAGGCTAATCGCCTCAAAGATAAGCCTGACTCTTCTCCTGTCATTTCTGTCAAAGCTAACATCGTTGAATCCACTGGCCCCTTCAACAAAACCAGGTTCAACAACAAAGGGAAGAAGCCCTTTAAACAAGGACAGAACAAGAAGTCAAGTCACTTCACCAAACCAGACAGCAAGGTCCAGAAGCCGAACATTGTCTGCTATGTGTGCGGCAAACCTGGCCATAAAGCCTACCAATGCTTTCAACGCCAGGGAACCCAAAAGCCGCCCCAGAAACAAGGTGGCCCTGCTGCTCAAGCCAACCTTGCTGAACCAGATGAAGTCATTGCTGCTGTCATCGTTGAAGCTAACATGGTGGCCAATAATGTTGATTGGATCCTAGACATTGGCGCGACAAGACATCTCTGTGCAAACAAGGATCTGTTCCACGACTTCAAGGATGCTGCGGACACAGACTGCATCTTCATGGGAAATTCTGCTGCTTCCCGAGTTGCTGGTAAAGGTACTATCATGCTGAAACTAACATAAGGAAAGACTCTCTCCCTCAGTAACGTCCTTTATGTCCCATCTCTGCGTCGCAACCTCGTGTCTGGTGCCTTACTAAACAAAGCAGGTCTAAAACTTGTCTTTGAGGCTGACACGGTTGTTATTTCTCGCAGTGGAGACTTTGTTGGGTAGTGCTATCTGAGTGATGGACTCTTCATTCTGAATGTAGTTTCTGATTCAATGAATAAATCTGCTGTTGCTTATATTGCTGAATCTTTAGACTTATGGCATTACCGACTAGGGCATGTCAATTTTGCTTCCATTAAAAGATTAAATAGCTTAGATCTAATATCTGCTACAAGTTCTTCTGAATTCTCTAAATGTCAAATCTGTGTAGAAGCCAAATACACTAAAAAACCGTGTAAACCTGTTGCTGTTAGGCAGTCAGAACTTCTTGGTTTAATTCATTCAGACCTAGCAGACTTTAAATCTACTAGAAGCAAAGGAGAAAAACATTACTACATCACTTTTGTAGATGATTACTCTAGATTCACTAGGGTATATCTTCTAAAAACTAAGGATGAGGCTGAAGAAATGTTCCTTAAATATAAGTCAGAAGTAGAAAACCAACTTGATAGAAAAATCAAAAGGTTTAGGTCTGACAGAGGTGGAGAATATAGCTCCCATACCTTAAAAGACTTCTGTGAGAAGAATGGAATCATACATGAGTTCAGTGCTCCTTATGTTCCTCAACAAAATGGTATAGCTGAACAAAAGAACAGGGCTCTGAAAGAAATGATGAATGCCATGCTATTAAGTTCAGGATTATCTGATGACATGTGGGGGGAAGCCATTCTCTCTGCTTGCCATATCCTTAATAGAGTACCCCATAAGAAACTAGACAAAACACCTTATGAATTGTGGAAAGGTTATCCCCCTAACCTTAAATTTCTTAGAGTGTGGGGGTGTCTGGCAAAGGTAGGACTACCTGACTTTAAGAAGTCAAACATTGGGTCTAAAACTTATGATACTGTTTTTATAGGGTATGCTCATAATAGTGCTGCATATAGATTCATGTCCTTAACAGATAACACTATTTCTGAGTCTAGAGATGCAGAGTTTTTTGAGCATGTTTTTCCTTTGAAAAGGGAATTAACAGAATCTTTGTCCCTTGTACCTCCCATAGAAACTCTTCCTTCTTCTTCACCTATATATTTTGATATGCATACATGTAGTTCTACTTTTAGTGAAGAACCTAGAAGGAGTAAGAGGCAAAGGACTGAAAACCAATTTTGGACCTGACTTTATAACTTCCTTTCTGTCAGAAAATGGTTGTATAGATATGCTTAGTTATGAGATAGTGTCTACCTTTTTAATAGAAGAAGACCCAAAAACCTATGATGAGGCAATGAGATCCATTGATGCTAGTTTTTGGAAAGAAGCTATTAAAAAGCGAACTTGATTCTATTGTATCCAATCAAACTTGGGAATTAGCCGAGTTACCTAAAGGTAATAAGCCCATTAGTAATAAATGGATTTTCAAGAAAAAGATGAGACCTGATGGATCGATAGAAAAATTCAAAGCTTGACTTGTGATAAGGGGTTTTACTCAAAAGAAAGGATTAGACTACTTTGACACATATTCTCCTGTGACCAAGATTGCAACCATTAGGACTCTAATTGCCCTAGCAGTAATTCATGAGTTAGTCATACATCAAATGGATGTTAAGACAACCTTCCTAAATGGCGATCTAGAAGAAGAAATCTACATGTCCCAACCCGAGGGTTTTGTAGTTGATGGTGAAGAGAATAAGGTTTGCAGGCTTAGAAAGTCTTTATACGGCTTAAAGCAAGCTCCTAAGCAATGGTATGAGAAATTCAACAGCACCTTAATAAGGAATGGATTTGTTGTTAACACATCTGATTCTTGTGTTTATTCTAAACTTATAGGATCAGATTGTGTAATTATTTGTCTCTATGTCGATGACATGTTACTTTTTAGGAATAATCTAGATATTGTAAATGAAACCAAAAATTTCTTGTCATCTCAATTTGAG
The DNA here is from genome assembly GCA_030789695.1 of Scilla litardierei. Classification (NCBI taxonomy): domain Eukaryota; kingdom Viridiplantae; phylum Streptophyta; class Magnoliopsida; order Asparagales; family Asparagaceae; genus Scilla; species Scilla litardierei. Next base: position 414,926,578 of record CM061142.1, read on the forward strand.
ATGAAAGACCTAGGAGAAGCTGATGTCATTTTAGGAGTTAAAATTGTTAGAAACTCTTATGACATCTCCTTGAGTCAATCTCATTACGTAGAGAAGGTGCTGAAGAAATTCAACTGCTTTGATGTTGTTCCTGCTAGAACTCCCTATGACCCTAGCATACATTTGAAAAAGAATTTAGGAGAGAGTATTTCTCAATCTGAATATGCTAAGATCATAGGAAGTGTGATGTTCCTTATGAACTGTACTCGACCCGATATAGACTATGCTGTTAGCAGGCTAAGTCGGTACACTCATAACCCTAGTAATGAACATTGGACTGCTCTTCATCGTTTATTAAAGTACCTGAAAGAGACTGTTGATTGGTGTTTGCATTTCAGCAAATTTCCTGCTGTGTTAGAAGGATTTTGTGATGCAAACTGGGTTTCAGATAACGATGAAGTTAGTTCAACTAGTGGTTTTTTATTCTCCTTGGGTGGAGGTGCTATATCTTGGAAGTCTTCCAAACAGACATGTATAGCACACTCCACCATGGAATCTGAATTTATTGCTCTTGAGTTGGCAGGGCAAGAGGCTGAATGGCTGAGGAACCTGTTAGCAGACGTGCCTTTGTGGGGAGGAAAAACTGCTCCAGTTTCCCTTCATTGTGATTCTTAGGCAGCCATTGGTGTTGCTAAAAATAGTGTCTACAACGGGAAGAAGAGACACATTCGGATCAGGCACGGTGTGGTTAAACAACTCCTGAAAAATGGAGTAATTTCTTTGGAATATGTAAGGTCTGAAAGAAATCTTGCATATCCACTAACCAAAGGATTGCCAAGGAAAGTGGTTCTTGATTCGTCGAGGGGGATGAGGCTAAAGCCCATGAGTTAAGGTTATATGGTTGATACCCAGTGTGGTCTAACGAAGCCATATGATCCTTAACAAACACTACATTCCCATCCCTATGGCGTGTGGTAGTGTTCTTGGAATCCATAGCCAAGTTTGGTGGTGCTAGTGAGAAGCACTTGATGGATTCACTTTGAGACAAGTCCATAACCAGTTTTGGTGGTGCTATTGAGAAGCACTTAATGGACTTAAGCAGAGGTTGAGCTGTATGCTCTTAATGGTTTCACAACCAGTTTTGGTGGTGCTATGGAGAAGCACTTGATAAACCACCCATGTGGCTGTGAGGGTTTGGCCGCCCTCTATGAAAGACAAGGGCAGTCTTTCTAGAGCACTCACGAGACCCAAGGTATGCGCATGGCCTATAGCGCTTGTTATGTATCGCGGAGTTTGCACAAACTCAAGGGAACAATATGTGTTGTGGGGGTTCTCAATCGAACTCTAATGAGTTCAAGAGAAATTCACTCATTAGAAAGTAAGTTGTTACCTCACTTCACTACGTATCAATTCAATCGAAAGACATTGATACTTAAGTATTCATCCCTCTTTACCCAGGATCTTTCTCTTCTCTTTCTTGAGCCATTAAGTGGGGGATTGTTGGAATTAATGGCTCTTTTGGCCATTTGTTCACTCCCACACTCTCTTTTTAGTCCCACATTGGATAGGCAATCACCCTTGAGTGGGTATATAATAGGATTCTCTCTTATGTGCTATTGGACTTGTTAATGGGCTAGGACTTGGGGGTAGCTCGCGTGCGCGTGAGCCCAAGTGAGGGGCCGAGCCCAAACCGGGTTGGGCCGAATGGAAAATCTGGGCGACGGATCCGGAAACCCTTAGCGTGTGTGCGCTGGCGTCGTGCCTGCGCCGGGGGGGGGGGGGGTTCACGGGTGCGCGCGCGGAGTGCCCGAGTTTCTTCTCTTTCAGGTCTAACACTTCTGCATGTCAACCCTTGGTGAGTTTTGTTGAGCTTCATCACAGTTGCAATTTCATTCAAGTTTCAAGTTTGTAGTTGCAATTTCAGTCAAGGTTTAGGAATGAGAATTGATTTTATGAATATCTTAAAACTTTTAGTCACGGGTTGGTTATGAGATCAAAATAGTTTGCAAACACCAACTCTTATTCATTTTCTTGAAAATTTCACGTCATGTTTCAATTGTTGTTATGGAAGTTGCAATTTTAAAATTTCAGTCCATTTTCAAAATTCATTCAAGTTTTCAAGTTTCAATTTTGCTCCTTTTTCATTCATTCAAGTTTCAAACTGAAATAACTGAAATTTTTGCTGATACTTCGTTTGACTGAATGAGCATATTTGTCCCACAAAGTCTCAGTTTTACCTCAAACCTATTTCTGTCATCAAACCATTGAGCAAATGATCATATTTCTGTCATGGTTTAAGTATAACCTCAAGTGGAATTTCACTTGGTTAATAATGATATTTCAGTCATGGTTTAAGTTCAGGTACCTCAACTTGATACTAATCATGCTTTACATTTTACCTCAACCCTATGCTTAAAAATTGCAGTCAAGTTTCAAAATTTCATTCAAGGTTCAATATCCATGATTAATTTGGTTGGATGAGAAATAGTTGATTATAAAAATTGTTTTTGGAGTGTGGAGGGTGAGTGTTATTGAAAATACATCAAGCTTGTAAGACAAATTCAATGTAGGGAGAAAAATTTGTCTATTGATTTAATGAGCAAAAATTTCACTCAAGGTTCAATATCCATGGTTAATTTGTTTGGATGAGAAAAATAGATGATTAATGCTTTATTAATTTGGTTCATTTTGAAAATAGTTGCTTTTTACAGTCTCAGTTAGTGTAATTGAAAATACATCATTGAAAATACATGCTAAAAACTGATAATGTTCATATTTGAAATCATTGAATAATGTTCATATTTGAAATCTCATTCAAATGTCTTTAGCTCACCTCATTACATTTTATTAATCATTATAATGAGTTAAGAGATAGTCATGTTATCCATGAGAAAATTTTGAATACTTGCTCATTTTGAATACTTGCTCATTAAATATAGGACTATTAAAACTGAAAATTTTGAATACTTGCTCATTAAATATGCCATAACCACTTTAAATATTGAATATACTGAAAGTTTGAATACTTGCTTACTGAATATATTTAATTTTGAATTTTGAATTATGAAAATATGCAAAATTTTGGATATACTTGAAACTTACAGTCCTCTTAAACCTGAAAATTTTGAATAATAGCTTATTTTGAATACTTGCTCATTTTGAAATGCACATACTTGATTTACTTTGACATACTTCACATACTTGCTCAAATTTTATATGCATATGTATATACTTGACATACTTGACATTTCATATGCATATACTTGACATATTTGATTTCAAATGAGCAAGGTCAAATTTCAAAACTGGATATACTTGACATACTTGATTTCAAAACTGGATATACTTGACATACTTCAAAACTGGATATACTTGACATACTTGATTTCAAATCCAGTATGCTCATTTTGGATAATTGATATACTTGACACACTTGATTTTGGATTCTTAATATTCAAAATGAGAAACTGGATATACTTATTCTGTTTTATGACATGCGGACTCAAAATGAGATACTTGACATGAGAAACTAGATATACTTGACAAGAAATTTTCGATATTGCAGTTAACATATAATATAGAATAGAAATGTGTACCTTGACAAGATATTTTGTACCTTGACAAGAAATTTTGGACATTTGAAATTTGAAATGCTATTTTGATGTGGGGACATACTGAAATTCAGATTGTCATGCTAGAAATTTGATTATAGGACATATCAAAATTGAGATATGCCTATAACTGGACTATCTCAATTTCAAGCAATTAGAAATTTCTAATAGTGTAATGTTAATTGAGAATATTTCATTATAAGACATATCAAAATTGAGATAGGCCTATAATATGACATTTCTCAATTTTATGCAATCAACATTTCAGGCTATTAGAAATTTGATACTATTAGAAATACTGATTATAGGTCATATCAAAATCCAGTTTCAAAATTGATTATAACAACTAAATGCTTTATGTATTCAATGAAACGGTGAAATTTTCAAGTCCAATCAGGTAGTGTTCTGTTTTATAAGCTCAATGAAATATACATATGTTGAAACCCATGATCTGTGTATGTATGTTGAAATATACATAAATAAATAGTTGAGCATTGGTGTATTTCCAAAATTAGGATTGGAAATATCCCGTCACAACACTAATTCATACTTAAATATTATGCAAACTGGAAATTTCCTCAATCCTCAATTTGACATATTTAATTTGCAAACCAATTTCCTCAAGTTTGCATATGTTTGAAAATTTCCTCAAGTTTCAAAATTTCCTATTTGCAAATTAATTTGAGTCCAGGATACTCAAATTAGTGAGAAAAATTTCCATATGTTTGAAATTTCCTCCAATTTGCATATGTTTAATTTGAGTATATGCAGTTCCTCAAGTTTGAGTATGTTTGAGTATGTTTGAGTATATGTTTGAATGTTTGAGAAACATATGTTTGAGTATACTCAGTTTGCATATGTTTGAGTATGTTTGAGAAAATTTCCTCAAGTTTGCATATACTCAAATTGGAAATTCTCAAACATATTCAATTTGAAACTTGAGGAAATTTTCACATACTCAGTTTGTTTCCATACTCAGTTTGTTTGGAAATTTCTCAAGTTTCCACTCTCAGTTTGTTTGAGAAAAATTTCTATAGTTAGTTTGAAATTTTCCATACTCAAATTGCAAATTGCAAACTGGAAATTATCAAACGTACTCAGTTTGCATATACTCAAATTTGAGTATATGCAGTTCTCATTGGTATCTCAGTTTCAGTATGTTTGAGTATGTTTAAGTTGAGTATCTGGAAATTTTCAAACATATGGAAATTTTCCTCAAATTTGCATATGAAAATTTCCTCCAGTTTCCATATGTTTAATTTGAGTATATGCAGTTCCTGAAGTTTGAGTATGTTTGAGTATATGTTTGAATGTTTGAGAAACATATGTTTGAGAAACATATGTTTGAGTATACTCAGTTTGCATATGTTTGAGAAAATTTCCTCAAGTTTGCATATACTCAAATTGGAAATTCTCAAACATACTCAGTTTGAAACTTGAGGAAATTTTCACATGCTCAGTTTGTTCCCATACTCATTTTTTGGAAATTTCTCAAGTTTCTACTCTCAATTTGTTTAAGAAAATTTCCATACTCAATTTGAAATTTTCCATACTCAAATTGCAAATTGCAAACTGGAAATTATCAATCATACTTAGTTTGCATACACTCAAATTTGACTATATGCAGTTCTTATTGATATCTCAGTTTCAGTATGTTTGAGTATGTTTAATTTGAGTATCTAGAAATTTTCAAACATATGGCAATTTTCCTCAAGTTTGCATATGAAAATTTCCTCCAGTTTCCATATGTTTAATTTGATATCTCAACTTGAGGAAATTAATTTGAGTCCAGGATACTATTTAATTTTTCTCATTGATATCTCAGTTTGCATATGTTTGAAAATTTCCTCAAGTTTCAAAATTAGTTCAAGTTTCAAACTGTCATATGAGTATCCTGGACTCAAATTAATTTGAGTATCCTGGACATATGCAAATTAATATGTCAAGTTGAGTATCCTGGACTCAAAATGTGATCATTTGAGTATCCTGTCAAATTAATATGCTCACAGCTCCTGTCAACTTTATAAACTCTGCTCATGGCCATTTGAGTATGAACATCATTTTGAATCATATGAACATGAACATATGAGTATCATGGAATTACTTTTCTTGCAAAAAATATTCATACTCAATGAACATTTGAGTTGTTGAGTATGCATATGAATAGTTAAGTATGTTTAACATTTGTTAGCATAAGAATAGTTGAGTATTGGTATATGCTTGAGTAATCTTAAACATTTGAGTAATTTGAGTATACTCATACTGAATAGTTGAGAATGCAGTTGAGTAGTTGAGTATGCATATGCATAGTTTAGTATGTTTAACATTTGTTAGCACCCTAACATTTGAGTATGAATTATTTAAATTCAATTATATGTTAAATGAAGTATTGGCAGTAGACATGTTAACATGAACTTCTAATATGAATGTTAACATTAACTTCAGTTACTTAAGCCAATTTGCCAACTCTAATATGAATGTTAAGATTACATGTGGAATTTACTGCCAATTCTTATATTTGATATTCTCAAAATTGATGTGGAGTTCTTAGATTATATCAATTCAGTTACTGCCAATTCTAAGAACTCCACAAGTAGCAGTAATCTAAGAATTTTGAGAATACATACATATTTGATCTGTAACTAAATTGTTACATGCAAAATGATTTAATATCTCAAATCAGTGACTTCAATTGGGAGTAACATTAAATTCATAGTGGAGTGCTTGTAGAATGGTAGTTCTTATAGTTGTAAAACAGTTTGTTGTTATGGATTTTTGGTTTGATTGTTAATGTTACATATCCAAATTGATTTTTGAAAATTGATATATGAAAATGTTTAGAGTTCATATCAATTTGTCTAAAAAAACAGAATACTATGATTTCAAATTGGTTAAAACTATTAACTTTTGATATACCTGAGTTTATACCATGAGTTTATACCATGAAGAAATTGAATGACTCATTTTGAAACATGACTAATAGAAATTTCAAACATCTCTATAAATCAGTATCCTATTTTGAAACATGACTCATTAGTACTCATTTTGAAACATGACTCATTTTGCATGTATACTGAAAACACGATATTAGAAAATAGGATACTGATTTCAATAGAATGAAATTAGCAGAATAATTTGATTCAACATGAACTTTGATGCAACATGAACATAATGCCTCATTTTTGGCCAAATTATCCATTATGCGTTTTCATGTCATATACCTTCTGCACTCTATCATGCTGCCAACTTCAAGGATTTGGGTTATAGTCTTTGTTGTTTTTGATTATTTTGCAAAGCATATTTCTAAGCACTTGAATCCAGTTTCCTTATTTGGCTTATAGAAAGTAACATGCATGTTAATGATGCTCATTTTAGCTTTCCGACATTAGATGTTAATAACTTAATAGCATGTTCTATTTATTAGTACCTTGGTTATTCTTTCTATTTTTTATTTTTTGTTCAACTCTCCCCCCCCCCAATGACTAATTTACAGGGACTTAAAGCTTTCTATGTCATGACATTACTGCTTATATATGTCAACTATGACTTTGCTGTTACACATGTTATAGATTTTAGCATATATGATATACATGCTTCCTAAATTTCCTAACATACTTGGATAATTTAAAAGCCTGAGATGGTCCTTAAGATCCTATGTGACTGCTGTACTAGCATACATGCTATGCACTTCTCATTTTTCATACATTATACACAGGATGCTTCTCCAAACCAAAAGTGTCATGTTAGTATAAGCTGGATACAACACCCATTTGTGTTTGACACTTAAAAATATATGTGCCTTTATTCAAATATTGATAGAATGAAATTAGTAGGATAGTTTGATGCAACATGAACGTTGATGCAACATGAACATAATGCCTCATTTTTGGTCAAATTATCCATAATGCATTTTTCGCGTCGCTTTGTTGTTCCGCGCCGAATGCTCCCGCGTCTTTAAATATTTTTACGCTAATTTGTATTTCCTTTAAAATTTGGCTGCGTAAATAATTTTTTGGGGAACAAAGATTTCGCGGAAGAAAAACTTAACTGAACCGTGCCCGCGGGCACGGGTTATGACTACCTTTTTATCGTTGGTATTGCGTCCGGGAGACGACTATCCCCGTCATTCTTTTGCCCTTGAGCCAGCTGTCCCGTCGGTTTCGCGTCCGTGAGACGACCTTTGCCGTGCCCTCCGGGCACGTGCATTCGCTAGTTCTTACATATACTTAGCATGTGAAAGCCTTGATGATGATGTACCTTAGCCATTTAGGATTTCCTTAAATGACCAAGTCAAAGACCAAATTAGTCGACTAACAATTGTAACGACCGGTATTCATTGTACGTATTTCCGTACGTATTTTGGTGATGTATTGAATTATGAGACTTATCGCGTTAAGATTTTGTTGGTTAGCCTGTATGCATGATTCATTGCCATATTGTCAACCCACTTGACTTCACGATCGTGCTGACACTAATCTTGTCTCTTTTGGACATCACTAATGCGCAGTGGCAATATCTTGATAATTGTGATGTTTTAAACACAAATCTACCAAACCAATTATACCTTATAATTTTTTAGTAACTCTTAATATACTTTTAATAATAAATCTAAGGTGCAATAATTGGAGATTTCTTAATATCTCCCCTAATAATAGTCTAATTATTAATTAAAACCCTTAATTATTTTCCTTCCTCAAATTTAAAATCAATCAAATATCCTAACAGATCATCCCTCCTCCATATGGCCACGTGCATGTATCTTAGGGGTTTTCAACCGAACAACCCAAGCGAGATGCTCGCGTATAACCCCATGCCTTACTCGCCATGAATCGGATATTATCCATGCATGAGTGCATGCGGGATACGCTCAACTAACCTCGATCTGCTCTCATCTTTTCGGATACACTGTTCTTCATATAATCCCACGTAAAACAAAACAAAACCCAGGCCGTTCCCAAAACACTTTTCTATCCTTTAAAGAAAAGAAAGCTTAACTTGCGACTAGGGTGGTAAGGAAGCTTAACTTTTCACATGAGATTGTAGTAGATCCAGTGGGTTATTCTGGGGGTTTATGGATTTGTTGGGATGGTAATTTATTTGACCTGGAATTATGTTCCTCCACACCCCATTTAATCCATGCCTTGATTAGATGGAGTGGATCGCAGACATTCTTGCTTTCGGTTGTTTATGCACCACCGAGTCGTCCTGCTCGATGGAATTTATGGGACCATTTAGAGCACTTTGCTATTGGAGTAGACTTACCCTGGATGGTCATGGGGGACTTTAATGATATTCTGGGATTGGCTGAAAATTTTGGGGGTGTTTTACCTTCTATCTCTAGATGCTCTCGATTCCACCAAATGATCTCGTCATGTGGGCTTATGGACCTAAATTTTGTTGGCACCCCATTCACTTGGTGTAACCAGCGGCGGGGTTATGCTCGTGTCTTTGAACGATTGGATAGGGTGTTGGCTACACCTGCTTGGTGTCAGTGATTCCCACATGCACTGGTCTGTCATTTGCCGCGCATTTATTCGGACCATTGTCCGCTTCTTTTGCAATTGGATCCAGACATTCAGGTGAATTCCCTTTGTAAGCCATTCAGATTTCAGGCTATGTGGTTTGTGGAGGATGGAATCAAAGGAACTTTGGATAGCATGTGGGCTCGAGCTCCGAGGGAGTGGGGGAGTAAATTGCAGCATGTTGCAGTGGATCTCCAACTATGGAACAATCATACCTTTGGAAACATATTTCGAAGAAAGAGATGTCTGAGGGGAGAATTGATGGAGTGCAGAGGGAACTTTCTTTTCACAATTCTCACCAACTATGCATATTAGAAGAAAGATTGATTGTCGAATATGATGCTATCCTCTCCAGGGAAGAGATTTTCTGGGCCCAGAAATCTCGGGTGAATTGGCTACTTCATGGTGATCGTAACACTAAGTTTTTCCATAACTCTACATTATGCCGTCGTAGGCGTAATTGTATTTCTATATTGAAAGATGATGCTAGTTCTTGTATTTTGGGAAAAGCAGAGCTGCGGAGTCATGTGACGGATTTCTATAAAGGCCTGTTTAGGAGGGAGGAGCATGCCAGATCGAGCCTTGATCATCCTCAATGTCCTTCTATATCCGCACACCTTATTCAGGATCTTGAATGTCCAGTCATGGAAGCTGAAGTACGAGATGCTCTTTTTCATGTGAAACCATGGAAATCACCTGGGGTAGATGGCTTTTAGGCTGGGGTGTTTCAGGAAATGTGGGTTACTGTTAAGCATTCACTGATATCTTTGGTTTCTGAGGCACTGGATAAGGGTGAATTTGATAAGGATCTTTGCAAGATTTTACTAGTTCTTATTCCAAAAGTGCCTAGCCCTGAGAGGCTGACTCAATTTCGTCCTATTAGCTTGTGCTGCGTCCCATATAAATTGGTGACTAAGGTGTTGGTGAACATGAGTCGTCCTTTGTTTTCTAACTTGGTTAGTTCCCTTCAAGTTAGCTTATTCCTGGGAGACAACCATCGGACAATATTTTGGTGGCACAAGAGATGATACATACCATAAGGAAGTCTAAGTGTAGCGATGGGCTTTTTTGCCTTGAAGATTGATCTAGAAAAGGCCTATGATCGTGTCAGATGGGACTTTCTGGAGGAAACTCTTTCTCTTTTTGGATTTCCTACTTCATGGATAAAGCTTATCATGTTCTGTGTCTCTTCTCACAACTCTCGGTGATGTGGAATGGAGAGACTTCAGATTGGTTCTTGCCTGAAAGAGGCCTGCATCAAGGGGATCCCCTCTCTCCATATTTGTTTGTTCTGTGTATGGAGAGATTGGGCTTACTTATTTCTGAAGCTGTGGCATCAAAGTCCGTGGGGGCCCAGCAATATCCCACTTGTTGTTTGTTGATGATCTCCTTTTATTTGGATGAGCTACTCTTCAAAATACTCAGAGGGTGAGGGATATATTGGATGTGTTTTGTGCCGCTTCTGGTGCTAAGGTAAATTTGGAGAAGTCTCGTTGCTTCATTTCACTATCGGCCGGACGTCACCATGCCTCACGTGTTTTTTCCTCCTTGGGGGTGATGTCTTCTTTGGACTTGGGCAAGTATTTAGGTGTACCGCTGATTCATGGTAGAGTTACTAAAAACACCTATCGGTAGCTGGTGGAGAAGATTTGTTCCAAACTTTCCGAATGGAAATCCAGGTTATTAAGTCTTGGTGGGAGAGCTACATTAATTAGCTCAGTAACAGCCTCGATTCCTACATTTACTATGCTCACTACCAAATTACCTAAGCACACTATAGAAGAGGTGGACAGATGGAATAGGTGTTTTCTATGGGGTGGGACCGAAGAAAGGAAGAAGATCCATTTGGTGAATTGGAAAGAAGTATGCATGCCGAAACTTTTGGGTGGTCTTGGAATCCGTGCTATGGGTTTTCACAACATGGTTATGCTACGGAGACTATCTTGGAGATTTCTGATGGTGCCTACTTCCCTTTGGGTTCAGTTGCTGAAAGCTAAGTACAAGCTTCCTAATAATATACTCGCATCCATTTCTAGTATGGATTCCTTTCCTACTTCTTGGTCCTATTCTTGGCACAGTATAGCCCAGGGCTTGCATGGGTTAAGTCAGGGACTTGTGAAGAGAGTGGGTGATGGGTCTTCTATAGATTTTTGGAGGGACAATTGGCTGGGACGACCTCTTTCTACTTATCTTTCCACTCCGTCAGGCATGGGGGCCACTCAGGTGTGTGTTCGGGAGTTTATGCATCATGGAACTTGGGATGTGGAGAACTTACTTTTGGAGGTACCAGAAGATGTGGCTCAGATGATTATGGCATACCCATTACCCCGTGTTGCAGGCCTCAAGGATAGTTATATTTGGCATTTCACATCGACGGGGCAATTTATCACTCGGTCTTCTTATCTCCAACTGTTGAAGAATACTTCTCCCAGTTTGGAGTTCATATTTGCATGGATATGGAAATTGCATCTTCCCTCCAGATGGCTGCATTTTCTTTGGCTAGTCTGTCGGGAGAGACTGGTTACTAATGAACTGCGGTTCAAGTGGAGAATTTCGTCGGCCAGTGACTGCACTTTCTGTGGTGGTGTTCCCGAATCTACTTTGCATGTTCTTCGTGATTGCCCGGCAGCGACGAGGGTTTGAGATGCATTCTTCCATACTTCAGTCTTTCCTGATTTTTACTCTTTACCACTTACTAAGTGGCTATTGGAATTTCTGAATCGGAAGGATTTGTTATTCCATAGAGTTGCTCTCTTCGCTGCATGCTTATGGAAGATTTGGGGAGCCAGGTGCCGACGAGGTTTTAGTTCTGAGACTGTGGGCACTGATGAGTACTTTGCTATCATCCATATTGCATATGCTACTAGGGAGGTGGATCATGTGTTTGGGAGGTCTTCTACAGCATGTTTCCATACTTCTTGCATTCGGTGGATCCCTCCTCCTGAGGGGGGTTTGAAGCTCAATGTTGACGGTGCCAGTAAAGGGAATCCAGGTCTCTCAGGTGCTGGTGGCATTTTTCGTGATAATCTGGGGCATTGGGTCCTTGGTTTCTCAGATTATATTGGTTGCGGTTCTATTTTGAATGCGAAGCTTCAGGCTCTTCGTTGGGGACTAGAACTTGCATGGAGGAAAGGTTTCCAAGAACTTATTTGTGAATCTGACTCAAAGGTGGCTCTACTCTTTATTGATTCACCTACCATTTCCTTTCATCCTATGCTAAGCTTGATTCTGGATATCAGGCAGATGGCCTCCAGATTCTGTCTATGCTCCTTTTGCCATGTCTTACGTGAGGCAAATTTCTGTGCCGATGCTCTAGCTTCCATAGGTTGTCAATTAGATGCTGAACTACAAGTTTGGGACCGCCCTCCACCTTCCTTATCATTGATAATGATTCTGGATGTAACCGGATCGAGATTACCTCAAGGGTTCTCCCTCTGATTCGTAGTATTTATTTTCCGATGTATCAAAAAAAAGAAAACAGAAGCTCATCTCTTTCTTCTTAAAACACAAACCCATGTGAACCTTTGCTCCTCCATTCTCCTCTTCACAAACACAAACACAGCCTGCCCCGTTTCCCTTCGAAACCTCGCACCTCTCCGAGCGCCCAACCAGGTGACCCTTTGCAGTAAAACCCAGCCCGACATCGACGAAACCCATCTCTCCTCGCGGCCACCTCCTCTGTCGTAGCCATCTCCGGCTGTAACCACCACCAAACACCTCACCTTGCAACCCTCAACCTCTCTCTTTCTCCTCCATTGAAACCAAAACTCGTCGGCGACCCCTCTCATTCCAATCTCCTCCGACAGCTTCCACAGACCCGCTGACCTCCCCTCAGTTACTCACCGTCGACCACCTCTCCCCTACAAACACAGTGCCCCACTCTTCGACCATCTCTTCTCCATCCGACCAACCACATCAGAGCGCCGTTCACCTCAAACACTCCGTCCCTCTGACGCTCGGGCGCCTCGACCACCACTCGACGCGACGCCGTCGCTCGATGTCGACCCACGTCGTTGCCGTCGCCACACTGACGCCGACTGCAGCCGACGTCCGACCTTCACCGCTGGCAGCGACATCACGCGAGGAGCCACCCCCTAACACGTAAGCTTATGGTTGTTTTAGTAGCAGCATCTATATGTGGTTATGATATAATAAATAGTTTATTATATATATATATAAATATATATAATATCAGCAGTTAATAACGGTAACTCTTATTAATTTGAGTATATAACAAACCACATGTATTAATTATAAGGGTTAAATAATAGTTAGTAAAGAATGTTAGTTTATTATAATATCATTTTTATATTATGGTGTTGGTCTGTATAGGATGTTAATTATTAGAATGTTAGTCATTACATTATTAATTTTTAATATCAGTTTTTTAATTATCAGTTATATTTATATATTTAAAGGCTAATGTTAGTGGTATAACAAATACTTGTACGTTTTAGATTTAACAGTATGTAACCCCTTTAAATGTTAGTTGTGATAACATTGTCAGCCATTAACTTTTTAAACTCTAAACACTACCTAATACTCTTAACACACACATATATAACTATAATACCCTTACATTCTAAATAACCTAACAGTTTGTGTAAAACGTTAGTTTATTAATAAACAATTCATGTTAGTGATATATGCTGTATTATAACAGTGAACTATATTTAGTACTTAGTAAAAACATAATGACACGATTAACTTATCAGAACTAGTTAACTGATATCTAAAACCCAACTTCGCAGATATAACTGCGTCTCTCCTTACGACCGTCTGGAAACGACTCTCGAGGAAAGTATTTTATTTTAAATGAATTGCAACACTAAAACTATTTAATCGTTGTGCTGAAATTTGTTAATAATACGCCTGTGGACTTTATAACTGAAATGCATGTTTCCTCTTTAGTAGTTGCTGCCGATTAAACGAACATGTAATAATGAGTTTGTTGTTTAGAACTATTTGCTATATGTTGCTAATGAAACAAACCAAACTGGACAGAGGGTAGGACACCACCCTTGAACGAACATATGTAACACCATCTAATACTGAAGGGTTTATCCTAATCGAACGACTAGACAGACATGTGGGTGTGGTTGGTTCATGTAGTAGAGTCCGTAAGTGTGTCTTGTACATCTTACAGCTACTTCCATTCCACACTAATAGAAGCAAGCATCTTGGCCACTTTCCAGGTTAGGGGTGGCAAGAAGCGTCACGGTAAACCCCCAATGGTAGGGTGTATCGAGAACACTATACCTACTCAGACATGAACTTACACGAGCACAAATAACTGAGAATATTCTATTTGAAAATGTGTTAACTTCTTTAAAATGCAACTTATCTGTTCAATTAAATTTAGCATGCTCAACTTTGCCTTACGCACTTGTTTATCATATCTGCGTCTGACCTTCCTTTTTCTGTCGCTAAAATTATTGCTTCAGTTACTATAAAATCTTGCCAATGCTTTTCGCTGACATATATTTCAATGGACTATGAAATATATGTTAGGTGCAGAGATAGAATATAGCGAGGACCCTACCTACGAGGATCAGAACTAGGAGGCAGATTCAACGGACCAGAGCTACGAAGAAATCGAGATTCCACATCGAGATTCCTCCTACTAAGGACTAGATCACTGCTGCTGTCTCATTTTATTTAGCTTTATTTATCATTGCAGGTGTGTTGCTCACGTAATAATTGTATGGCCATGCTAGGCCTAACTCATTTGTGTACTTATTTTTGGACTCTGGGCAAAGCTGTAATAAATGTCTGCGTTGTTTCTGATTATTGCGGTTGCAAGAACCTAGTTGCTATTTACACAAAACGCTTATTGTGCTTAAGTCATTGAAGAAAGAAAAAGTACTTCTTCTTTCCTTTAAGCACATGCAGACCAGCTCATGTTCTCGCTCCAGTGGGAAGCGGGACGTGACACAAATTCTCCTAGTCAATTAATTAATTTCCCTGAAATTTCAGAAAGTCAAATTTTTTGGTCAAACTCACTCATTCATTGACAGGATCATTTTTCATACACTATCATAATTTTTGAACTTATTCATAGACTTTTTTAGTCGACTAACACTTCTCGTCGACTAATTTATTTCATTCAATTTTCAAAAAATTACGATTTTTGGTCAATATCATTTTTTAGTCGCAAGGATCATATTTTTACAATATCCTAAGATTTTTGATCCTATTCGACTCACAGAATTTCCTAGTCGACCAAGTAGTTATTCCAACGGTTATATTTCTGACCGTTTGTTAGTTATATTTTTCTAGTCGACTAACAACATTCTTATCGACTAATGGTGGTTATAACTTCCTCAAACAGCTATAATTTTGAACATTTTTCAGTTGTAGTTGACTAATCTAAGTTTTCTAGTCGACTAATTTCAATTACAACAGTCAAATCGTAGTACATTCTTAAGGACTAGTCGACTAATAGATTTGCCTAGTTGACTAACTTTTGGACAAACAGTTCAGTTTTCAAAACTGTTTTTGGCAGTTGTTGGGTAGTTTTGAGGACCTCTTTAGCCTATAAGTAGACCCGAAACCTCTGTCCATTTACATGTTTTCATTCTCTCTTTCTCACTCTTAAACTTCTTTTCTTCACTCTAAAAGAGAATGTGATTTTCAAATTTTCACTGGGGAAACTCTGCAAAAATTTTGCCTCAATAGAAAGTCCATTTCCAAGAGTGTTTCTACTACATCCTTCATCAAGAAACCTTGGAGATACTCTCACCTTCCTTGCAATTCAATTTCTACATTATCAAGGCTATATGTAATACTCTCACCGTCCTTACTTTTTCTACATTATCTAGGTTATAGGTGAATCTCTTGTTGAAGAGATTGTACAAGTTTGCAACACTAATAGTGTTGGCATCTTTCTATGTTGTTTGCTTCGGGAAGAAAGTGATTATAGTGGATTGAAAATCTCTACATGGAGTATAGGATTGGACGTAGGATTACAAGGTTCTGAACTAGGATAAATTTTGATGTTTGTGTTTGCTTATTCTTTGGATTTTGATTATTTACTTCCGCACTTCTATTTCAATTTCTAGTGACTTTTAATTTTGCAATTTCGTCGTGATATACACTATTCACCCCCATCTAGTGTATTTGGTGTGCGAGGAGATCCAACATCTGGTATCATAGCATGGTTAAGATGGCATGCACCTATTCGATGAACAATTTAACATCTTCATCACAATTTCCAGAATGGCACTCTACTACAAGGCCTCCACTATTCAATGGTTCCAACTATTTATATTGGAAGACGAGGATGACGATCTATCTTCAGAGCATTGATTATGAACTTTGGAACATATTGGAAACACACTATGAGAAGCCAACTATTCATTACGCCCAATGGACCGCCGTTGACTAAGCCGTTGCAACACACAACTCAAATGCCATAAATGCACTATTTTGCACGCACTATTTTGCGCGATGGAAAAGAATGAATTCAATCGAGTTTTCCATGCCAAATTAGCATATGAAATCTGGCATACACTCGAGTTAACACACGAAGGAACTAGTAAATTTAAGGAGACTAAAATTTCTGTTCTTGTTCATAGATTTGAGTTAGTTAAAATGAAGGAGAATGAGACAATTGGAGAAATGATTTCTAGATTCACCGACATAACCAATTCTCTAATTGCTCTTGGTAAAGCATACTCATACCGAACAAGTCATGAAGATTCTTCCTGTGTTAACATCAGAATGAGAAAAGAAGACAACAACTATAGAAGAAGCCAATGATTTGTCAACCCTCACCATTGAAAGTCTAGTTGGTAACTTAATGGCATATGAAGTGCAACTACAAGACCGAAAAGAACACTAAGACTCAAAGAAGAAAGTGCTTACTTTCAATGCATCGTCTGACAAAGATACCTCAGATATAGATGACGATGATGTGGCACTACTTACCAGAAACTTCAAAAAATTCCTACGACGAGGTAAGTATAAAAATTTAATATATTAAAATACTGATGCTTCTTTATGTTTTAATTGTAACAGGCTTGGACATATCAAAAAGTGTTTTGAGGTGTTTTCTCACCACAGGATGGTAGTCAGAGGTCCGAGGGTCGTCGCTCGTCTCAAGGGACGAGGACGACCTTCGAGGTTGATCGTCCGAGCGTTCTCTCGGGAAAAAATGCGCGGGACCGAGCGACGATGCGTAGAAGGGAAGCTTCGACAGGGTGGAGATGACCTCCAGGATTGGTCGGCCGCACTGACCCTTGAGGGAGGATGTGCTTGGGGCCGATCGACATGACGCCGAAGGGAGGCTTCGGTGGGTTGACGTCTCTTCGGATCTACAAAACTAAGAACTCGTCAAGGGGTCAGACCTTGGTTCCGACCAAATCCCCTCCGATGCCTAAGTTAGATCTCATCTGATAAGTGCTCGGTGGAATCGAATGTGGTTCACGGAGAGACCAAGTGCGAGTTCACGGGCCGAGCCGTGGAGGAGAAATGAAAGGTGAAAGAAGGTCTGAGGAGATGGTATACCTGGGTGTCAAGTATACAAGATTTAGTCCTTTTGCATTTCGTTTGTCGGGTCTCTTATATGAGTCCCGTATGTCAATGCCTTCACGTCGTTTTATCATTCCTCCCTTCGTGCCAGCCCACATTGATGGTCCCTTGAATGGTGATCAAGGAAGAGGTAATGGTGGGGTCAATGGAGATCAAGGCAGGTGCGATTTGGGGAGCGGTTTCCCCATTCGAGTGGGGTCAACAGTCTGTCGAATGGTGGTCTTGGGACGTAGCACCCTGACCCGCTTGTGGGCTTTGGGCTAGAGCCCAGTGCGACTTTGGGCCAAGCGACCGGCTCGCCTCTCTTCAGCCCATTCAGAGGTTTGTATCAATTGCCCCATTGCTTGGGCTGTTCGCCTGTGGCGGTTCGATCCGAGGGATATGATTTATGTTCCATCTTGAACGGTCTGGATTTGAAATCGCTACCGATATAAAACCACAGGGTTAGAGGGGTTCACTCTTCGTGCTTCTTGATTCAATTTTTATTCTTCCCCGACGTTGGAGAGCTCTCCTGTCTGTCTTACCATCGGCATCCCTCTTCTAGTTTTTGCGAGGTAATTCACTTCTTTATCTTCATCTTTGTTCTGAATGATGGAGAGGGTGTCGAGAATTAGAAATTCACTTAAGACTGATGATCTTATCGCGGCCATCGGAGCTCCCCCGTGTCTTAAGTCCAAAGTGTCCACTGATAAGGGTAAAGGTTTGCCTTTTGAGGACCTGATCCAGTGAAGGGGTCCTTTTGGAGTTGAGGGATCTTTTGTTCCTACGGTGGTTCTTGATGTGGTCTCTTCCGTTACCTATTCCACAGTTGAGAAGATCAGGTAGAATGCCTCTCTTATCCATACGGGGCCCAGGTCCCATTTCTTGACAAAAGGATTTGCTTTTCTGGGGCCCGTGAGATTGGGGTGTATACCGAGATATTTTGGCTAGGGCTTTGTTTCTCTCTTCACCCATATCTTGTCCCGGTCTTGACCTCCTTACAAGTATCCCTGTGCTAGCTAACCACATATTTGATCCCTTCTTTGGTCGACTTTGTTGTGATATGTCAATTGCACGGGTTGGCACCAACATTTTCGCTCTTCTTCTATTTCCACCAGGTTTGGCTTGTCTCCTCGAGGACATGTCTTCATATTGCTGCTAGGAGAGGCAGGGAATTCTTGCTGGGTTTGCCCCGTTGGGTTGGCAACTGGAAAAACGACTTTATTTTCGTCACCTTTCATGGGAATGCCGAAATCCTTATTTGCTGGGGAAGTTTGGGCAACGAGGAGTTGGTGTTGACTCTTTCTGAGGCCGATCGAGCTTCAGTCGATTTTTTGATGGCCCTGCCCAGGGAGGAGAGATCGGTCTGGGACCTACTGGATGATCTCCTTCTTAAGAACATTTTGTGGTCCCCTAGTAAGGCCGATTTTCATATTTTGTTCTTCTCCTTAGCTTACTCGGATTCTCCTTTCTTCTGTAGGAATGGCGGGTCAGGAGTTCAACCACTCCTTCGACATATACCAACTCATTTGACGGGGCTTCTAGGGCTCTCGGGGAAATCCCTCTGGCCATGCACCACGTCGTTTGGAGGAGGAGGTGCAACGGGCGGCCGAGACCCCGATCGGGACGTTGAGGCCGGTGAAAGCCCACCCTATCGTAACTTTGGTTGTTGAAAGCCCTCCCTTGGTTGTGGGAGGTTTGATCGACATCCCTGACGACCTGGCCCTTGCAGTAAGGGGCTCGACCAATTCCGAGGGGATCCCTCTGAGCTGGTCAGGGGGCCAAAAAGAGAGAGAGAGCTCTCCCTCAGGTTTCGAAACACCCGAGAAGAGGGTAAAAGGGAAAGGCACTAACGTGGTGGCCCAGTGCCCTTTATCGACCCTTGGGGAGAGTCTACAGGCTCCGGGGGAGGTTTCCTGGCCCAGCCAAGCTGAAAGGACTCCCATCGATCCGACTCGGATATTTTTGGTGCTCGAGCCCATCCTTGAGATGCCGTCTGGGAGTCAGTCTTTGTGGACCGTAGTGTAGCCGTTCGTCTGGCGAAAAATTCTTCCCTTCTGAGGGATCACTCCCTCTTAGAAAAAGTTGGTCCTGAGGACCTGTTGGACTGCATGGTATGGTAGAGCCAGTAGGTTGTTCCCTTTCCCTCCTTTTTTGCTGTCAAGCAGTTCCGATCTTTGTTAACCCTTTTGATTTGCAGATGTCCATGATGTTGGTCGAGATACGTCGATGCTCAGCACAGATGGCTGAGGGTGAGGCGGCCTTCGAGCAAGAGTGGCAGAGGGAGGAGTTGGCTGAGAAAGCGGCCGAGAGGGCTCGCGAAGAGCTACGGTATATGCTTCTTCAGGTTACCGAGTTGACGTCGGAGGTGGGGATTCTGAAAGAAGTGCTAATGTTCACCAACACCTCTTGGGCGATGGCCGTGGAGTCTGCGAAAGAGGCCGAGGATGCGTTATCCCTCATCCGGGAGACACATAGATGAGCTTTAGTTTGAGATTGCTTCCATGCGACAAGTGGACCCCGAGCACCTCGTTACTAAAGTTGCGAGGGGATCCTGGCCCTGCAGGTTGCGAACTCCTTCCTGGAGGGTTTTCGGGCGTATGAGGAGCGGGTTCAGTGAATGCTTCCTCGTTCTTCGACCAACCCCGATAACTTGTTGGGACGGGTGACGTGGGAGGTGCCGAACCGATTGGAGAAACCTTCGCGAAGGCTGCCACCTCATATGCACCATAGATTGTCTCTTGCTCTCTGCTACATCATGTAAAAAACCCCCTTTTTGTTTTGAATGGAATTTTTGTGCAATAGCTGTACTTTATTTTCTTTCCGAGTGTTGCACATTTGCTTTTGTTTTGGCCTGCCCCCCCTTTTCGCGGCTTGAGTCAAAGTCGGCATGCGGCTCAAGCTGAGGCAAGCATTTCTTGAGAAGGTATTAATCGATCGGGACCGATGGTGTGATCGATTTATCAGGGAAGTGGTACCCCGCACTTTGGCCGATGGAATGGTCGGCCCACTGGGGGAGTTGCCCACTGGGGGAGTTGCCCACAGCCTTATGACTGATTAAATAGTCGGCCTGCTGGGGGAGGTGCACCCATACTTACAGTCGATCGAATGGTCAGCCTGCTGGGAGAGTTGCTCCCAGCCTTACGGTCTATCGAATGGTCAGCCTGCTGGGGGAGTTGCCACTAGCCTTACAACAGATCAAATGGTCGTCCTGCTGGGGGAGTTGCCCCCCAGCCTTACGGTGGACCAAAAAGTTTGATCGGTCCTACTGTGGGAGTTACCCCCAGCCTTACGGAAGATCAAATGGTCAGCATGCTGGGGGAGTTACCCCCAGTCTCATGGTAGATAAAATGGTCATCCTACTAGGGGAGTTGCCCCTAGCCTCACGGTAGACCAAAAAGTTTGATCGGTCATACTGGGGGAGTTTCCCCCAGCCTTACGGCCGATCGAATGGTTGGCCCGCTGGGGAGTTGGCCCCAGCCTTACGGTCGATCGAATGGTTGGCCCACTGGGGGAGTTGCCCCAGCCTTACTGTCGATCGAATGGTTGGCCTGTTGGGGGAGTTGCCCCCAACCTTACGGTCGATCGAATGATCGGCCTACTGGGGGAGTTGCCTCCTGCCTTACGGTGGATCAAATGGTCGGACTGCTGGGAGAGTTGCCACCAGCCTTACGGTCGATCGAATGATCAGTATGCTGGGGGAGTTGCCCCCCGACCTTACGGTGGATCTAATGGTCGGCCTGCTGGAAGAGTTGTCCCCAGCCATACGGCGGGCCAAAAAGTTTGTAACGACCCGCTCTCGGGGGCCAGTTAGTTATTTGATATTTGCACAGGTCCTGCAGTTAACCAGTGAAACCAAAATAGACACAATGCAGAGATGTCAAAAATACCCAAATAGTGTCCACTTATTACAATCCATGCTGTACAAATGTTCCAACAATGATACATGAAAGAAAGAAAGTACACAGCTGGAAATAGCTCTGGAAGCTGCGGTCTCATGGTCGAAGTCTGGCGCTATCAACTCAAGAGCATCTACCTCTATATGTACGTCATTGTGCGATGCCACAGAAAGTATAGGCCAACATGCATACATGAGCGATAAGTAAGTCACAATAATATGGAGCCATAGGTAGATGGAAATAGCTCTGGCGATGGAACCGTAGGTAAGTCACAATAATTCTAGCGATAGAAAAAGAGGAGTGCACAAATATAGAGCAGGCTATAGTAAACAAGTTCGGAAAGTATAACGAACATGCATACATGAGCGATAAGTAAAGTGCTAGTGGCTGTACAGGTGTAGTAAGTAAAGTGAATATAGTGCGTACAGTAAAGGTGACGGTGCAAGTGTAAAAGTAACGTGCAAGAGCAACAATTGTGGCATTGTCACGCCCTGCTTCCCATTAGGCTTGAGAGCGAGGACACGAACATGCCCGCTTGTGCAAGTCAGGAGGATGTACTTTTGCTTTTCTTTCCTCCTTGACTTAACACAATAAGCGTCTGTGTGAAAAACCGCAGGTTCTTGCTTGCATTACTAAAAAACAACACTGATAAATAAAACGTTATTACAATCTCAAATGTCTCCATGGAATTACAACAAATGGAAAAAGAAGGAGTGGGTCTTATGACCATATAACAATGAAAAGAAGTACAATGAAGGTCCACAAGTTTAACAATTCTTGGTCCACTGGTTCAACTATCTCAACTAGTCTTCCTAGTGATATAGTCGGGATCTGACATACATCCAAAAATATGAATGTATGTCAGCAAGGGTCTGCAAGTAGAGGTTAGAAACCCAAGGCAAGATATATACAAATTTATACTGGATTTAAGAGGCGTTAATGATTTAAATGAGATAATGACAACATGCTGATTTAAAATGAAAATAGAGTAAAATACTACTAGCATGCAGTTCTAAGCAGTTTAACAAGTAAAATAAATCTTCCCTTTGGTTCATTAGCATGTCAATATAACTGAGATAACAAATCCAAGTTGCAAGTTCCATGTTAGCATTTCACGATTGTTAGCATTCACAATTGTTAGCATTCACGATTTGTTAGCATTCACGATTGTTAGCATTCACAATTTGTTAGCATTCACGATTGATAGCATTCATGTCTTTAATATGGTTCTCGCCTTTAGGTCGTGATGAGTGGGTCGTTCTTCTCACGGGGACTTACAGTGACTGGCGCTAACCCACCGCATACGGGTGGTGCCCTTGAAGAGGGTACCTTTTCATACGCCTAGTAGCCGCTCAACCCTAACCCCACCCAAGATTTGTGCTGGAACACGAGCCAGCCTAGTCATATCACAAGCACGAATTTGTTAACTCACATGACATCACGAAAATCACGATTTCGCCTTCGAGGCGCACGATTTCACGATGTCTCATGCTAGTTAATTATTTCAAGGTATGCAGTAATTAAATAATATATCATTTATTTCCATGCAGCATTTTCCACGTTACAAGAGTATCGAAACAGCATTCACATAAATTTAGCAAAAAGGGTGAACATATGAGTTTAACGAATATGAACACAAAGTTGATTTTTCTTGTTATTTTCCTAAACTAAGGTATAGCAAGTTATCTGACGTTGGGTCACATTTTTAGCCACGGATGTCATGGTGGTAATATCACACGTCATTTCATGTGTAGATTCTAAGTTATGCAACTTTAGATACAAAAGACTAATTTAACATCCAACTTCGAAAATTCATTATAAATCGTATACTTGCCCGATTCTGGCGATTTTGGTGCCGTTGGGTTCGTCTTGTTGGATACTATGTGTTGGTACGTCCGGCTTTCTGTTTTGGTCAAACATATCACCGAATTAGATTTATTGTATGATAGTCAAAATATCAAGTTAATCCTTAAAGTGGGTTCGTCTAATTTTATTGGGCTCTCTGGCTAGGGTGATGTCTATATTGTGTTACACTAATATTATATGCCTCATTTTATTCTGATATGGTTAACCTAACATTATTTAATTAGTTATTTATCATGTTTGAAATTAAACTAATTAGTTGCTATTAAACCGATCACTAACACCCTAATAATTCTAATTTACCCTAAGCTAATTATATATTTAACATGAGGACATGGTTAACATCCCAATTAATACCCCCACCCACTTATACCTACTCCCACATTATTTTAATACAAAAACCCCGCCACTCTCTCTCTCCCTTCAACTCTTTTACAAACTGTCTTAATAACTTTTCTCTCTTTCATATAATTAGGCTGACTCTTCTTTCTCTTCTCTTACTGTCTATCTGACTTCTTCATTATTTCTTTTTTTTGTTTTCTTTCTATTCATTGGACTGTCCCTCTCTTCTCTTAAACTCTCTTCTATTTCATTTACTCTACCTCTCAACCTGTCAACCATTCATCCTCTCGTTCGTTTTTTATCTACCAACTGATTTCAGCTGGCTAGAGGAACTTACGCAGCCGGGGGAGGAGGAACTTACGCACGTGCGGAGGGGAGGAGAGTTGCTCTCTGGTGGTCACACAGCAGCGCTCCGACGGTCATGCGCACGCACGACGGCGTTGCTCCGGCCAGCTGGTGGTGCGTGGTCTCTTACGTAGCAGCGGCACAGCAGCAGCAGTTGCACCGTGCGGCAGCGGCTCTCCAGGGCGGCGGCACAGTGATCTCGACGGCAGTGCTCTCCAGTGTGCGCATGGTGGACGGCGATGTCATGTGTCGCCCTAGAATGAGCTCGATGGAGAGGGAGAGAGAACAAGAGATGAGATATGGTTGGTTTTATAGGAAGCCTGGTTGCTGGGAGAAGTTGGGGAGGAGAAGGGTTATTGAGGGTTGTGTTGGTGGATTTTGCAGAATGATTGTTGCTGGGGAGAAGAAACGTTGCATGTTCTTAAGGGGATTCGCCGTGGACAGATTTCCAATTTGTCAAAGTGAATTAATTTGATTAGGACTGAATTAATTGCTAACTTTAGACTAATTGGAGAGAACGTGTTTGTAGAGAGACGTGTTTGTTTGTGTTTTGATTACTAGGCAAGGAAAAACATCTGCCTTCAAAGAGACGTGAGCTGATATCGGATTTTTAGTCAAATAGGCTAGGCAAGATTAGGATAGGTATTAATGTAATTGTTGACTAAAATATTAGGGGGAGGAACCTGATACACTGGAACACTTTCGCGTGATATGCCGTTGTGAACGTCTCTGAGAGTATTAAATAGTGGCACTATCTTGGAACGACACTTCTCGAGTCGTTTTCCCACAACTTAATCTTACTCGATGAGACGTGACGATTTTCACTTTTGACGGGAGACGTTCCTATTTTTAGTTTCGTCATCCGACGTCGAATTTGAGATCCGTCTTCTTAGTTAGCTCACATTCGTCATCACGATCACCACGATATTTATTTTATAATTTTTGGAGTTTATTTGACCACTCTTATATTTTTAACAAGTTTTATAATATTTTTAATAATTAATTTTTAAATTATTTTCGGCCAAATAAAATTTATTTGAGTTTTAAACGTATTAAAGAATTTTTGAGCCAATTTCCAGCTCATTTGGATCAAGTCAAATCCTTGGGTGAGTTGGAGAAGTTGAATTTCAAATTTTAAATTATTTTAAACTTCTAATCCTATTAGATTTAGCCCTAGACCAAGTCAACCCATCTACACTATATAAGCAACCCCTAGGAAGACCTATTTTCGCAAGAAATTAGCCCTAGCCTCTTCCAAAACTCAAATTGGACGTTGCGACGATTCGTCGCAACGTTGCGACGTTCAGCCACCGATCTGACCGAGGAAAACAGCTCCGTTCCCCCGCTCCGACCGAAGCCCCGCCCCGCATCCTAGCCGCTCCGCATCGCAGCACAGCGCTCCGCTTGCCGCCCGCTCCGTTCCCTCGGTCTGACCGAGGGATTGGCCCACACCTGCTTGTCGCCCCGCTCGGCACCGTCGCCCGCTTGTCACCCCGCATCGCTCCGCATCTGACCGAGGCGCCCGCCCGCACCGTGCGCTTGCCGCTTCGTTGCAACGTTGCAAACGTTGCAACGCATTGTCACCCGCAGCGACCGACCCGATCCCCCGCTCTGACCGAAGGAAGCCGCCGCACCCGCCTAGCGCCCGCACCCCGCAGCTGCACAGCCCCGTTCCCCCGCAGCGACCGAGAGGATCTCCCGCATTGGCTGTGTACGACCGAGAGTCATTCGTCGCAACCCCGCATCCGTCGCACCACTTGCCTTCGTGGGCCCCCTAAGTTCTCCAGAGGTATTGTGGGTCCCCCAAAGGTCCCTAGGACTACTGTGGGCCCCACCTAGGTGCGTTCTCTTTGACGACTTGCCGCGTACGACGTCGTCGCACGTCATAGCCCGTCGTCACACGTGCGAGCTTTAGAATCTGGAATCGTCGTTCCGGTTGATTGCTCTGAAATTTCCAGCGAGGAATCTAATTGGAATCTGGACTTGGAGCGCGATCTTTTATTCCAACCCCCGGTGTCGCTACCCGACGCCGGTGTAGCTTTCGCGTCGTGTTGAGGTAACGTTTTGCACCCCTAGGACCCCCAACCCAATTGCATGTTAACCAAGACTAAAAATCAGTATTTTAAAGTATTTTAAATGTATTAGCAATCACTAATCAAGATTAATAAAACGGATGTAGGACGGTGGACTTGTGCACGTAGGAATCGTGACTTTGGACTCGTTGGACGGTGTTTTCTTGACGTGATAGTTGCAGGCAAGTGAAACTTGCCAACTCTTGCTTAGGGCCATGTTTTTAGGCCACTTCCTTGTTTTTAGCGTAAAAGAGACTAGTCAGTGAAATGATAGCTGGCTAGACGCCTACTTGATCTAGTTTGACAACGAAACTAGATCCGTCACCTAATTGATCTAGCTTGACAACGAAGCTAGATCCAACCCTTAAACTTGTTGTTCATGCATACTAAACTGTCACGTTTACTTTCCTTACCTGTACGCCTTACTACTTGTCATGTCATGTCATCCATGCATTGAATGTCGCATTGGTAGCACACGCTACAATACTTGTACTTGTACTCTCTTGACTGGCTAGGTGCACCCCTAGACCAGCAAGATAAAACACTTCCTGGCTCGTGTTCCAGAAGCAAGCATTCCCGTTCGGGGGTAAGGCCCTGGCTCGACACACGTGGATGGGTAGGGATAAACGATCACTTGAGCTTAGGAGTTGGCCCGCGCAGCCACTCTAGCCAAAAGGCGGAATCTCTGTGCACGAGGTGCTTACTTTACTTGTCTTGTACTTGTCTTGTGAATGTCATGCCATGCTCGTACTTTACTTTACCTTACTTTACTTGCTGCACTCTTTACTTTAACTGCCATGTCATTGCATCATGCTAGAACTGCTAGGTTGCTTTACTTTCACCTACTTTTAGTTTCCTTGCACAAGTCTTCCAGACTTGCTGACATGTGCCCCTTGCTCTTTTGGGTGTCACATGTTAGACCCTGAGCCAGATACAGTTGTTGAGGACGAGGTGGTTGCTGACACTGAGCCTACGTTCGTCGAGGAGTTCGTGGACACCGGAGACCAGTTTTAGAGACTGTTGGCGTTGCTTTTGCTTTAGGTTGCTGTTAGATGTCGGTGCTTGCACCATTACTTTGTTGTTGTACTTCGTACTTTTGTTGGCCATGCTGGGCCTCTTTTAGACTCTCTTTCTTTTAGCCTGGTGGCTTTTCTGCGATGTTGGAATCTATTATTATGGATATTCTGAGATGTTTCTTTTGTCTCTTTCGTTATTATTATCTTTGTTTCGTTTCGCGTTGCAAGGACCTGCAGTTTAAATTTGATTGACGCTTATCGGACTTGCAGCTTTGTAGCTTCAAGTCTGAGCGGACCTTCTCACGCTTCGCCTCCACGTTTTTGGGAAGCGGGGCGTGACATACACAAAACGTGTTTGTTTTCATAAACGGAAATTGATATGTTTTGTTGACTAATCAAAGGGGAAGGAATCTGGTTACGCAACGTCTTTCTTCCTCTAGCCCTTTAAAATTCAAACGTGAATGATGAGTTAGGATAGAAGGTTAATGGATTAAGGTAAATAAGTAAAATGTGATTAGTAAAATAAATTACTTGAAGTAATTAATAATTTTTAGAAGTGATTAGCAAAGTGTAATTACTAAGATAATTAAGTAAATTTTAAACGTAATTATTAAAATAAATTAATTAGTAACTTAATTAAAGTGATTAACAAGTTGTGATTAGTAAGACAATTAAGATAAAGTGATTTGTTAAACTTGATAGTCAATTAATGATGACACGGTAAAAACAAAATTGGAAACGCGCTCGCGTTGACACGTAGCCGGACGACTGAAATAAAAAACTGGTACGCGTGATCCTATACACATATAAAAATATAGGCCGTTACATTCTACCCTCCTTAAAATAATTCAGTCCTCGGAATTCTTATCAACTAATGAGCAGGAAACAAGTATGGATAACGCTCTCGTATTTCAATGAGGTAAATTTTGACCTGAAATATTTCGAGATGAAGAAATGAAATTAATTAGGAAAAAGAAACAAGTGATGTGGTTAAGATTGAGTTTCAAAAAAAGGTTCGGATGACTAAGCACCATCGATGGCCTTAACCGTCAATAGGTAAGCAAAGTCGCTAACGACGGCTACCACCGATGTGCGGGGACAATGGTGAGAAAATAATAAAATACTCCCAATTGCAACCCCAATATTCTAACACACTGGTAGTTTAAACGCATAACCTTAACAATAAATCATCACTTCTCGTCTCGTCTTTGAATAATGTTACAACTAGAAGTATATCCTGAACTCGAATACAGGTCCAATACTTCCTCTTTCCTTTTTGATCTCTATCTCATAATTCTTGCCTTAAATAATTAATACTTTAAACAAGGCAACCTCAGAAGGGAAGATACCAACTATCCTCAATTAATACTTCTTACAAATTTCCTCGCTTCTTTGCTCAACATCTTTTTGGGGGGTTTTAATGCATGATATCCTTTATACTCAAGTTCTTCAAAAAGCTGTACATCCTCATATGTTGTCCATCCGTAGTGTATCATCACTTGCTCATTGTATAACCTAACTTGTCGTACTATAATTGTGATATCATCTAACTTCAACATTATTCTTATCTCAAGAAATTGTTATAACGACGCTTTACCAATTTACTGTTATATGACAATAAGTACCAATGTGCCTAGTATACATCACCATCTACCATCAACATTTATCAGGCTCCCAACTCACCCTTTATTGTGACAACTCATAAGTCTAATTAACAAATTATTAAATCACATCTCACCGTCTCTTATTGAATCTTATCCTAAGCAACTTAGATTAATTTACACCACCATCCCTTCGTATCAACATTCATATTATTTCCAATGTCTCTATCACGCTATCCGTACAACGAAGTCTTGTTAATTTACATACCCTACTAATTATCATCGTCTTCCTAAATCATGTAATATCTACAAAGTTACTCTCAGCCACGACTAATATGAATCCTAAATCTGTAATGTACTCGTTTTCCTGTGCACTACTCATAGTATGGAATTCTATTGAAGCCATAATAATTGGGTATATTCAAATGTGAAATATAACTCTTGAACACATCATTCTATCTATCATATAGTAAACAATTAATACAACTACACCTTACATCATCTCAAACTACTCCTATCCATTATTATAATTACTAAATAACAATAGTGATGTCTAACATTCTATCAACATAATGCATAATAAAATTTAACACTGCTGATGTTAAAAATAAAGGTAGAAGAACACATTTTAAAAAGGTTATAGCGCAAGTTGAAAACTAATCTTGTTAAAGTGGTAATAAGTAAACGGATACACTAAGGTGGTAACCAAGAGATAGGGTAGGATACAGAGTTGCATGATGTAACTAATCAAGTTTGTGACGAATGGGTTCAGGTGAAGCAAGGGTATGGAGTTAGCTTGATCAGGAAGATGATCTTACAGGTGTAAGAAGTAAGGACAGACATGCATATACGAGCGGAAAGTAAAGTACTGGTGGCTGCTCAAGTGTGGTGGGTAAAGTGCATGTAATGTATGAAATAAAGGTGACTGTGCAAGTGCAACAGTAACGACGGTGGCATGACATATAGTAGCAACAATGTTTTAACCAACATGCAATGTGATGATAATAATAGGACAACCAGGTAGACGCAGTAACACTGAAAAGGACAAGCAATGGGCGAGTATGAGGAAAACAAACTTTGCTTGGTTTTCTAATAGTGTAGGCTGGCCTAATAATAAGAAGTCTATCTTAACTCCCACATTAGCCAGGCAGTCAGGGCTTGAAGGCACATGTCACTTCTATGATTGCAGGACAAGTCCTTTGGTTACCCCCTTCCCGTTCCTTTGTAGACACTGATCCAGTAGTAATTTAAGACTGCTTATTATTATACCGTTCTATCACGTTCGAGTAGTCTTGACTTAGTCTGTAGAACAGTGATATCAAATCAGTAGTCGTGACAAGAGTTAGCTTGATTAGGTGGCATAGAATGGTTATGAATGATTAACTGGGAAAGTGGTAGGTATGTGTAAATAAGTGAAAATATCTCAATAACGTATATAAGGATAGTGAATAGGTGGTATGAGTTAAAATAGTAGATAATCAATAGACAAAAGAGTCACGGGTGCAGAGATGTAGTGCTTGTTTCGTAAATGGAGATAGATTTTTTTATACAAAAATTTTTAAAGTATAAATACGATGAATAAGAACTAATACATTGAAATAGTTGACGTTTTTATCTAGCATAAAAATATTTAAAATTAGTATATGGTCGGTTGTTTTGGAATTTGTTGTAGTATAGTAAGAAAGGAGATGCCATACATAATTATGATTCACGTCCTTGCGGTCCAGCAGACACGGCCAGGGAAGTGACTAATCCAGGATCACTTACCCTCAGTCTAGCTAGGGTGATCCAACAAACTTAGTCAAGCACATTGACCGGATCATGGTCCATTGAAGGAAGTTTATCATTTATATGCGTGCCATCAACAAAAGGTTTTAAAGATAAAGATCTCCATATGTAGGAAGTAAAATAAGAAGTAAAGTATGTTTTAAAATTTTAGTCACAAAAATTTTCAACGAAGGAAACTCAAAATCAAATAATAATTTTAAGGTAGTTGAAAAATATAAGGCCTATGTAAAAGATTTTTAAAGAAGTTAAACTGGGCGAGAAATTCCATAAAAGAGATATCAATAGTAAAATAAGTATAGTAATGGGAGTGATTCAAAGGATAACGATGGCTGTCAGGAAGATCACGTGGGTCGAAAGTAAGGATTAGAATAGGATGATCAATTGGGAGTACGGGTAGGAAATGACTTCTGAAAAGGCTACGATAGATTCGTAAAGTCAAAAAGTGGAACGTGAAATGAAAGGAGATAAAAAATCAAGGATATAGTGATTTGGTTGACTAAGGATCAGGAAACTTAGGACTGGAATTTTCTAATGAAGTAGATCGGGGTAGAAGATTCTAGGGAAGGTGTTGTTTGAGTGTCAAGATTGTAATATTATCTATGTTGTTTTAAAGTATTTTGCATGAGCATTGACCTACATGGGCCACCACTAAAACCTGTCACGCCCCACTTCCCATTAGGCTTGAGAGCGAGGACGTGAACATGCCCTCTTGTGCAAGTCAGGAGGAAGGTACTTTTGCTTTTCTTTCCTCCTTGACTTAACACAATAAGTGTCTGTGTAAAAAACCGCATGTTCTTGCTTGCATTAATAAAAAACAACATAGATAAATAAAACGTTATTACAATCTCAAATGTCTCCACAGAATTACAACAAATAGAAAAAGAAGGAGTGGGTCTTATGACCATACAACAATGAAAAGAAGTACAATGAAGGTCCACAAGTTTAACAATTCTTGGTCCACTGGTTCAGCTATCTCAACTAGTCCTCCTGGTGCTATAGCTCGGGATCTGACATACATCCAAAAACATGAATGTAGTCAGCAAGGGTCTGCAAGTAGAGGTTAGAAACCCAAGGCAAGATAATTACAAATTTGTACTGGATTTAAGAGGCGTTAATGATTTAAATGAGATAATGACAAGATGCTGATTTAAAATGAAAATAGAGTAAAATACTCCTAGCATGCAGTTCTAAGCAGTTTAACAAGTAAAATAAATCTTCTCTTTGGTTCATTAGCATGTCAATATAACTGAGATAACAAATCCAAGTTGCAAGTTTCATGATAGCATTCCACGATTGTTAGCATTCACGATTGTTAGCATTCACAATTTGTTAGCATTTACGATTGTTAGCATTCACGATTTGTTAGCATTCATGATTGTTAGCATTCACGATTTGTTAGCATTCACGATTGTTAGCATTCATGTCTATAATAGGGTTCTCGCCTTTAGGTCGTGATGAGTGGGTCGTTCTTCTCACGGGGGCTTACCGTGATTGGTGCTAACCCATCGCATACGGATGTTGCCCTTGAAGAGAGTACCTTTTCATACACCTAGTAGCCGCTCAACCCTAACCCCACCCAAGATTTGTGCTAGAACACGAGCCAGCCTAGTCATATCACAAGCACGAATTTGTCAATTCACATGACATCACGAAAATCACAATTTCGCCTTCGAGGCGCATGATTTCACGATGTCTCATGCTAGTTAATTATTTCAAGGCATGCAGCAAATAAATAATATATCATTTATTTCCATGCAGCATTTTCCACGTTACAAGAGTATCGAAACAACATTCACAATAATTTAGCAAAAAGGATGAACATACGAGTTTAACGAATACGAACAGAAAGTTGATTTTTCTTGTTATTTTCCTAAACTAAGGTATAGCAAGTTATATGCCGTTGGGTCACATTTTTAGCCACGGATGTCATGGTGGTAATATCACACGTCATTTCATGTGTAGATTATAAGTTTTGCAACTTTACATACGAAAGACTAATTTAACATCCAACTTCGAAAATTCATTATAAATCGTATACTTGCCTGATTCCGGCAATTTTGCTGCCGTTGGGTTCGTCTTGTCGGGTACTACGTGTTGGTACGTCCGGCTCTCTGTTTTGGTCAAACATATCACCGAATTAGATTTATTGTGAGATAGTCAAAATATCAAGTTAATCCTTAAAGTGGGTTCGTCTAATTTTATTGGGCTCTCTGGCTAGGGTGATGTCTATATTGTGTTACACTAATATTATATGCCTCATTTTATTCTGATATGGTTAACCTAACATTATTTAATTAGTCATTTATCATGTTTGAAATTAAACTAACTAGTTGCTATTAAACCTATCACTAACACCCTACTAATTCTAATTAACCCTAAGCTAATTATATAGTTAACATGAGGACATGGTTAATATCCCAATTAATACGCCCACCCACTTATACCTACTCCCACATTATTTTAATACAAAACCCCCTTCACACACTCTCTCTCCCTTCAGCTCTTTTACAAACTGTCTTAATAACTTTTCTCTCTTTCATATAATTAGGCTGACTCTTCTTTCTCTTCTATTACTGTCTATCTGACTTCTTCATTATTTCTTTTTTTTGTTTTCTTTCTACTCATTGGACTGTCCCTCTCCTTCTCTTAAACTCTCTTCTATTTCATTTACTCCACCTCTCAACCGTCAACCATTCATCCTCTCTTTCATTTTTATCTACCAACTGATTTCAGCAGGCTAGAGGAACTTACGCAGCTGGGAGAGGTGCAACTTATGCACGTGCGGAGGGGAGGAGAGTTGCTCTCCGGTGGTCGCACAGTAGTGCTCCGGTGGTCATGCACACGCACGGCGACGGTGCTCCGGACAGCTGGTGGCGCGCGCTCTCTTACGTAGCAGCGGCACAGCAGTAGCAGCGGCACAGCAGCAGCAGCGGCAGCGCGGGGCAACGGCTCTCCAGGGCAGCAGCACAGCGATCCTGGCAGTGGTGCTCTCCGGTGTGTGCGTGGTGGACGGCGAGGGCATGGGTCGCCCTAAGGTGAGCTTGATGGAGAGGGAGAGAGAACAAGAGAGAGATATGGTTGGTTTTAGAGGAAGACTGGTTGCTGGGAGAAGTTGGGGAGGAGAAGGGTTATTTGAGGGTTGTGTTGGTGGATTTTACAGAATGATTGTTGCCGGGGAGAAGAAACGTTGCCTGTTCTTAAGGGGATTAGCCGTGGACAGATTTCCAATTTGTCAAAGTGAATTAATTTGATTAGGATTGAATTAATTGCTAACTTTAGACTGAGAAAACATGTTTGTAGAGAGACGTGTTTGTTTGTGTTTTGATTACTAGGCAAGGAAAAACATCTGCCTTCAAAGAGACGTGAGCTGATATCGGATTTTTAGTCAAATAGGTTAGGCAAGATTAGGATAGGTATTAATGTAATTGTTGACTAAAATATTAGGGGGAGGAACCTGATACACAAAACGTGTTTGTTGTCATAAACGGAAATTGATATGTTTTGTTGACTAATCAAAGGGGAAGGAATCTGGTTATGAAACGTCTTTCTTCCTCTAACCCTTTAAAATTCAAACGTGAATGATGAGTTAGGATAGGAGGTTAATGGATTAAGGTAAATAAGTAAAATGTGATTAGTAAAATAAATTACTTGAAGTAATTAATAATTTTTAGAAGTGATTAGCAAAGTGTAATTACTAAGATAATTAAGTAAATTTTAAACGTAATTATTAAAATAAAGTAATTAGTAACTTAATTAAAGTGATTAACAAGTTGTGATTAGTAAGACAATTAAGATAAAGTGATTTGTTAAACTTGATAGTCAATTAATGATGACACAGTAAAAACGAAATCGGAGACGCGCTCGCGTCGACACGTAGCCGGACGACTGAAATAAAATACTGGTACGCGCGATCCTATACATGTCTAAAAATACAGGCCGTTACAGGCATGGCATAATGTAGCAGCAATATTTTAACCAGCAGGCAATAGTAACACCGAAAGGACAAGCAGGCAATAGTAACACTGAAAGGATAAGCAGGCAATATTACCACAAGTAAGCAATAGTAAAACTAGAGCTACGTGACTTATATAGGAAGGCACAATGTGTGACCATTGAGCTTATCTCCTGCCACAGGGGTGCACACCCGGGCGGATCTCATTTCACTTTAGTCGGTACATTTCATTTTGACGGTCGGTACAGTGCAGTGTGTAGATGGCTCGCGGTCGCTCCCACACTTTCACTAATATAAGTTTACCCCAAAAACCCAGTGTAGTGCCAACTATCTTTAAGCATTCAATTTCAATAAGATGTTACAGCAGTATGATGTCAATGCAGTATATCACTCAATCACTGTGTTGCAATACGGTATGTCAATTTTGTTGCTCCAAAAGTAAAGACATTCAAAAGCATTAAATACACTCCAAAGAGCTTCATTTGTTGAAAATTCAAGGCAGAAACCTCAACAGAGAATGTCAATCCTGAGCAATGATTTGAAGTTCAACAACTAAGACAGCGATCCATACTTTGAGCATGCGGTATTTCCATTTAGTACACTATTTTCCATTACGTACACTATCTAAGTTTCTAAGGTTAGAATTTACTGTGACTTACGCTATCGGGATCGTCGTAGCAAGACAAGGGTGAAGTTAGGGGAGCTGGTGCACGAGGATTGGTACCTGCAAACACAAGAAACAATTGGTTAAAGGCTACTTTTTTGTTCTATCTATTTTTCTTAACAGTTCCATTTTTCTAGTTGCTTAGAACTCGTCAAAATACGTACTAAATATTTTTAGATGGGCTAGATGGGAATAAAATAATTTCATGTGGGAAGAAAATATTTTTCTAAAGCTCCTAGGTATTTTTCATAATTTTTAAAAGTTTGAAATCAATTAAAACTAATTAAAAATGAGAAAACGATTTTCCATTATATTCCTCAAAGATTTATTTAGGGCAAACCATACATCAGAATTCTTCCAACAAGTAGTCAAAACGACCGTATCGAAGAGTACTATTACATATATTTTTATCACGTATCAGTGTACGTGAAAATAAGGGGTTACCGATTTTTAAAAGAAAGTAAAGTATTTAAAATTTAGGCTTAAAAATTTATTGCGGAAAATCTAAGCCTCTGATCGAGATGAGACCGGCTCCATTGGATCCACAATATTATTTTCGATTTTCTAGAGCTGGCGTCGCATTTTTCTGAGGCATGTATTTCAAGTTATGAATTTAATACCATAAAACCCCTGTCATTAATTATTAAAAATGTGGAAATATGAAAATACGTTTTGTATTTACAAAATTCCATCGCAACTCACCTTTACTTACGTCGCCGGGGGGCTCTTGTGCGTCTGTCGGTACTCGAAGCAGTGCGGCGATGGGCGAGCGGAGGCGGCGACACGACGGCGGTGGCTGAGCGGCGCCGGTGGCGACGTTACGGAGGTGCGGCGACGTGCGTCGAAGGCAGGGGTTGCTCGGGGAGAGCGGGGGCTCAGCGGCGATGGGAAGATGGCTGTGGCGACGGCGGTTGACGAGGCAGGCGGCGTTGGACAGAGAGGAGGAGGAGGAGGCGACGGTGGTCGACCGCCTGAGAGCGTGAGTGAGAGAGGGAGAACGGGAGATAGGGAGAGAGAGAGAGAGCACGGGCCTGGGGCTTTTCGAACGGTAACCTCAAAGAGAGAGAGAGAGAGAGAGAGAGAGAGAGAGAGAGAGAGAGAGAGAGAGAGAGAGAGAGAGAGAGAGAGATGGTATTTGAGAGAGAGTGACAGATTGGCCTGAGGTTTTCGAATGGTAAACACAAAGAGAGAGATAAAGAGAGTTACGGTGTGTGTGTCTGGGTTTAGATAAGGGAGAGGAAGAAGATGAAGCCTGGGTTATTGCGTTAGCTGGGAAGAACTACGGGGGTTTAAATAATGAGAGAGAGAGAGAGAGAGAGAGAGAGAGAGAGAGAGAGAGAGAGAGAGAGAGAGAGAGAGAGAGAGAGAGAGAGAGAATTAGATGGGGAGAGAGCACGAGTTGCGTGCATGGGTTGGTGAATGAGAGAGTAGATAAGCCGAGGGGATGTGGGTGGGGGTAGGTAATTAGGTTAGGTGATTAATAATTAGTAAAACCCCATTAGCGAAAGTAATTAGTAAAAATACAAAAACAAAATTGCGATTTTGTCCCTACTAGTAAACGTGTCCGAAAAATTACGAAAACATTCCCACAGGATCGTATCGTCGCGAGGATCGTGAATACGAATACCATTTCAGGGTTTGAACTACGGAGATACAAGTTTTGGGCCAAAAAGTTTAGAAAGCGGGTTTGCGGGTTTTAAGTTGAAATGATATCAGAAATTTACGAAATTAATGTGGGGAGCCCTAAATGATCATAGGATGCTACTATAGAAGTTTGAAAATGTTTTGATAATGTTTGTATAGAAAATAAATTCATTAAGCCAAAACAGCAATATATGAAAATGAATTTTGATCAGAATTGTTTTGAGTATTTGAGGAAATCTGAAATTACGAAAATACATTATAATTAGTCGAGTGCTTCGAAATATTTTACAAGAAATTTTTGAAATCAGTTTTGTTTTAAAACTCTTGACTATATTTATAAAGAAATTTTGAATTGTTAAAAAATATGTTAAGCACGTAAATTGAAGTGTTGAAAAATACAGGTCGTTACATTCTACCCTCCTTAAAAATAATTCCGTCCTCGGAATTTAAAAATAATTTTGAAACAAATAATTGATGTTATGAAGAAGCTCAAGCAAATAAATGATAGAAAAGATAGTAATCTAGTAAGTCATGTTGTCAATAACATGAAATGTGATATTATAGCATCAAGAAAACAAGAGATGTTATATATGATTACCTACTATTGATATTTCCATAACTTCTATAGCTAGATAAAATGGCTCAGATAGAAGAAGAAAACGAGTTCAAGAAAGATGAAGAAGTATCAGCATCAGCTTACACGTCTCGGTTTGGTTTGTCTCAAATCCTCTAGCACCAACCTCCAATACTTCTGAGCATCCTTCGATTCACTTCCGGTGTCGAACTCGAACTTCTGGTGATCGAAAATCGAATGCTACCCTCCTTAAAATAAACATAGCTAGAGTTCAGGCGAACTAAAAGTAGAAAGATTCTAAGAAGGTCAATCGAAAGGTCATCAAGCTAAAGGAAGGGTGATAGTGATGAGGATCGATATCATTATATAATCATGATTCACGTCCTTGAGGTCCAGCGGACATGACCAGGGAAGTGACTAAGTCAGGATCAATTACCCCCAGTCTAGCTAGGGTAATCCAACAAACTTAGCCAAGCACATTGACCGGATCATGGTCCATTGAAGGAAGCTTATCATTTATATGTGTGCCATCATCAACTGAATGAAAGGTGATGAAGTGGGTAGATAGTTCAACCTATGAAAAGTCACTATAACTGTTAGCAAAAGAGGTTACTAGGGAGGGTATAACCAAGAATGGAACACGAGTTTCTAAGCAAAGGTTAAGAGTTTAAAGGAAGTGATGAGGATCAAGGAAGACCTAATGAAGATGGTAATAAGGACGCTTTACCCGTATATCCAATACAGGTGAACACTCGAGACATCCCGTACTCTATGTTAATTTGAGCATTTTATATTGTATATCCTGATCTTGCGATATTGTTCACGAGGAAGTTAGCGCAGACCTGCGTGGACCACCAACCTTGTAACGACCCGCTCTCAGGGGCCAGTTACTTATTTACTATTTGCGCAGGTCCTGCAGTTAACCAGTGAAACCAAAATAGCCACGATGCAAAGATGTACAAAAATACCCAAATAGTATCCACTTATTACAATCCATACTGCAAAAATGTTCCAATAATGATACATGAAAGAAATAAAGTATACAATTGGAAATAGCTCTGGAAGCTGCGGTCTCATGGTCGAAGTCTGGCGCTATCAACTCAAGAGCATCTACCTCCATATGTAAGTCATCTGCGGTGCCACAGAGATGGAACCTTAGGCAAGTCACAACAATTCTAGCGATAGAAAAAGAGGAGTGCACAAATATGGAGCAGGCTATAGTAAACAAGTGCGGAAAGTATAAGCGAACATGCATACATGAGCGATAAGTATGGTGCTAGTGGCTGTACAGGTGTAGTAAGTAAAGTGAATGTAGTGTGTAAAGTAAAGGTGACGGTGCAAGTGTAAAAGTAACATGCAAGAGCAACAATTGTGGCATGGCATAAGGTAGTAACAATATTTTAACCAGCAGGCAATATTAACACCAAAGGACAGGCATGCAACAGTAACACTGAAAGGATAAGCAGGCAATATTAACACAAGCAAGCAATAGTAAAACTAGAGCTACGTGACTTATATAGGAAGGTGATGGGAACACCCCTAAGTGGTTTTAATGATGAGCACACCAAATGATATTAGTGTACTAACTACACTACATCTAAAGTGTGTATATGCATTGATCAGTTATTCTATATCCATGAAGTTCAAATGCAGACTTAGAAGCCATGATCGGAAGTCTACTTACGAGCCAAGAAATGAAGCAGATGACGGCTCAACAATACGAAGCATATGAAGACTTAAGATCAAGATAAAATGGCTCAAGTCAAAGATCGAAGAACGAGAGCTAAAGATGTGTGTATTAGTAAGCTGTGTATTTAGAATGTAAAAGCCAAATGAATATTCTATACACACACAAAAAAATGATTTTTGAAAATGTTTTTAAACTTTTTTTAAACTTATTTGAAAGCATAATTTTCATAGAAGCTAAGTTTCAACGTGTAGTCAACTGCAAACACCCAGTAGTTCTCTACCATGATTTCTGCCTTCTCCCTGAAAAGATACTCTGGGAGTCGACTATCAATATGAGGGAGTCGACTACCAGTGTAACAGATTTTCTCAGAAACTACTCTGGGAGTCGACTACCAACCTTAGGGAGTCGACTACCAGCTGTGCGATTTGACTTCCCAGATTTGCTCCTTCATTTAATCGTTGCTTGATTTGTGGGGCTAAAGTCAAATATTTTTGAAATTCAAATCATCTCTTAAACTCTATAAATAGAGAACCATATGAGAACATTTTTTACAAGAAAATCATTCTTGAGCAAAGCTATAATTCTCTCAAAAAGTTCTCAAAGTCCTCAAGCTCTCAAAGTTCTTCAGTTTTTCTAAAGGCTAAGTTTTTAATTCTTTTGTGCTTAATTTCGCAATTATTTTCTCTTATCATTTCTAGCCTTTATAACTTGGTTTGATCTCCAAAGCTCATAGCTTTTCTTCTTGAGATTCAAACATCAAGTTTTTCTTTTTGATCTTTGTGTTCTTAACTTTTATATTTCTCTTAAAGATATATTGAGTTTCAAAATACAAGTCTTTCTTTTTAATCTTTGTGTTTTATAATTATATTCTTTCAAAGATTAAAAAGACTTGATCTTTGATCTCTAAAAGCCCAAGTGCATATTTTTAGAAGATCAATGTTCAAGATAACTCCTTTGATCAAATTTGTGCTCATCTATATCATTTAATTTGATCAAGAGTTTTCCGATTTTCTTTAAGCCACATATACACAAATATATTCTTTTGTCTTTAGGAAATCTTGTAATTAATTTCATATTTGTTGCAAGTCTTTGAAGAAGACTTTGAATTGTAAATTACCGTGTTATAAGGGAATAGTGGAAATCCTAGACAAGTCTAGGTGTTGTGATTGGAAATCTTGGTAGGGATACTAGGTGGTCGGAAATCCTGGTCAAGGCTAGGTGTTTGGGAAATCCTAACGAGTGAAGTTTGGTACTTGTATTGCTAAGGCAATAGTGGAAAATCTCGTACCGGATTGGTCGGGGACTGGACGTACCCGGGTTGTGGGGAACCAAGATAAAATCGCTTGTATCTGCGTTTGTTTTTCTGTGATTGTTTATATTTCTTGTACAAGCATTTTTTATTTGTTAATCTTATATCTTTGTAATTTCTTGTTCATTTATTATTGCAAAGATTATTTATTTAATTCCGATGTGTAAAGATCTCTTTGTAAAGATCTCTTATCTGATTGTAATCTTATCACTTTCATATTATTTGTAAGATTATTTTGTTGATTAATAACCAAGCGTAGATCACTCTATTTGGTTTCTTAGACAACATTAGAAGGGTTTTAATTGTGCTAATCAACGAACGAAAAAGTTTACTATTTGAACAACACTATTCAACCCCCCTTCTAGTGTTGTTTGCCATCCACATGATCCAACAGAAGGTACAGTGTGCGACCATTGAGCTCATCACCCGGGCGGATCTTATTTCACTTTAGTCGGTACATTTCATTTAGACGGTCAGTACAGTGCACTGTATAGATGGCTCGCGGTCGCTCCCGCACTTTCACTAATATACCCCAAAAACCCAGTGCAGTACCAACTATCTTTAAGCATTCAATTTCAATAAGATGTTACAGCAGTATGATGTCAATGCAGTATATCACTCAATCACTGTGTTGCAATACGGTACGTCAATTTTGTTGCTCCAAAAGTAAAGACATTCAAAAGCATTAAATACACTCCAAAGAGCTTCATTTGTTGAAAAGTCAAGGCAGAAACCTCAACCGAGAATGTCAATCCTGAGCAATGATTTGAAGTTCAACAACTAAGACACCGATCCATCCTTTGAGCATGCGGTATTTCCATTTAGTACACTATTTTCCATTACGTACACTATCTAAGTTTCTAAGGTTAGAATATACTGTGACTTACGCTATCGGGATCGTCATAGCAAGACGAGGGTGAAGTTAGGGGAGCTGGTGCACGAGGATTGGTACCTGCAAACACAAGAAACAATTGGTTAAAGGCTACACTTTTGTTCTATCTATTTTTCTTAACAGTTCCATTTTTCTAGTAGCTTAGAACTCGTCAAAATACGTGCTAAATATTTTTAGATGGGCTAGATGGGAGTAAAATAATTTCATGTAGGAAGAAAATATTTTTCTAAAGCTCCTAGGTATTTTTCATAATTTTTAAAAGCTTAAAATCAATTAAAACTAATTAAAAATGAGAAAATGATTTTCCATTATATTCTTCAAAGATTTCTTTAGGGCAAACCATACGTCGGAATTCTTCCAACAAGTAGTCAAAACGATCGTACCGAAGAGTACTATTACATATATTTTTATCACGTATTATTGTACGTGAAAATAAGGGGTTACAGATTTTTAAAAGAAAGTAACGTATTTAAAATTTAGGCTTAAAAATTTATTACAAAAAATCTAAGCCTCTGATCGAGATGAGACCAGCTCCATTGGATCCAGAATATTATTTCCGATTTTCTGGAGCTGTCCTCGCATTTTTTCTGAGGCATATATATTAAGTTATGAATTTCATACCATAAAACCCCTATTATTAATTATTAAAATTATGGAAATACGAAAATAAGTTTTGTATTTACAAAAATGCCATCGCGACTCACCCTTACTTACGTCGCCCCGGGGGGGGGGGGGGGGGGGGGGGGGGGGGGGGGGGGGGCTCTTGTGCGTCCGTCGGCGATCGAAGCGGTGCGGCGATGGGTGAGCGGAGGCGGTGGCTGAGTGGCACCGGTGGCGGCGTTACGGTGCGCGAAGGCGGGCGTCGAAGGCGGGGATTGCTCGGGGATTACAGGGGCTCAGCGGCGACGGGAAGACGGCGGTGGTGACGTCGGTCGATGAGGCAGGCGGCGTTGGACGGAGAGGCGGCGGCGACGGCGACGGCGGTCGACCGCCTGAGAGCGTGAGTGAGAGAGGGAGAATGGGAGATAGGGAGAGAGAGCGAGAGCGCGAGCCTGGGGCTTTTCTAACGGTAAACACACACACACACACACACAGAGAGAGAGAGAGAGAGAGAGAGAGAGAGAGAGAGAGATGGTATTTGAGAGAGAGTGACAGATTGGCCTGGGGGTTTTTGAATGGTAAACACAAAGAGAGAGAGAGAGAGAGAGAGAGAGAGAGAGAGAGAGAGAGAGAGAGAGTTATGGTGTGTGTGTCTGGGTTTAGATGAGGGAAAGGAAGAAGATGAAGCCTGGGTTGTTGCGTTAGCTGGGAAGAACTACGAGGGGCTTAAATAATGAGAGAGAGGGGGGGAGAGGGAGAGAGAGAGAGAGAGAGAGAGAGAGAGAGAGAGAGAGAGAGAGAGAGAGATGGGGATAGAGCACGAGTTTCGTGTATGGGTTGGTGAACGAGAGAATAGATGAGCTGAGGGGATGT
This sequence comes from Scilla litardierei, assembly GCA_030789695.1. Classification (NCBI taxonomy): domain Eukaryota; kingdom Viridiplantae; phylum Streptophyta; class Magnoliopsida; order Asparagales; family Asparagaceae; genus Scilla; species Scilla litardierei. Next base: position 414,969,325 of record CM061142.1, read on the forward strand.
GGGTGGGGGTAGGTAATTAGGTTAGGTGATTAATAATCAGTAAAACCCCATTAGCGAAAGTAATTAGTAAAAATACAAAAACGAAATTGTGATTTTGCCCCTACTAGTAAACGTGTCCGAAAAAATACAAAAACATACCCACAGGATCGTATCGTCGCAAGGATCTCGAATATAAAGACCATTTTAGGGTTTTGGGCTACGGAGATACGAGTTTTGGGCCAAAACGTTTAGTAAGCGGGTTTGCTGGTTCTAGGTTGAAATGATATTAGAAATTTACAAAATTAATGTGGGGAGCCCTAAATGATCATAGGATGCTACTGTAGAAGTTTGAAAATGTTTTGATGATGTTTGTATAGAAAATAAATTCATTAAGCCAAAACAGCAATATCTGAAAATGAATTTTGATCAGAATTGTTTTGAGTATTTGAGGAAATCTAAAATTACGGAAATACATTATAATTAGTCGAGTGCTTCGAAATATTTTTACAAGAAATTTTTGAAATCAATTTTGTTATTAAACCTTGACTATATTTATAAAGAAATTTTGAATTGTTAAAAAATATGTTAAGCACGTAAATTGAAGTGTTGAAAAATACAGTTCGTTACAAAGTTTGATCGGTCCAGCTGGGGGAGTCACCCCCAGCCTTATGGATGATCAAATGGTTGGCTTGCTGAGGAAATTGCCCCCAACCTTGCGACCGATTAAATAGTCGACCTGCCGGGGGAGTTGCCCCCAACCTTACGGTCGATCGAATTGTTGACTTGCTAGGGGAGCTTCCCCCAGCCTTACGGTCGATCGAATGATCGGTCTGCTGAGGGAGTTACCCCCAGCCATAAAACAGATAAAATGATCGGCCTGCTGGGGGAGTTGCCTCCAGCCTTACGGTTGATAAAATGATCAGCCTGCGGGGCGAGTTTCCCACAGTCTTACGGCGGATCAAATGGTCGACCTGTTGGGGGGAGTTGACCCCAGCCTTATAGTGGACCAAAAATTTTGGCCGGTCCTGCTGGTTGTAAGGATCGCCTTACCCTTGCAATACTAACAACAACACACTAGAGGGGGGTGAATAGTGTAATGGCACTAAATTGTCCAATTAAAATGAAACTTGCAAATGAGGAATAATAAATGCAAGAGGAAATAATTGACACAATCAATCCAAACGCAAACATAAGATTTTACCCTGGTTCCCCAAAACATGGGTACGTCCAGCCACACTAATATTCACTATATTCCCACAAAGAGAAGTGAATACAAATCCCACAAAGAGATACCTCACCAAGAGGATTTTTCCATACACAAGGACCCAACCAACCCTACACAGAGGTCAAACTCCTACCAAGAGAATTACTAACTCCCACTCAGAGAATTAGGGTTAGCCCTACACTAGGACACTCCCACTAAGAGAGTTACTCCCACAAAGAGAGTTATTCCCACAAAGAGAATATCCTAATCCCACAAAGAGATAAACTCCCACAAAGAGAGAAAAACTAATTCCCACAAAGAGAATTAGAGTTACAAGAATCACCAAGTAAAATAAATACTCTTACATATGCCTTGAGATGCTTACTCATAGATGAATGCAAGGCATGGAAGAGGATATCCAAGTGTTGAGATTTGCTTGAAAGAACTTGGATGAGTTCCCTTGAGCTGGACTTCAATGCATGAAGAGGAATGAGAGCTCAAATAGGGAAATGAGAGAGTTTGAGAGTGGCTTGATAAACTCTTATGATTTTCAATAGCATCCAGAAGTTCAACTGAACTCATCACACCCATATATATGCCACAAATCAACCCTCAAAACCCAAGAAAACAGCCAAAGGCACAATACAACAACGACTAGAAACTGGGCGAAAACGACAGTGACAGTCGACTGATGATCAAAAGATAGTTGACTGATCAATATCTAGAAACTATCCAACGGCTATAATCTGAGCCAGGATAGTCGACTGATGAAGTCGATACTGCCGACTGAGAACAGGACAGGCGCCTGTAAAACCTTCAGCAGGCGACTGCTGCAGGGGATGGTATAAAACAGAGAGCTGCACTCTTTCTCCAGATAAGCATACAGGCGACTGATGTCAATAATACAGTCGACAGTAAAATAGTCAGGCGACTGTAAAACCTTCATCAGTCGACTGCTGCAGAAGATGGAGAAAAACTGAGAGAAGCAGTTTTTGCACTTACGTTACACAGATGACTGTTGACCAATCCACAGGTGACTGTAAATATACAGGCGACTGTAAACTGAGCATCAGTTGATTGTTGCGTAAAGCTCAAGTAGAGTCAATGGAAATGTTGACTTGAGCAGTGCATATCAGTCGACTGTAGAAGAATCGACAGACGACTGGAAATCACCCAGTCGACTGTAAATCCTTCAGCAGGCGAATGATGGAAAGCCAGAGACTCCAAATGGTCAAGATGAACCTATTAGGTTGGATTTTATGATAATCCTAAGGCTCACTAAGATGGCTAAATGCATATGCATGAATGAGTAGACCATCTATCAAGGCATTACATTAACCTATACTCAAATGAAAGAGAAAGCAATAAAGTAAATATTACACGGATTACATTGCTTTCCTTAGAGTCTAAGTCTTCCATCTTGATGCCTTGATGCTCTCCATCATCTCCAAGCTTTGGCACCCCTTGAGTCTAAGTTTTGGCCCTTCTTCACTTGATGTCCATCCTTGCACCAAGTGTTTAGTCTCCAAGAAAGATATTCTAGAACTGAAACTCTGAGACTAAAACATGAGAGTCATTAGCAACAACATAATGTTGTGATCATCATCAAAATAAGATTGGTATGAAACACCAATACTCAACAATCTCCCCCTTTTTGATGATGACACACACTATGTAAAACATAAAGAAATAAAGCACAATGCTAATGAGCTCCCCCTACTTATATGCACCAATTATACAATGAGATACACAATAGTAAAAACTCATTATACCATATAAAGTCATGGTGACATATAATAAGCATGGATTACATAAACCAAATGCAATAGACAATATCATGCAAACTTGAATGGTTTATACAATCCCATATATATCTCTCCCCATAGATGTATCTCTCACCACATGCATATGTATGAAATACAAGTTAACATTTACATAATGCATATATCTCTCCCCCTTGACATCGTCAAAAAGGTGGACATAAAAAATATACCACTTTGTCATCTTAACCAAGATGTTACAACATGCAAGAAATAAGGAGATGTATGATACCAAATTGAAAAATTTTAGTGGGTATCAATCACTATCATATGCTCCCCGTAGATCATAGAAATGGTCAAATTTTGACTTTTAGGATCTAATACCAATTATAAAGAAGGAGATTAACAATCTCTAACAATTGAGGTAAATGCCAATTGTAGAAAAAGAATCTTGGAAAATAATCCTCTTTACTAATTGATATACAAATATTGGAGCCATGGGCCTAAAGTGTATCCAAGCAATAGATATGGAAAAATCAAGCTTCAATGATACACAATGATATTGCCAAAAGGAATATAACATGAAACACCATGGCAATATCTAAGGGGTTTGGTTTGAGACCATATAATAACCAATTGTAAAAAATGATCTCAAACTCACCCCGAAATGAGAGTCAAAATATGTTTTAAAATATTTTAAACATACAACATATTAACTCCCCCATTGACATATATATGGATCAACAAATGCATGTATGTCAATGTCTTCCCCAAGATTCCCATTTTCATGAAAATAAGTTTGAAACATTTTCAAAATCATGAAACATACACAAACAATGGGTATGCTAAAAATAAAACATTTAAGCACAATACCCATGCAATATGCATATGTGTGAGGAACCTAAACATTATGGAACCAAACCCAAGAGGAGTTTGATTTCCTAATGTAATCACATGAGGTGATCACATCCCTAATTAGAGAGTTGATGTAACTATCCCTCTCTCGCACGCTAACCTTAGTGGGAATCCATAAACTCAAGGATTTCCTAGGCAAGGGTTTTGCCTTTGCAAGAGGAATGGATGTGGCATGCTTAGGTATAGAAACTAATTTCATGGCATGCAAAGAATGAGGATTTTGCTTCTTAGCAAAAAGTGAAGAGTCTTCATTCTTCCTCATTACCTCGTGATCTACATGCTTCTTGTTGATGTTATTGTTGTACAAGAAAGCATGGTGATTCTTCTTAGGTGCTTTAGCAATATTTCTTGTATTTGCACCGTAAGAGGAATTAGAGGTGGGTTTGGGTACCACATTTTGACTATACCCCAAACCTCCTCTATGATTTGTCGGATGTTGTTTTTCAAGCAAATCGTGGAGTGAATCCCTAGAATACACAAATCTTTTGAGCTTACGGGATGCTTCTTCACATTTCAACGTAAGTTGTTGAATGCGAGTTTCTAAGCTAAGGTTTTGAGCAACACGATTATCATTAGTCAAGCTCAATTCCTTAAATTGAGAGAGAAGTGTGTCTCTCTCACTAGTGTCACAATCATGCATTTCATCATGAATTACTCCAGTAATTTCTAGTTCATGCAACCTACTCTTAGCAATCTTATATTTTGCTTTTAATTTGTTGTAAGAGTTGATGCACTTACTAGCCTTTTCGGAAACCATACCGAAACGATATTCAAGCTCCTCGTATGAGATCTTCTCCTCAATCTCATCATCGACTTCTTCCTTGCTAGAGCTTGATGAAGACTTCTCCTCGATAGCCATGAGGCACGATTCCTCATAGGAGTTGTAAGAGTTGAGCCATGCTTCCAACTCATCTTTATTTAAGCCAGAGGGATTGGTGTAGGAACAATAGTTGCTACAAAGCACGCATGAACATCGTCCTTTGCGTCCTCCTCTTCGTTACTTGATGTATCCTCACTCGAATCATCAAATGTCCCAACAAGTCCCTTCTTATGATTTTTGGACTTGGACTTCACTTTCCAATGCTTCTTCCCTTTACCCTTGTAAATTTCTTTGATGGGTTTGGAAGGGCATTCGGTGGATAGGTGACCTTTTCCACTGCAAGTGTAACGAGTAGAAACCTTGTTAGAATTGGAGACAAACTTTGACAAAGATTTACCTTGCTTGCACTTAAGGAATGCCTTGAATTGTTCGGCAAGATCCTCAATTTCTTCTCCACTCTCCTCCTTTAGCTCATCTTATTCACTATGAGCTTCTCGTTGGAATTTCTTCCTCCATTTAATTGGCCCCTCCTTGGCATGGAATGCAATCCCCTTTTGCTTCTCCGGCTTCTCGGGCTTCGATGGTTGAATCTCCTTCTTGTGTTGAAGCTTCACTTCGTACGCCATGAGATTTCCAATGCACTCCTCAACGGTGTATTTGAACGTGTCATAGGACTCCAAAATTCCGTTGGCCTTTGACTCCCAATGAGGTGTGAGGGAGTCAAGGATCTTCACTACTCGATCCTCTTGGGAAATCGTCTTCCCAAGTCCCTCCAAAGCGTTCACGATATCTGTGAACCTTGTGAACATCTCTATAATGCTTTATCCTTCCTGCATCTTAAACATTTCATATTTAGATCTAAACATAGTTTGTTTATATTTCTTTACCTTTGTAGTCCCTTCATGGCATATCTCCAAAGTATGCCAAATTTCGTTGGCCGTTTTGCACATGGAGATGCAGTTGAACTCATTTGCTGAGAGGGCGCAATGGAATGCATTCATAGCCCTTGCATTGAATTTGATCGAGTCCTTCTCCACCTTTGTCCTTGAAGCCGCGGGTGTAGTGGGCTTCTTAAATGGCACCTCCGTGATGTCCCATAGGTCTTGACCCTGCATATAGATCATCATCCTGATCTTCCAACTTGGGTAGTTGGTTCCGCTGAAGAGCGGGGGTCGAACGGTTGAATGACCTTCTTCATGAGATGCGGATGAGGCGTTGAATGCCATCGTTATAATGCCCTGCTAAGCTACTGCACAAGTACTAGAGGGGGGGGGGGGGTGAATAGTACTTTAAAATAATTAAAAAGATAATTCCTAATTATCTTGCAAACTCTACCAAACAATGCGGAAATGTAAATGTAGACAACAAAGAAGACAAACGCAAACACACGATATTAATGGGTTCGGATCCACCCAAGTCTCCCCGACTTGTTCCCGGTGATCCTATGTCCCAACCACCTGGATCCCCTCCGGATACTTGAGTTAGAAACCCTAACTCAAGATTTGCACTATGAAATACTTGTGAAAAACCTTCACAAAGTCAAATCATACACAAATGAAAATGTGACTCCCATAACCCGGGATCACAAACAAACTCTCACAACCCGAGAGTACAACTTGCAATATTCAAAGTAAATTGAAATAGAAATTCTTACCGACAAAATCATATGCCTTGAGTAAACTTACAATTTAGGGCAAAACGGATTTTGGGGGAAGATGAAGAGGCACCAAACCCTAGCTCCAAGTAGATGACCAACAATGGAGTTCTAGGTGGATGTTGGTGACCTTGGATCAAGCACTTGGCTTGGAAGGCTCACAATCAATGAATCTCTCTTTTGAAGTAAGAGTGAGGGAGAGATTCTTGAAAGGAAATGAATGAGCTTTAATGAGATTGAATGCTTTCTCTTTGATCTCTAAACTTCTCTTAATATCAGCCTTGAGTGCAATGAATGCAACACACCAAGTATTTATAGGTTAGAAGAAAGAGAGAGAGAAAAACGTTTCAATTAAAGCTCCAACGGCTCTATTCTGAACCAAACTAGTCGGTCAAAGAACAACCACTGACCGACTAGTTCATCAACTAGTCGGTCGGTCAAACAGCATGAACAGACTAAGAGGTGAACAGTGAATAGATGAAGTTTCAAACTTATAGAACTAGTCGGTCCAAGAAGACTTGCCAACCGACTAGTTTCACAACTAGTCAGTCGGTGAGTGAACTTAGACTGACTAAGAGATAAAACAAATAGTCTGAGTACAAATTGAATTAGTCGGTCCAAGAACAAATGTTGACCGACTAGTTCATCAACTAGTCGGTCGCCAAATGTACATAAACCGACTAACGATAAACAGTAACTTGGCATGTACAGGGAAAGCTCAACTAGTCGGTCTAAGAAGGATCACTGATCGACTAGTTCACCAACTAGTCGATCGGTGAGTCAACATAGACCGACTAACTGTAAACAGTAAAGAGCTTAGAATTGAGAAGGCAAACTAGTCGGTCCAAGAAGCAATGCCGACCGCCTTGATCACCATCTAGTTGGTTGGTTCTTCTTCTTGAACCAACTAACATGCACAAGAAGTCGCGAATCGAAGCGCGAAGCTTCGGGAAAGTTCGTATGGACTTCTACTAAGATCCTAGCTCTAAGATAAGAGCGTTATGAAGATTAAAATGTAAGACCTACTCAAGGCTTAACATTCTACGACACAAAGCTAGAATACTATAAATAAAACTTGACGAACCGTCTTCGAAAGCTTCGATCCGAATCTTCATGACTTCTAAAAATGGTCCTTGAGCTTCAACGAAGCTTTAGGCATACGATCACGCGCTTTGAGAAGTCTTGAGACGTCGCTTTGGATGTTCACATGAATTTGGCGACGATCTCCATAACTGCGCTCACAAAGAGTTAGTTCACGATATATTTATGTTTGTTCATCATCCAAAACCAAATCCGGGGAGTCCAATATCCAACATTCTCTCCCTTTTTGGTGATGACAAACCAACATAAATAATAATCAAGAATAATGATTCAAATGAAATTTACTTACCCCCCTGCATTGATGACACGTTAGTTCCAAAAAGAATAATAATAACACGCATCAAGCAGATGAGTAAAGTATATAAAATGAGAATCGATTATTGAAATATCGGATTTGAAAATCCATTTATATATTTTAACTCCTCCTGAATCTAAAATATCAAATTAGATTCTTGGAAAAATGCTTTAAATTATCATTTAGCTCATCGTCATTATTATATCTCTCCCCCTTTGGCATTAGCAAAAAGAGCGGGAGGAGATCAACGACAACAACAATGGCTTCAAATATAAGCACGGGAGTCGTAGAATACGACAACGGTCCAAATGACACCAAAGGAAAATACGAATTAAATCAAAGCGTGTCAATGAGACCAAAGTCGAAAATCGATAAATAAAATCATCAAAACCCAAATCAATTTTACGAATTGAGTTATGGAATATACTCTCCAATATCAACATTCTTGGTTAATTTAGTGCATGGAAAACAATTCTATGTTTCCATAGAAATAATTTCTATTTAACCAAGTTATTATCGTCGAGAGACGATATCAAACATCAGAGACATAAAAAGAATATAATGTGCACAAGAGAGTAAATGGCAACATCGATGTGTGTATATATATATATATGAAGCATGAGTACATCAAAAACATACATCGTCAACATACATAAGAGCGATCCTCAGATCGACGCACAAAATACATCATCATATCACAACATATAACATATGTCACCACGGACACCAGAGTATCACATACATACAAAAATCTCAGAACATCATCAGAGATACATCAAAATACATCAAAATGATCCAAAAATCATAACCACCCACACTATCCTAACCCACACTCTCACTATAAGATCTATCATCCAAAGTGCACTAGGAGAGTCCTCAGAAAAGCTCAGGAGGGCAGCGGGAGGATCTGCAGCAGCAGCAGGCTCTGCAGCAGGAGTGGTGGTCACCGGATCAGCAGAAGTGTCCACGGGAGCGACGAGAGTGGCCTCGGGAGCACCAGTCGAAGTATCCACCGCAGAAACGGTGGCAACAGATGTGCTCTCGGGGTCACCGGCAAACGAAGCAGTAGCACCAAAAGTGCCCTCAGCGGCACGAGCAGCAACACGAATAAGCTCCTGGATATCCTCCTCATCCAACTCCTCCTCGTCAGAAACTGACGGAGGGATCTCAATACCCAAACGAGAGGTGATACGAGCAAGTATCTCCTCAGTACGAGCATAGCGAGACTCCATATGTTTCACCGAACGTACGAGCTCATCAAGAGTGGTAGAGGGAGCAGGAGCAGCTGAGACTGAAGTAGACGCTGAAGCAGAGTGGGTCGTCCTCTGAACGTGACGAAGCACCGCAAGAGACTTCTTGACGACCGTCGCATTCAGAGGGGGACCGAGGGGACGCTCATCATCAGGTGGAAGTGGGACACGAAAGTGGCGAAAGACAAGTGTCAACAGGCACAGATATGGGATATGAGCAGACTTCATGGACTTTCAGATACACTCGAAAGAATCCATCTTATCGATTATGATCCTAGCCCAGTTAATCTCGCTCCCCATGAAGATGGCATAAATGAGCTTGAGGAATGACTGGGAAGGTAAAGAAGAGAAGCCGTACTTCGGAAGGAGGCATGACTTCAGAATCAGGTTTAGGACCCAGCCATTAGGCTTGAAGGACTTCGATGGGACGCCAATCATGGCAGGAGGAATCTCATGAAAAATATCAGAAAGGATGACCTGGTCAAGGGAAGAGATGTCATCGACGGAGATATCAGAAGGGAGGGGGCCAGACGAGGAGCAACCAATCAACTCCCCTAAGATTTCTACCGTGAGGACAATCGGTGTCCCCAAGACAATCGTCTCAATGGAGTGGGTCTCGTCGTACTGACCCCGGACATGGTTGGCGTAAAAGAGTTTGACCAGACGGGGGTATGGATGTGGATTCGCCTTAGGGTCATATCGAAGATAATCGATAAGACCGGAAGACGACAGGAGATCAGCTAGGCCTGGGAAGTCTGAAAACTGTACGAAATGCTCCAACAGCAGTGGACAGTGTTCGATACGGTTATATGCCACGTGACACAACGGGTCATCGCGACATAAAGAAATATCGACACCGCCAGCTGGCATCGGAGCATTCCCCTTAGGCTGACGTGTGGAAGATCGGAGTGGAGGAGTAGGTTCCCTATGTGTCTCGGTCTCGGGAATGTATTCCGTGTCGGAATCGGATGGAGGGGTAGGGGCACAGAATGAAGCAGGAGAGACATGTTGCTTCCTAGGCTGAGATCGGGCTCGGGGTTTCGCTATCGCCGTCCTCTTCTTCTTAAGAGGAGGCGAAGACGACGAAGGGGGTTGGGTTGTTTTCGATCGACGTTTGGGTTGCGGGGGTTCCCTAGGAGGTGACTCTATGGTCATAGGGGACAGTCGAGAGGGATCGATCGGGATATGTGTTCTCGCCATAAGCGCGACGAGACATGAGCAATCAACACTAGAAATCGAGTTCTAGAACCCTAAATACAAACCCTAGCCGAATGAACTAGAAGCCCTAACCTTAAGAGCTGAAAACCTAACCGTAGACAGTTAGGAGAGGGAGGAGAGATCACCTAGGGAGGATCGACGGAACCCTAGGTTGGAGATGGCCGGAGTTTTGGTTGGAAAACGGCGGAGAAGAGTTGGAAGTCGAAGGGGCTCGGGGGGTTTTTGGGTTGGAGAAGAAATTTCGATCGACTGGAATGAAAACAAGTCGATCGGGGTCGATTAAGTCGATTGGAAGTCGAAAAGACGCAACAGTCCCCGTCGCAATTAGTCGGTCACAGTTCAAGCACTGAACGACTAGATGATGATCTAGTCGGTCGGTCAATGAGCTTGAACCGACTAATTGTAAACAGTAACTGAAGCCAAAAAATCTGACAAGAATTAGTCGGTCTAAGCTCATTCACTGACTGACTAGAACTGAATCTAGTCGGTCGGCCAATGAACTTGGACCGACTAAGAGAGTCCAAAAATTTTAGAATTTGAAATTTTGAGTTCTCTCCTAATCGCACTTAGACGAAACATCGAAATACTCTCATTAATCATTATACTACCCCATTAAACATCGAAAATCTGAAATTTGACGTTACGAACAAATCGAGCGAAAATTCCGAAAATTCAACCAAAAAATCCAGAAAATTCCAATACATCAAGCATGTGCAAATATAATGAAATTGAATAGCATGCAAGATTATTGAATAAAAATGAATCCTAAATCTCGGATTCACCCATAATCCCCAATTCTCGACGTAACCGCACAACGGAGTCTTCCTTTAGGTGTTTCGTGAAAATATCGACGATTTGCTTCTGGGTTTCAATGTACACTAATATGATGTCCTTTTTAGCAACATGATCATCTAAGAAATTTTGACGGACATCTATGTGTTTAGAACGGGAATGGTGTACCGGATTCTTGGAGAGACATATTGCACTTTGGTTGTCCACCATGATAGGGCAAGTATCACAGTTTATACCAAAGTCTTTAAGAGTGTGTCTCATCCAAAGAACCTGAGCACACGCGACACCGGCGGCAATATATTCCGCCTCGGTGGTTGAAAGTGATACGGAATTCTGCTTCTTGGAAAACCAAGAGACAAGAGAATTTCCTATAAAATGGCAAGTGCCACTAGTACTTTTCCTGTCGGATTTGCATCCCACATAATCTGCGTCACTATATGAGATTAACTCATACGTGCTAGATTTTGGATAAAGTAATCCAAAATCAAGTGTGTAACTTAAATAACGAAAAATACGTTTTACCGCTACTAAGTGAGATTCCTTAGGTTGAGACTGATAACGAGCACATACACATACGGCAAACATAATATCGGGCTTACTTGCGGTAAGATATAGTAAACTACCTATCATACCTCGATATAGACGAATGTCTACATCTTTTCCGCCCGCATCTTTATCAAGATGTGTAGTCGTGCTCATTGGAGTCTTCTTCCCAGAGGCATTCTCCATTCCAAATCGCTTTAGCAACTCCACCGTGTACTTGGTTTGGTGGATGAAGATTGCATCTTTCATTTGGCGAATTTGGAGACATAATAAATATTTGAGCTCACCCATGTGGCTCATCTCAAATTGATCCTTCATCATATTAGAAAACTCTTCGCAAAGAGCAAAGTTAGTAGCACCGAAAATGATATCATCAACATAAATTTGAACTAAAATTATATCATTATTCGAATACTTAACAAATAATGTGGAATCAACTTCTCCCATTTTAAAACCCAAATCCAAAAGAAAATTCTTTAAATGGTCATACCAAGCTCGAGGAGCTTGTCTCAAACCGTAAAGTGCTTTCTTAAGGTTAAAAACATGATTTGGAAATTTTTCATTTATAAAACCCGGAGGTTGAGAAACATAAACTTCCTCAACAATGTCTCCGTTTAAAAACGCACTTTTAACATCCATTTGAAAAAGTTTAAAATCTTTATGGCATGCAAAAGATAACAATAATCTAATTGATTCTAATCTAGCTACCGGAGCAAAGGATTCTTCGAAATCAATACCTTCCTCTTACCGATAGCCTTGAGCTACTAACCGATCTTTGTTCCGGACGACGATTTGGTTTTCGTCGGTCTTGTTCTTGAAGATCCACTTTGTCCCTATGACGGTGTGGTTCTTCGATGGCAATGGAACAAGCTCCCAAACCTCATTCCTCTCGAATTGAATGAGTTCCTCCTCCATGGCTAGGATCCAAGCACCATCTTCGCACGCTTCATTAACATTCTTTGGCTCTATCGAGGAGGCAAAGGCACAATGAGCGAAGTGGTTGACTTGAGATCTCGTCTTGACACTATCATGAATATTGCCAATGACTTGCTCATGAGGATGGTCACAAATGGTATGAAGCCGTTTGGGAATTCCCTGATCACTAGGAACATTCTCAAAAACTTCATTAGTCGGGTTAGTATCAATAGGATCAATAGAATTTGAATTACCAATTGAATCACATAAAACATCCATGGAGTCAACATCATTAGTAATTCTAGTTGGAACAAATCCTTCATTAAATGAAACATGAAGCGATTCCTCGATCGTTGAGGTTCATTTGTTGTATATCTGGTAGGCTTTGCTACGTGAGGAATATCCAACAAAAATCCCCTCATCGGATCTTGGATCGAATTTGTCCAAACTACCATACATGTTTTTAATGAAACATTTTGAACCAAAAACACGAAAATGTTTAACTTAAGGCAACCTACCAAACAACAATTCATAACAAGTTTGTTTAGTGCCGGGCCGCAAAAGTATCCTATTAAACACATAGCAAGCGGTGTGTACCGCTTTCGCCCAAAATTGATGGCCAAGTTGGTTATCATCAAGCATAGTGCGAGCACACTCCACTAGCGTCCTATTCTTTCTCTCAACAACACCATTTTGAGGAGGTGCGCGAGGGAATGAAAAGGTGTGTGTAATACCAACTTCATCACAAAAGTTCTCAAAAGACTCATTCTCAAATTCCCCTCCATGATCACTACGAATAGTGACAATGGTGGTTCCAATGAGATTTTGTACTTTCTTGACAAATATTGTGAAATTTTCGAAAGCATCATTTTTATTACTCAATGAAAATACCCAAGTAAACCTAGAAAAGTCATCAACGATGACAAGTCCATATTGTGCATTTCCTAATGAAGCAACTCTAGTTGGCCCAAATAAATCTAGATGTAATAGCTCTAGAGGCCGCTTAGATGAAATGCTTTTCTTAGGTTTAAAAGACGATTTTGGAAGCTTACCTCGTTGACACGAGTCACAAAAGCTTTTCTTTTGAAAGACTAGCTTAGGGAAGCCTCTAATAGAATGTAACTTGGAAAGCTTAAAAAGTGTTCCAAAGTTCACATGACCAAAACGTCGATGCCATAAGTGTTGTTCACTTGTGTTGGCAATGAGCCATTGTTCATGTGATCTCGGAAGATCTAGGATGTATATATCCTTATGGCGTGTGTCGGAAAACAATAATTCATTATTATCTTTTCTTAAAATATGGCACATTCCTTTCGCAAAGCTAACTTTGTAACCTTTGTCACAAAGTTGGCTTATTGAAATAAGATTGTGGTTTAATCCTTTAACAAGGTAAACATCACTTATTAGAGGTTTAGAAGGATTACCCACTTTACCAACACCTATGATGGTTCCGCTCTCGTTGCCTCCAAAGACGACGCGGTTTCCATTTGCAATGGGCACCACTCCGGAGAGCAATTGAGCGTCACCCGTCATGTGTTTTGAACACCCGCTATCGAGTATCCAATTCTTCTTGGAGCTAAATTTAAATTTGTTGCTCCGTTTCTTTTTCTTGAGTACCTAAAGATAGAAAATATCGTATCATGGTACCCAAGGTCATTGGGTCCAAAAGATTAGACCTTTGGAAGCCAAGTCCAATTGGACTTAGACTTCCCCACATAATTATCACTATACACGACATTCGAAAAATAAGCATTCATGTAAACTTGTTTTTCATTCATGCTTGTGTCCTTTGGGCTCCAAATAGTGAATATTTTGGGAGCCTTAACCCTATTGGGAGCATGCATGCGTTGTTGATTCCTACGTGATGCATGTCGTGGATAGGCATAAGGAACATGATGAAATGGTGCATGTGGATAATTATTCATACGATGATATGGGTGAACATATGCATGTGGGGGAACACGTGCGTGAGGGTGTCTCACATGGTGTGCACGTGCCCGTGGATGTGGTGCATAAAAATCATCATATGAGTGAGCATGTGGAGTAGGACATGTGTTCCTACGTGGTATGGTATTTGTGTACATTTAGGCATGATCCTTCTTTGGAGGTCCACCCAAAGTGGTTTCTTTCCAAATGAGGGTGTGTACGAGGTTGAAGCACCATTGGTAGATGAACTACCAATAGAGTGTTTGCTCCCACTCGTTGAGTCACCGGAAGTTGGCCTAACAAAAGTAGTGGCCGATTTGGATGAACTTCCCATCGTATACCCCAAGCCAATGTGGTGATTGGCCGGAAGTAAGTCATTTAGGATGTTATTCAAATGGTCCTTACCCTTATTGAATTTGTTAATTCGGCCTAATGTGCACTCATATTTCTCGGTGAGAGAACGCATAGAAGCATCCAAAGTGGATACTTGCGATGTGAGCACATAAACACGAGATTTGAGATTTTCATTCTCAATACTCAAAGTCGAGTTTTGAGAAGTCAAATCCGCTATCTTGTGTTCCTCCGGATCCTCAATGCTAACATGTTCAAGTTGAGACTTGAGATTTACAATCTCATTCTTCAACTCTTCAACAACGGTGTCGTTGTTGGTGATGATAGTTTTAGGCGAGGTTTGGATGCTAGCTAAATCATCTTTTACTTTAGTATATCTATTTACTAATTTAGTGTATTTAGACCATAATTGCTCATTAGCATTTCTAAAGTCATCCATGGTTACCTCATCGCCTTCGTTGTCGCTATCATCGGAAGAGGAATATTTATCTTGCTCCTCTCTAGCCATGAAGCACATGTGTGCTTGCTCCACTTGCTCATCATCCAACTCTCCGCTGGACGAATCGTCGGAGTCGATGAATGTCCCGACAAGCCCCTTTTTGTACCCTTTCTTGTACTTCTTGGACTTGTCGAACTTCGGTGCCTTCCACTTCTCCTTGTGCTTGTTTTGAGGACACTCCGCTTTCATGTGTCCTGGCTTGTTGCATTTGAAACACAAAGGAGAGGAGGCGTTAGAAGAATTAAACTTCGATTTGTTCTTGAAGTTACCTTTCCGGAAGACCCGGTTGAACTTCTTTGCCATGAGTGCCATGGACTCCAAGTCCAACTCGTCTTCCGAGTTTTCATCATCAGTCGATGTAGATGTTGATGGAGCGGCCTTGAAAGCAATAGCCTTTTTCTTTGGCTCGTCTTGCTTCAAGTAGGACTTCATCTTGTCCTGCAACTTCAACTTGCTATCCTTGCGTACCTCATAAGACATCAAGGTACCCATTAGTTGAACAACGGTATAAGTTTTCATATCATTACCTTCCTCGATGGCGAAGGTACGTTTCTCCCAACTAGAAGGAAGTCCATCGATGATCTTCGAGACTTTCTCCTTTTGGGTGTAGGTCTTACCGAGAGCCTCCAACTCGTTTGTGATGTCGACGAAGCGAGCATAGTACTCCTTCATCTTCTCACCCTGTAGCATATGAAATAACTCGTAATCTTTATTAACTACAACGAGTTTAGAGTCTCTTACCCTACTTGTTCCTTCATGCAAGATGAGAAGGGAGTTCCATATTTGATATGCACTCTTACATGTGCATATCTTATTGAAGTCCTCGGGCTCCAAAGCGCATTGCAAGGCGTTCATTGCCTTGGCATTACTTACCTCCGCGGCGACCTCCGCGGTAGTCCACTTCTCGAAATCTTCTTCGACGGGCTCGACATACTCCTTCATCATGACCCTCCATAGTGAAGCACTCCGGAGAAAAGTTTCCATCCGGCATTTCCAGTACCCGTAATTGGTACCGTTGAAGAAGGGAGGCCTCGTTGAGGAGTGTCCTTCCATCACCGAAGAAGCTCCTTCACGATTCTTGAAGGTGCTATAGTCAGAAGGTGGACGAACAGTCTTGTTGTCGTTGGCAGACATAGCTATAGACTTGGCTTTGATACCAAATGTAATGCCCTGCTAAGCTACTGCACAAGTACTAGAGGGGGGGGCGAATAGTACTTTAAAATAATTAAGAGGATAATTCCTAATTATCTTGCAAACTCTACCAATTAATGCGGAAATGCGGAAATGTAAATAATGACAACAAAGAAGACAATCGCAAACACACAATGTTAATGGGTTCGGATCCACCCAAGTCACTCCGACTTGTTCCCGGTGATCCTACATCCCAACCACCCGGATCCCCTCCGGATACTTGAGTTAGAAACCCTAACTCAAGATTTGCACTATGAAATACTTGTGAAAAACCTTCACAAAGTCAAATCATACACAAATGAAATTGTGACTCCCACAACCCGGGATCACAAACAAACTCTCACAACCGAGAGTAAAAACTTACAATAATCAAAGTAAATTGAAATTGAAATTCTTACCGACAAAATCCTATGCCTTGAGTAAACTTACGATTTAGGGCAAAACGGATTTTGGGGAAGATGAAGAGGCACCAAACCCTAGCTCCAAGTAGATGACCAGCAATGGAGTCCTAGGTGGATGTTGGTGACCTAGGATCAAGCACTTGGCTTGGAAGGCTCACAATCAATGAATCTCTCTTTTGAAATAAGAGTGAGGGAGAGATTCTTGATTGGAAATGAATGAGCTTTAATGAGATTGAATGCTTTCTCTTTGATCTCTAAACTTCTCTTAAAATCAGCCTTGAGTGCAATGAATACAGCACACCAAGTATTTATAGGTTAGAGGAAAGAGAGAGAGAAAAACGTTTCAATTAAAGCTCCAACGGCTCTATTCTGAACCAAACTAGTCGGTCAAAGAACAACCACTGACCGACTAGTTCATCAACTAGTCGGTCGGTCAAACAGCATGAACCGACTAAGAGGTGAACAGTGAATAGATGAAGTTTCAGACTTAAAGAACTAGTCGGTCCAAGAAGACTTGCCAACCGACTAGTTTCACAACTAGTCGGTCGGTGAGTGAACTTAGACCGACTAAGAGATAAAACAAATAGTCTGAGTACAAATTGATTTAGTCGGTCCAAGAACAAATGTTGACCGACTAGTTCATCAACTAGTCGGTCGCCAAATGTACATAGACCGACTAACGATAAACAGTAACTTGGCATGTACAGGGAAAGCTCAACTAGTCGGTCTAAGAAGGATCACTGACCGACTAGTTCACCAACTAGTCGGTCGGTGAGTCAACGTAGACCGACTAACTGTAAACAGTAAAGAGCTTAGAATTGAGAAGGCAAACTAGTCGGTCCAAGAAGCATTGCCGACCGACTAGATCACCATCTAGTTGGTTGGTTCTTCTTCTTGAACCAACTAACATGCACAAGAAGTCGCGAATCGAAGCGCGAAGCTTCGGGAAAGTTCGTATGGACTTCTACTAAGATCCTAGCTCTAAGATAAGAGCGTTATGAAGATTAAAACGTAAGACCTACTCAAGGCTTAACATTCTACGGAACGAAGCTAAAAGACTATAAATAAAACTTGACGAACCGTCTTCGAAAGCTTCGATCCGAATCTTCATGACTTCTAAAAATGGTCCATGAGCTTCAACGAAGCTTTAGGCATACGATCACGTGCTTTGAGAAGTCTCGAGACGTCGCTTTGGATGTTCATATGAATTTGGCGACGATCTCCATAACTGCGCTCACAAAGAGTTAGTTCACGATATATTTATGTTTGTTCATCATCCAAAACCAAATCCGGGGAGTCCAATATCCAACAATCGTTGCAGTATGCTATAACCTCGTTTTGATACCAATTGTAAGGATCACCTTACCCTTGCAATACTAACAACAACACACTAGAGGGGGGTGAATAGTGTAATGGCAATAAATTGTCCAATTAAAATGAAACTTGCAAATGCGGAATAATAAATGCAAGAGGAAATAATTGACACAATCAATCTTAATGCAAACACAAGATTTTACACTGGTTCCCCAAAACTTGGCCACGTCCAGCCATACCAATATTCACTATATTCCCACAAAGAGAAGTGAATACAAATCCCACAAAGAGATACCTCACCAAGAGGATTTTGCCCTACACAAGGACCCAACCAACCCTACACATGGGTCAAACTCCCACCAAGAGAATTACTAACTCCCACTCAGAGAATTAGAGTTAGCCCTACACTAGGACACTAAACTCCCACAAAGAGAGTTACTCCCACAAAGAGAGTTATTCACACAAAAAGAATATCCTAATCACACAAAGAGATAAACTCCCACAAAGAGAGAAACACTAATTCCCACAAAGAGAATTAGAGTTACAAGAATCACCAAGTAAAATAAATACTCTTACCTATGCCTTGAGATGCTTACTCATAGAAGAATGCAAGGCATGGAAGAGGATCTCCAAGTGTTGAGATTTGCTTGAAAGCACTTGGATGATTTCCCTTGAGCTGGACTTTAATGTATGAAGAGGAATGAGATCTCAAAGAGGGAAATGAGAGAGTTTGAGAGTGGCTTGAAATAGCATCCAGAAGTTCAAATGAACTCAGCACACCCATATATATAGAAGCCACAAATCAACCCTCAAAACCCAAGAAAACGGCCAAAGGCATAAGACATCAACGGCTAGAAACTGGGCGAAAACGACAGTGACAGGCGAATGATGATCAAAAGACAGTCGACTGATCAACGGCTAGAAAATATCCAACGTCTATAATCTGAGCCAGGACAGTCGACTGAGAACAGGACATGCACCTGTAAAACCTTCAGCAGGCGACTGCTGCAGGGGATGGAATTAAACAGAGAGCTGCACTCTTTCTCCAGATAAGCATATAGGTGACTGATGTCAATAATATAGTCGACTATAAAATAGTCAGGCGACTGTAAAACCTTCATCAGTCGACTGGTGCAGAAGATGGAGAAAAGCAGAGAGAAGCAGTATATGCACTTACGCTACACAGACGACTGTTAACCAATCCACAGGCGACTGTAAATATACAGGCCACTGTAAACTGAGCATCAGTTGATTGTTGCGTAAAGCTCAAGTAGAGTCAATGAAAATGTTGACTTGAGCAGTGCATATCAGTCGACTGTAGAAGGATCAACAGGCGACTGGAAATCCCCCAGTCGACTGTAAATCCTTCAGCAGGCGACTGATGGAAAGACAGAGACTCCAAATGAGTCTTTGGTCAAGATGAACATATTAGATTGGATTCTATGATAATCCTAAGGCTCACTAAGATGGCTAAATGCATATGCATGAATGAGTAGACCATCTATCAGGGCATTACATTAACCTAGAGTCAAATGAGAGAGAAATCAATAATGTAAATATTACATGGATTACATTGCTTTCCTTAGAGTCTAAGTCTTCCATCTTGATGCCTTGATGCTCTCCATCATCTCCAAGCTTTGGCACCTCTTGAGTCTAAGCTTTGGCCCTTCGTCACTTGATGTCCATCCTTGCACCAAGTGTTTAGTCTCCAAGAAAGATATTCTAGAACTGAAACTGTGAGACTAAAACATGTTGTGATCATCATCAAAATAAGATTGGTATGAAACACCAATACTCAACAGGGGGGTTTCCCCCATCCTTACGATCGATCGAATGGTCGGCCTGCTGGGGGAGTTGCCCCTAGGTAAACATCATGTCCCACATCTACAATATTAGTTAGTGTATTCTTGATCATATAAATACTTTATGGCTTACTTGTATTTATCCATATTTTTAAAGAATTTTTCCTAAATTAAAAATAATTTTTATAATTAAAGAAATATTTTTAGTACTTATTTAATTCAAAATTCTTTGTATATACAATGGTATATATGGTATTAAATGAAAGCATAAGAATGAATACAAGTATTTTTAATAAAGGAAAATTTGATATGTTAATTTTTCTCAACATGACACCTCATTCTCCACTAATCTCTCATGCATGAGAGAATGCATGCATTAGTGACACATAAGTGTGTAGGGATCGTCTAACCCTTGCAATACTAACAACACACACTAGATGGGGGGGTGAATAGTGCAATGACAATAAAATTGTCCAATTAAAATTTAACTTGCAAATGCGGAATTATAAATACAAGAGGAATTAAAAGGCACAATCAATCCAAACACAAACACAAAGTTTTACCCTGGTTCCCCAAACTTGGGTACATCCAACCACACCAATATTCACTATCTTCCCACACAGAGAAGTGAATACAAATATCACAAGGAGATATCCCATACAGAGGATTTATGCCCTACACAAGGACCCAACAAATCCTACACGAGGATCAAGACTCCCACACAGAGAATCACTAACTCCCACTCAGAGAATTAGGGTTAGCCCTACACTAGGACACTAGAACCCCACAAAGAGAGTTAATTCCCACAAAGAGAATTCCCTAGTCCCACAAAGAGACAACCTCCCACAAAGAGAGAAACTGCCACAAAGAGAGTATCCTAATCCCACAAAGAGAAATAGAAAGACAAATTACACCAAGTAAAGTAAGTACTCTTACCTATGCCTTGAGATGCTTACTCATGAATGCATGCAAGACATGGAAGAGGATCTCCAAGTGTTGGAATAAGCTTGAAAGCACTTGGATGATTTCCCTTGAGCTGGACTTCAATGCATGAAGAAAGATGAGTGCTTAATAGAGGGAAATGAGGGGGCTTGAGAGTAGCTTATTGATCTCTTGAGATTTTCTATAGAATCAAGAGTTATCAAGTGTTGTCAAGAGTTATCAAGTGATGGCAGCACACTCATATATATAGGAATCCTATATCAAGCCCAAAAACCCAAAGAAACAGCCAAATGAACAAAACTGCAATGGCTAGAAACTGGGTGAAAACGACAGGAACAGTCAACTGTTGATCAAAAGACAGTCGACTGATCAACGGCTGGAAAATATCCAACGGCTATATTCTGATCCAGGACAGTCGACTGACGAAGTCAATACAGTCGACTGACAAACAGGACAGGCGCATGTTAAATCTTCAGTAGACGACTGCTGCAGGGGATGGATCGAAACAGAGAGCTGCACTCTTTCTTCAATTCTTCGCACCGGCGACTGATGTTAATACTACAGTCGACTGTCAAGAAATCAGGCGATTGTATATTCTTCATTAGTCGTCTGTAGTAAGAGATGGAGAAACAACAGAGAGATGCAGAGAATGCACTTATGCTATACAGTCAACTGATGACCAATCTCCAGGAGACTGTAAACTGATCGACAGACGACTGTGCATAAAGCTCAAGTTTGAGTCAATTGAAATGTTGACTTAAGTTGTGCATGTCAGGCGACTGTAGAAGGATATACAGGCTACTGGAAATCACCCAGTCGATTGTGTTTCCTTCAACATGCGACTGACGAAAAGCCAGAAACTCCAAATGAGTCTTTGGACAGAGTGAACCTATTGGGTTGGATTCTATGATAATCCTAAGGCTCACTAAGATGGTTAAATGCATATGCATGTATGAGTAAACCATCTAACAAGGCATTACGATAACCTAGACTCAAAAGAGAGAGAAAGAAATAAAGTAAATTACATGGATTACAATGCTTCTGAAAGAGATTAAGTCTTCAATCTTGATGCCTTGAGTGCACTCCACCATCTCCAAGCTTTGGCACTCCTTGAGTCCAAACTATGGCCCTTCTTCACATGATGTCCATCCTTACGCTAAGTGATTAGTCTCCAAGAAAGATATCCTTGAAATAAACTGAGAGACTATAACATGAGATTCATTAGCAACAACATAATATTGTGATCATCATCAAAATAAGATTGGTATGAAACACCAATACTCAACAATCTCCCCCCTTTTGATGATGGCACACATTATGTAAATCATAAAAAAATAAAGCACAATGCTAATGATCTCCCCCTACTTATATGCACCAATTACATAATGATCTACACAATGGTAAATACTCAAAATACCAATTAAAAACATGGTGGCATATAATAGGCATGGATTACATAAACCAATTGCAAAGAATAAAAGCATGCAAACAAGAATGGTTTATCTAATCCCATATATCTCTCCCTATCTCTCCCCATATGCATATGTATATATCTCTCCCCCTATAGATATGATTACATAATGCATATATCTCTCCCCTTGACATCGTCAAAAAGGTGGACATCAAAAATATCAACCTTTGTCATCTTAACCAAGATGTGACAATATGCAAGAAAAGAAAGATATGTATGATACCAAATTTAAAAATTTAGTGGGTATCAATTCACTATCCCATTCTCCCCCTAGATCATAGAAATGGTCAAATTTTGACTTCTAGGATCTAATACCATAACTAATGGAGCTATGGGCCTAAAAGTGTATCAAAACAATAGATAAGGAAAAATCAAGCTTCAAAGATACACAAGGATATTGCCAAAAACAATGAAACATGAAACATGTTGGTAATTAACAAGAGGTTTGGTTTGAGACCCAAAATAACCAAATGTAAATAATGATCTCAAATAACCTCCGAAATGAGAGTTAAAATATGTCTTAAATTAATTTAAACACATAATATATTAACTCCCCTATTGACATACACATGGATCAAAAATGCATGTATGTCAATAAACCCCAAGGTCCCCATTTTCATGAAAAGAAATAAATTTGAAAATATTTTCAAAATCATGAAATACACACAATCAATGGGTATGCTTAAAATAAACATGTAAGCACAATACACATGCAATATGCATATGTGAGGAACCTAAACATTAGGTAACCAAACCCAAGAGGAGTTTGATTTCCTAACGTAATCACACGAGATGATCACATCCCTAACTAGAGAGTTGATGTAACTATCTCTCTCTTGCACACTAACTTTAGTGGGAATCCATAATCTCAAGGATTTCCTAGGCAAGGGTTTTGCCTTTGCAAGAGGGAAGGATGTGGCATGCTTAGGTGTAGAAACAAATTTCTTAGCATGCAAAGAATGGGGATTTTGCTTCTTAGCAAAAAATGAAGATTTTTCATTATTCCTCATTACCTCGTGATCTACATGCTTCTTGTTGGTGTTCTTGTTGTACAAGAAAGCATGGTGATTCTTCTTAGGTGCTTTAGCAATATTTCTTGTATTTGCACCATAAGAGGAATTAGAGGTGAGTTTGGGAACCACATTTTGAATATAACCCAAACCTCTTCTATGATTTGCCGGATGTTGTTTTTCCAACAAATCGTGGAGTGAATCCCTAGAATACACAAAGCTTATGAGCTTCCGGGATTCCTCTTCACATTTCAACGTAAGTTGTTGAATGTGAGCATCTAAGCTAAGGTTTTGTGCAACGAGATTTTCATTAGAAAGGCTCAATTCCTTAACTTGAGAGAGAAGTATGTCTCTCTCACAAGTGTCATACACATGCCTTTCATCATGAATTACACCAGATGATTCTAAATTATACACCATACTCATAGCATTATCAAGTTTAGCTTTCATTTTCTCATATGAGTCGATGCACTTACTTGTCAAATTGGAGGCCACATTTAGGCGGTATTCAAGCTCCTCATAGGATGGCTTTTCCTCCTCGGCTTCCTTATCACTTTCCTCCTCGCTAGAGCTGACGAAGACTCTTCCCCATTAGCCATAAGGCAACTTTCTTCTTTGGAGTTGAGCCATGTCTCTATCTCTTCATTGCTAGAGTTAGATGAAGTTGATGAAGAATCATCAAAGGCAACGAAACACCTTTGATCGTGCTCCTTGTCATCCTCTTCTTCATCATTAGATGTGTCCCCATCGGAATCATCAAATGTGCAGATAAGTCCCTTCTTTTGGTTCTTGACCTCGGACTTGGCTTTCCAATGTTTCTTCCATTTACCCTTATAGGTATCTATGTTGGGTTTGGAAGGGCATTCGGTAGCCACATGACCTATTCCACTGCAGTTGAAACAAACCAACTTGTTCGACTGTGAGACAAACTTTGATGAAGACATACCTTGATTATCCTTAAGGAATGCCTTAAAATTCTTGAATTGCTTGGCAAGCTCGATGAATTCATCGTCGCTAAGATCTTCTTCATCTTCACTTGGAGATTCTTGTTGGAACTTCTTTTTCCACTTGAAAGACTCCTTCTCATCATGAAGAGCAACGCCCTTTTTCTTCTCCGGCTTGGTTGACTGAATCTCTTCCTTGTGTTGAAGTAACACTTCATGAGAGATCTCCAATATGTGCCAAATACCATTGGCCGATTTGCACATGGAGATGCGATCGAACTCATCCGGAGTGAGGGCGCAATGGAGAACACACATAGCCCTAGCATTGACTTTGATCAAGTCCTTCTCCGCTTTTGTTCTCAAGGCCACAGGTGAAGTAGGCTCCTCGAAAGGTGACTCCGTTATGTCCCAAAGGTCATGACTCTTCAAGTAGACCATCATCCTGATCTTCCAACTCGGGTAGTTGGTTCAGTTGAAGAGCGGGGGTCGGACGGTAGAAAGACCTTCTTCATGAGGCGCAGATGTAGCGTTGAATGCCATCGTTGCAGTATGCTTTAACCTCACTCTGATACCAATTGTAGGGATCGTCTAAACCTTGCAATACTAACAACACACACTAGAGAGGGGTGAATAGTGTAATGGCAATAAAATTGTCCAATTAAAATTTAACTTGCAATTACGGAATTATAAATGCAAGCGGAATTAAAAGGCACAATCAATCCAAACACAAACACAAAGGTTTACCATGGTTCCCCAAACTTGGGTACATCCAGCCACACCAATATTCACTATATTCCCACTCAGAGAAGTGAATACAAATCTCACAAGGAGATACCACACATAGAGGATTTATGCCCTACACAAGGACCTAACCAATCCTACACGAGGATCAAGACTCACATACAGAGAATCACTAACTCCCACTCAGAGAATTAGGGTTAGCCCTACACTAGGACACTAGAACTCCCACAAAGAGAGTTAATTCCCACAAAGAGAATTCCCTAGTCCCACAAAGAGACAACCTCCCACAAAGAGAGAAACTCCCACAAAGAGAGTATCCTAATCCCACAAAGAGAAATAGGAAGACAAATTACACCAAGTAAAGTAAATATTCTTACCTATGCCTTGAGATGCTTACTCATGAATGAATGTAAGGCATGGAAGAGGATCTCCAAGTGTTGGAATAAGCTTGAAAGCACTTGGATGATTTCCCTCGAGCTGGACTTCAATGCATGAAGAAAGATGAGTGCTCAATAGAGGGAAATGCGGGAGCTTGAGAGTAGCTTATTGATCTCTTGAGATTTTCTATAGAATCAAGAGTTATCAAGTGTTGTCAAGAGTTATAAAGTGATGGCAGCACACTCATATATATAGGAATCCTATATCAAGCCCAAAAACCCAAAGAAACAGCCAAATGAACAAAACTGCAACGGCTAAAAACTGGGTGAAAACGACAGGAACAGTCGACTGTTGATCAAAAGACAGTCGACTGATCAACGGCTAGAAAATATCCAACGGCTATAATCTGAGCCAGGACAGTCGACTGACGAAGTCAATACAGTCGACTGACAAACAGGACATGCGCCTGTTAAACCTTCAGCAGACAACTGCTGCAGGGGATGGATCGAAACAGAGAGCTGCACTCTTTCTCCAATTCTTCGCACAGGCGACTGATGTTAATCCTACAGTCGACTATCAAGAAATCAGGCGACTGTATATTCTTCATTAGTCCTCTGTAGTAAGAGATTGAGAAACAACAGAGAGATGCAGAGAATGCACTTACGCTATACAGGTGACTGATGACCAATCTCCAGGCGACTGTAAAAATACAGGCGACTGTAAACTGATGGGCAGACTACTATGCGTAAAGCTCAAGTTTGAGTCAATTGAAATGTTGACATGAGCTGTGCATGTCAGGAGATTGTAGAAGGACATACAGGCGACTAGAAATCATCCAGTCGACTGTGTTTCCTTCAGCAGGCGACTGACAGAAAGCCAGAGACTCCAAATGAGTCTTTGGACAGAGTGAACCTATTGGGTTGGATTCTATGATAATCCTAAGGCTCATTAAGATGGTTAACATGTATGAGTAAACCATCTAACGAGGCATTACAATAACCTAGACTCAAAAGAAAGAGAAAGTAATAAAGTAAATTACATGGATTACAATGCTTCTCAAAGAGATTAAGTCTTCAATCTTGATTCCTTGAGTGCTCTCCACCATCTCCAAGCTTTGGCACTCCTTGAGACCAAACTATGGCCCTTCTTCATATGATTTCCATCCTTACACCAAGTGATTAGTCTCCAAGAAAGATATCCTTGAAATAAACTGAGAGACTAAAACATGAGATTCATTAGCAACAATATAATGTTGTGATCATCATCAAAATAAGATTGGTATGAAACACCAATACTCAACAAAGTGTACACTTGTCAAAGTTAGATTAATTGCATGATGAGAGGATGTTGTAGTTTTAATATGCCATGTCAGTATGTCATGTTATGTTTTCATGTGCCCTTATTAGAATACTTTATGTTAGTTGCTTCTAAGGGAATATACCAAGTTTATGTTGTATATCTATAATGGGAATAATGAGAGCATATGTTTGGTGTGTTACATGGGAATAATAGAATCTTGCGATGATTATGAAATATATGATACGATGGTCGTGGTTAATCCCGACATCGACATAATGATGAAAGGAATGAGAAATATTATGAAAGTGATAATTGAGACCACTAAAATAACGTACAAAATAAAGTATGAAACTAAGAGTGAGGCATAGAAATAATGTCTGGAGTGCTCGATCCATTCTAAAATGGGTGAGACTCTAGATACGGGTTTGGGGAAAACACGAGTAAATTATAGGAGTTAATGAGCGGACAGATGATAGATTCTCACTCGCTTTGTCACTCCCAAAAGGGGGAGTTGACTAGAGTTAGAGAGGTCGGTGGTGTGCTCGTGATGCACCATGCGGTAGTTGATGGTTTTCTTCGTTTGTCCCATGAAAAACCGAGATTTGTCTCACTCCCATACCTTGCTCCGTTCGGGTAGGGAGTTACGGGAGGCCCCTCCAGTGCCCGTGTCTTTGGTTGAGGTACCACTTTTCACCCATCCTGGATGAAGTCCAGCTCCTTAGCGTCCTACGGTTTACTCGGGTTTCCAAGTAATTACGAAACATCAAATTTTAACTAACGTAGTCTGTAATTTCTATTTTCAGTTACTTTTTACTTCAACACTTGTGTGATTGCTTACTATTTACTCGGGGTTCCAATGATGATTAACTTTAATGGCATAATAAATATTGATGAATGAACCTTTTTCTTATTGCTGTTTCTTGTGTTTATGTGAATGAAATATTCTTCATAATGATTGTTGTGTGGCAAATTTAATAAACTGTTGCATGTAAGTAGTGAAATCAATATTAACATAATATTCTGTACTAGAGTAGTGTAGTTTCCTACTGGGTCACGCTGTGACGTGTCCCACCTTGTGGTTTCAGGTTTGGTTTGGTAGCAGGAGCTGCGACGGGGGGCTAAAGCAGTAGAGCTTGTGTGAGAGTTGTGTAAGTTCAGATTTAGGTTGGAGAGTGAGATGAGTTGAGAGTGTATTGTATCTTTTGGGTTTTGTTTGGTGAGAGTGGTGAGGTATGGTATATGAGGGTTGTATCTTGGGGAGTTATATGTAAATTTGTAATTGAACTTTGTTTTTAATATAAATTATGATGTTTTATTTGTCCATTGTTCTCTTGTGTCATCTTTTTTATGTGGACGATTACATGTACTTCCTAGCACGTGCATAGTGGCTTGCTGGTTTTATTTGTATTTATCTTCGTAACACTCACTGCTCTAGGATCACTTGGGACGGATTTGTACATCCCGGGTATCCTAAGGAGCGGGTCGTTACACGACAGATCAAATGGTTTGCCTACTGGGGAAGTTGCCCCCAGCCTTACTGTCGATCGAATGGTCGGCCTACTGGGGGAGTTGCCCCTAGCCTTACAGCAGATCAAATGGTTGGCATGCTGGGGGAGTTGCCCCCAACCTTACGTTGGACCTAAAAGTTTGATCGGTTCTTCTTAGGGTGTTGCTCCCAGCCTAACTGAGGATGAAATGGTCGGCCTACTGGGGAAGTTACCCACAGTCTTACAACGGATCAAATGATCGTCCTGCTGGGGGAGTTGCCCCAGCCTCATGGTGTACCAAAAAGTTTGATTGGTCCTGCTGGGGGAGTTTCCCCCAGCCTTACGGCTGATTGAATGGTTGGCCCGCTGGGGAGTTGTCCCCAGCTTTACGGCCGATCGAATGGTTGGCCCGTTGGGGGAGTTACCCCAGCCTTACTGTCGATCGAATCGTCGGCCTGCTACGGGGTTGCCCCCAGCCTTACGGTTGATCGAATGATCGGCCTGCTGGGGAAGCTGCCCCTGCCTTACATCGGATCAAATGGTCGGCCTGCTGGGAAGTTGCCCCAGCCTTACGGTCGATCGAATGATCGGCCTGCTGGGGGAGTTGCCACCAATCATATGGTGGATCAAATGGTTTGCCTGCTGGGAGAGTTCCCAGCCTTACGGCGGACCAAAAAGTTTGAGCGGACATACTGGGGAAGTTACCACAGCCTTACGCCCGATCAAATGGTTGGCATGCTGGGGTAGTTGTCCCAGCCTTATGACCATTAAATAGTCGGCATGCTGGGGGAGTTGCCCACAACCTTACGATTGATTGAATGGTCGACCTACTAGGGGAGTTGCCCCCAGCCTTAAGGTCGATCGAATGATCAGCCTGCTGGGGGAGTTGCCCCCAGCCTTACGACAGATCGAATGATCGGCCTACTAGGGGAGTTGCCACCTGCCTTACGGCGGATCAAATGGTCGGCCTCCTGGGGGAGTTGCACCAGCCTTATGATCGATCGAATGATCGGCATGCTGGGGTATTTGCCCCCAGTCATACGGTGGATCAAATGGTCGGCCTGCTGTAGGAGTTGATCCCAGCCTTATGGTGGACCAAAAAGTTTGGTCGGTCCTGCTGGGGGAGTTTTTTTCAGCCTTACAGTCGATCCAATGGTCGGCCTGTTGGGGGAGTTGCCCACAGCCTTACGGCGGATCAAATAATCGGCCTGCTGGGGGAGTTGCCCCAGCCTTACAGTGGACCAAAAAGTTTGATCAGTCCTACTGGGGGAGTTTCCCCCAGCCTTATGGCCGATCGAATGGTTGGCTTGCCGTGGCAGTTTACCTCAGCCTTATGATCGATTAAATAGTTAGCCTACTGGGGGAGTTGCCCCCAGCCTTACGGTTGATCGAATGTTCAGCCTGCTGGGGGAGTTGCTACCAGCCGTATGGTCGATCGAATGATCGGTATAGTGGGGGAGTTTTCCCAAGCCGTATGGAGGATCAAATGGTCGGCCTGCTAGAGGAGTGGCCCCCAGCCCTACGATGGACCAAAAATTTTAATCGGTCCTGCGAGGGGAGTCACCCCAAGCCTTACGGCTGATTGAATGGTCGGCCTGCTGGGGGAGTCACCCCCAGCCTTATGGTTGATCGAATAGTCAGCCTCCCAGGGGAGTAGCCCCTATCCTTATGGTAGACATAAAGTCAGTTTGCGACATAAGGTGTTAGATCCGACGGGAGGTCGTCAAGTTTTGAAGGACAAATGATTATGCACAAGAACTCTTGTTAATGTTTAACATTACGAAAAAGGGAAGGTATATTTCTAATTTTGAAGACATAAATCGGGTATGATAAAGATGGGAAAGCGTCACTTGCCCGATGGGAGGAAGAAGAAGAGGTTGCCTCCCTCGTCACCCCATCCCTGCGGTTGGCTTATGCGAAGGGGGTCTAGACGACATTCACCTTTTCCCTTTATTGCCTTGCCTAGAAGTGCCTTCTTCGGGGCCTGCTTTCGAGGCATCGACAAAGTTCTTTAGGTATCCCTGGCTGATCAGCTAGTCAATGTCTTTCTTTAGATGCCAACAATCGTCAGTGTCGTGGCCAGTGTCCTTGCAATACTTGCAATATTTTTCTTCGACTCTTTGGCCGCCCTTAATCCTCAGGGGTGGCTTGTTGATGTGTCCTTCCTTTTGGGCCTGTGTCAAGACGACGTCCTGGGTTGCGTTCAGCTTGGCAGGTGCTGTTTAACCTTTACGCGGTCTCCCCCTGGGGTTCTTCTCCCGTTTAGGGTCCTCCGGCTCACGACGTGTGCCTTCGTCACGCCTTGAGTTCTTTTTGGTCCCCGTGGGGGGACATTCTTTTTTCGCGGCTAGGACTTCTTCCGTCAGCATAAGCCACTCCGCCTAAGCTAAGACCTGGTCAAGGCCCTTGAGGGGTCCTGTTGCAGTGACTTCTTTAGGTCTCTCTGTCGGAGCCCTTTCTTCATGGCCACTATGATGACACTTCGGGGTAGCTTTCAATGTTCAGCCCTTGGGCATTGAAGCGTTTCATGTAGCCATTCATAGTCTCGATCGGCTTCTGCACTATGTTGAACAAGAGGTCCGAGCTCGGCTTCCTCTGTTGCCCAGCCATGAATTGGTCGTAGAAGATCCGGGATAGGCCCCAGAAACTACCGATAGACTGATCAGGGAGGCTATTATACCACTCCCCTAGCTGTTTTCTGGAGAGTGGTATAGAAGCCTCGACAGTGTAGGGCATCGTCGGCCCCTTGGAACTCCATGATCCCCTTATAATCTTGGACATGCTCCTGGGGGTCCCATGTACCTTCATATTTCTTCGGAGTTGGTACCTTAAACCTGGAGGGTACCTGCATGATGTTGATACTCCTTATCAGGCAGCGGTCGTCCTGGGGGCCTCTAGAGTGACCTGGTTCGGTGGCGCTTTGCCCTGGTGTTCGGGTGGTTTAGGTATATTGGCGAAGGTGTGGGAGGGACTGCCCCCGTGTCCGTCCTGGCTGGGAATTGGCGTTGGCTGTCGGGTGTTCTCCCTTTGGCCATGTTCCTTACGACTCCTCTGCCTCTTTCGACATGGGCTCCTACTTTATCCCCGTTGTTCTCAGTGGCCGGGTGGCTGGATGATCGCCCCGGGTCGAGCAGGATCGTTTGAACGAGGCTACAGTTGGCTCGTCCCCAGTCCATTCAGTTCTATGTCTCCCTTCATCTTGAAGGGAGATGGGGGTCTGAGACCATGTAGGAGAAAGGTTTGGCATGGTGAACTGCTGCTCCCAGTTCGAGCTTCTCACACCGTGGTTTGTGACCACGGTCAAGCGCAGCAGGGTGCGTGCCTTTGGGTGGTTGGGGAACCTCCGCCAAGTTTTCCCCTAAGAGGTTTTGTGGGCCCACGAGTGGCTGGACAGCCGTCCCCAGTGTTTAGAAGTTGATGTTCATCTCCTTGGCAAAAAGGTAGAACTGTTTGCAGGTTACTGAAAGCGAGTCATTGGTTTCCTCGGCAGAGCGGCTGTGTCTGGCCTTAGGCGATACGTTGTCACCCTCCTCATGGATAGGCGGCATGCGGGACCCTCCGTTGTTGAGCTGGTCCATGCTAGTTGTTGCGGATGTCATAGATGATGATCTCGTTTCCACCGATGGTGCTAGATGTTTCGGGGTGTTTTCTCACCA
This sequence comes from Scilla litardierei, assembly GCA_030789695.1. NCBI lineage: Eukaryota > Viridiplantae > Streptophyta > Magnoliopsida > Asparagales > Asparagaceae > Scilla > Scilla litardierei. Next base: position 415,001,183 of record CM061142.1, read on the forward strand.
AAGAATGGTAGTTCAGAGGTCCGAGGGTCGTTGCTCATCTCAAGAGATGAAGATGGCCTTCGAGTTTGATCATTCGAGCGTCTCTTGGGAAGAAATGCTCAGGGCCGAGTGATGATGCGTCGAAGGGAAGCTTTGCCGGGGTGGAGATGACATCTGGGATTGGTCGGCCGCACTGACCCTTGAGGGAGGATGCGCTTGGGGCCAATTGACAGGACATCGAAGGAAAGCTTCGGCAGAACAATGAGGAGAGACGAAGGAAAGCTTTCTTTGCCCATCCCTTAGATTTCATTTTTGTTTTTCTTTTCTTATTCAAAAACAAAATAAATACGTTTTTAAATCCAAGAAAATACGAAAACATAAAAAATTGATGAGTTCCCCTTCTATAGGTTGAAAAATGAGGAGAGCACACGAAACGATGAAAAGAAGGAGAAGGAACCAAGAGAAGAGCACCTTAGAGAAATACAATCTTGGGGGAAAAGTTACAGGCAACTCGGCCGAATAACTACCCTACTCGGTCGAGTTGCAGGGAACTGGAGAAAGAAGGCAAAAACGCTCTCTGGAAGTTAATCGACCGAGTAGCCCCCTACTCGGTCAAGCTACAGTAAGAGCTGTAGAAAGCTGGAGAAACAGGCAAAAAGTGGCTCTGAAAATTAATTGCGACTCGAGCGAGTAGCCCCCTACTCGGTCAAGCTACAGACAGAGCCCAAAAAGGTCGAAAAAGAGCACTCTGTTTCTAATTCGAATCGATCGAGCAACTACCCTACTCGGTCGATTTGCAGGGAGAGTCCCAAAAGTGCTAAAAGAGCATTCTGGAAAGCTTAATGGACTCGATCGAGTAGCTACCCTACTCGGCCGAGCTTTAGGGAGAGCAAAAGAGAGCTGCAAACAACACTCTGTTTTAATTCAGCTCGACCGAGCTGAGTAAGCAGCTCGGTTGAGTATTAGGGCATAATTTCTGAGCTTATATTCTTATATTTTTAATCTTTTCTGCTCGACCGAGCAACTACCATTACTCGGCCTGAGCTGTGACTTAATCCGCTGGGGCCCACTACTTAAACGAGCTCGACTCGGTTCGTACTTATTCAAAAATAGCTCAGGCTAATCCCTAATCTCACTCGAAATCAGCCCTCCCAAATCCCAGCGTACCAACCCCATAAGCCTAGCATTAACACTACTCGACCATCCCGCCGCTGCCATCACCACCCCGCTTCGCTCGAGCGCCACCATCTCCAGCGACTTGGTCCACCAACCTCTCTCTACATCTCTCTCCTCTCTCCTCTTATCCCTCTCTCCTCATATCCCTCTCTATACCTCTATCTATCTCTCTTCCCCCCGCCCCCACTGCTCTCGAGATCGACCGGATCAGCACTGCCAGCGCCACCCAGCACCGGCGGCACCCCCCCCAGTGTCGACGGCACCACCATCGCCCTGCCCCTCTCTCTACCTCCCCCTACCCCCTCTCTCCCTCCCTTTCTTTCCCCTAGTTCTCCCCCATGACACCCTATAGCTCCGGTACCTCACCGGAGCAGCCCACCCAATCCGCCGCCTGAGTTGCCACCCGAGCACACCATGTGCTCAGGCCGAGCAGCCCCCTACCCCCCATATTCTTCATCCCCCAAATCCAAATCACCCCCAAATCCAAATCACCCCCAACCCTAATTCTTTCAATTTTTGAACCCCAACCTGGATTAAATTTCGAAAGTGTCTAATACTATTTTCATATCTTACCGCATGCACACTTGGAGCTTCTTTGTGGATTCGAGGAGCCTGGTTTGGATCAACTAGTGGGATCGATTGGACACGAGGCT